>JASDQU010100089.1:80361-144642 GCA_032191745.1 Picea mariana
AGATTCCGACGGTGGAATCCATTGGGGCGCATTCAGTGCCCAAGGAGGGGCGCAAACCCCCCAGGGGTCTGGATCTAGTGCCGTAGAGGTCCGTTCGGGGTTCCGTCAGACATTATTTCCAGTGCAGCAGCCAGGGCGCATTGATTGGAGCAGTTTTGAGGACATTCTGACAGTGGAGTTTTGAGATCTAGTTTTCCAGCTGATAGCGGTCACCGTGCTCATCCGGGATCGTTCATTTTGGTCATTCTATCCGTGCATGCAGCAGATTTGCTGCCTTCTTGCGGACATGGGTATTTCTTTGTTATTTGATTGTATTCCAGTACATATCCTTGTGATCTGACTGACGTTTAGTTTATATATTTCAGTAGGCAATTTGTATTCCCACGCATGCACTGTTATTATTCATAATATTGAGTTGTTGACCTTATATGCTATTGCATGCGTCATTTTATGATTGTAAGACCTTTTTTATGCTACATGCAACTATAATAACCTACATGCAACCATAATAACTGACATGCAAACACTCTAAACAAAGATCGTCTACATCAAACCCTAAAACGCATCCAGAAACCCCCAGTGTATCAGATCTGCATGTTTGAGCAGTAAGATCGTGGCAAATATCTTGATCAGCAGGATCAGGGATATTTCAAGTCAAGTGACTCCCTATGAAGGATAAACATCTTCCTTTGTTCTTAACATGTCTGGAACAAGAAGACAAGAGGAACCAAAACAATAATATCTCCTAAAGGAGAATAATAAGTACATCTCTAGAATCAAAACAATTTGAGGATTGTTGTCATAGCTACAACATCTACTTGTAATCTAGCAAACTTTAGAAATATAGATTTGAGGAATGATAATTACAACAATCAAACCTAGAGTCTTCACTTCCAATGTGTTGTTCCTCTGAATGCAGTGAGATCCCTCTAGATCCATGACTTCAACAAATGTTCCTTCCTCCTACAATTACCCTTACGACAATGATACAAATAATATATATACAAATGCATACCTGAGGGTGTTGATATGATTTCTCCAATGGCACATGGTTGATCTTTGTCCTCTAACATCTTCATGAAGAAGGTACTCACATTGTCACCCTTTTTTATTACCCACAATAATCCTTCCTCTGAATTCTTGTCTTCCAAGAACTTGAAGTTGCTTGATCCATCAAGCTTATCTTCCATCACAGTTTCATCATAATTTTAGATTCTTCACAAACCCTTGTCAACTGGGCTAGAAAAACTAACAGCTAGGCTAGGCTAGCACTTTTAGGTTTTATTGGACTTATGACTACCAAAAATAAGCCTTTGAAACTTAGGAGAACACTGGTGAGCTGGAGATCTCCTTCAATGAGTTGCATAAACCCTAATTCTGAAATTTCTGTAGAAATTAGCGAAACCCTAGAAACCCTAGGGCCAAAATTTCAAAATGCTCGGAACGTCACTCTGAGAGTCTCTAGAGATGCACTGGAGGAGGTTGTACTCTCCTATGCCAAAATTATCTCCAACGTTCAAGTGTTTAAGGTCTGAAACACCTCATAAAGGAAGGTCATACGAATTTTCTAGAAACCCTAGGAGGGTCATACGATTCTGCAGAAAAGAGAGGAGACTGGTAGATGTTTTTGCAATGGGTTCTTCAAGACCTATGCTATGATACCATGTTGATTTTTCAATAAGAAAGGTTAAGCATGAAGTTCATTCCATTTTTTGGCATTTAACCATAACCATTAATGTTGCAGCAACCAATATCACAAGAAGAAGCACCATGCACAAGAACACAAGAAGTATCCTGGGAAACCCTTCTCAACAAGGGAAGAAAACCCAGCCAAATCCTTTTCTATATTCTTTAAGATAAATACCTTCACCACCAAGAAAGACCTAGCACACAAGAGGGTACTCAAACCCTATAAGACTAGCGCCCAAGAGAGGTGCACACTTTTCCCAAGAAGGTGTACTTGCTGAAATTTCCAAACTCACATGAAAGATATGTTTCCTCAATGCGGAATTTACCTTTACTTATACTAAATTGAACCTGTCAACATAAGTGTCTATTGGCACAATAGGGCCGACCTCACTAGCTTATAATATAATTAATATTATCCACATTAATTATCTTTATATTAATTACCAGACACATTAAGGTGGGGTTGACCTGTACCCTTTACACTACAATTAGGGTTACATGCAGGTCTGAATCTTGGACAATATAGCAAGGGATATGATACACCCACTAGTTCTCATCCACTAGGGGCACATCCATATGGATTTCCATATCTCTGGCTCACTTCATTACACATAAGAACCAGATCTTCACACGTTCACCTGTGCTCGTCCACAGGTACGTCCACTCTACATATATTCTTTCCCATTGCCTCACATAGGAGAATCATATGGAGTTTCTCATCAACTCTGTTGCTCAGAGGAGGCTAATACATCATCTTCATTTCTGTTCACATGACGATGCACCCAACATTTTGGGATTTCACACGTTCACCTTGTGCTCAGCCACAGGCATGTCTAACTCAACAGATCGCCTTTCCCACTGGATAATCATCTAGAGTTCTTCTCAACTCTCTGAATGGAGGAGGTCATCTCTATGATCTAGCTCTGTCTCAGGTAGGAACCACGTACCCTTCTTAGGGGCTTTCTCTCAACTTTGTAAGCTGGAGAAAGACTCACATAGCTGCATTGATCCACATCTCACAGGTTTTAAGTTGGAGAATATCTCACGTAGTTGCAATCATCAACATAAAATACGCATTCCAAGTCTATACTATGTGCAAGGTGGTCATCATTTATTTCTCATATGTTGATTTACCCAAATTGTAGCCACATAAATCTACTTACTAGTGAATGACAAGGGCCACCCTTTTGGACCAAAAATGTGCCAAGACCTCTACCCAAGGCATCACATTCAAAGGGGAAAGTTTTATTAAAATATGGTACTGCTAATACTAGAGTAGTAAACATGGCATCCTTTAAAGATGAGAATGATTGCTCAGTTTCTTCGCTCTATACAAAGGAAATATTTTTGAGCAAGGATGTTAGGGGAGCCAAACAATTTCCATAATTTTTTACAAACTTCCTATACTAGCTAGTAAGTCCTAATATCCCATGGAGTCTCTTCAATGTCTTAGGTCAAGGCCACTCTTGGATAGCTACAAATTTCTTAGGATCTACTCGTGCATCATCCTTAATAACAATGTGCCTCGAGTATTCAACCTTTGAAGCCTAAAATAACATTTGGAGTGTTTTAGGAATATTTGGTGGTCCCTTAGGAGTTGCAAGGTTCTACCAACATGATATATGTGAGAATATCGGGTTTTATTGTATATCATGATATCATAAAAAAAAATACCATCAAAAAAATGTGTATTAAAGGGTCGAACATTTTGTTCACGAGGCTTTGGAAGGTGGATGGAACATTGAAAACGTAGAAGGGCATAACTAAAACTTCATAATGACCCTCATGTGTGTGGAAGGTTGTCTTTGGGATATCTAGCGCTTTCATTTGTATTTGGTCGTAGTGGAAACACAAGTCAAGTTCGGTGAAAATTGTGTCTCCATGAAGATCATCCAAGAGATCATCAATAACTAGGATGGGGAATTTGTCTTTGATGGTTAATTTATTGAGGGCATGAAAACCAAGACACATACACCAATCACCTTCCTTGTTTAATACCATGACCACCATCATGAGTAGGGACTTGTACTAGGATGTATGAATCTCGCCTCCAATAGTTATCTATATATTTTTTATTCAATTCGTCTTTGCAAATGAGTGTCGATAAGGATGTGCATTGGATATTAAACTACTAGAAATTAGTAGAATACCATGGTCATGCTCCCCTCATGAAAGTGGTAACCCCTGGGGAATTTCAAATGCATGTTGATGTTTGGAGACATTAGAGAAAAGTTTCTCCAAAAATGAGCCTTATAATAAAAACCATGCTTGTGGAATTGGAAATTCAATAACCAATAGAATTTCAAAGAATTTAGTTTATGATAATAATCATTGAGTTGGATATATAAAAGTCAAGGATGATTATTTTTCATCTTTCTATTTGACAATATTTAACCATATGTACACCTTAGCTTAGTTAATATCTTTGTGAGATTGTCTCGAGATATGTTCAATATCTTTGAAATACTCAATATGGAATATCTTACATTATTAGTACTTTAGTACACCCCACCCTTGCAAGTGTTTCCAGTGAGAACCATAATAAATATTACCATAAGTTACAAATCTAATTTTCCCTTAATTTGAAAAGAAGGGAGATTCAAACGAAGAACTCCATTTAACAAGATAAAATTTACCTTTAGTTGGAGTATATTATTGACTTTGCTGGATTGGAGAGCTTTTATTAATGATGATTTGATCCTCATGAGTAAAATAAAATATATGATAGGTGATTATCATTCTCCTTTGTTTTTTGTCACTCGTGTAAATTACTTGTTGTTTTCCCTTTTGCATGTCACTAATATTTCTCATGTGATAGTCATCATGACCTCCAAATTAAAAATTCACCTAAACTCATATCTATAAATGTACTATAAGAATACAATAACAAGGTAGGTAAATAACTAGAACACAAATACAGACTTAGTGAAAATTAATTAGAGCGTTAATGAAAAAACAATATAGAGTGTAGAAAAATAATGCAATCCACAATACACATATATAATTAGGATAGAATTTTTTCCAACACTATTTCATTCTAAACTTCACTCTTCCATATGAAAATACATATCCTCGGATATTGTGTAAGCTAGTCTCAAGAAAACAAGGAGAGATAAGAGAACAAGGGAAAGGGGGAGAGGAGCGGGAGGAAGGAGGAGTATGAGAATAACCAGGAATATATAAATCTTATAATAGAATAGAGGATAAAAGAGGAAGAGGAATAAAAAGAAGAAAAAGAGGAAGGACGACTGTAAAAACAAGAGGTGTAAAAGAAAATAAGTAGAAGAAGGAGAAGAAGAGAAATAATAAGGAAGGATGACAAAGACACAAAATGGAAGAGGAAGAAAAGAAGAGAAAAAAAAAAGGAGAAATGATAAGTGAGAAAAGGGGAGGAGGGGAGAAGAAGAAGAAGAGAAATAATAAGAATGGAGGAGGAGGAGACAAGGTTGAAGAGGAAGGAGGATTTTGGGGAAAAGAGGAAGAGGAAGAAGGATTTTGGGAAAACAAGGAACATGAATGAGGAGTAAGAGGGTAAAAGAGAATAAAATGAGGAGGAGAAAGAGATAATCCCAATCCCATAAAATCCTACATTATTTTCCATTTTTTGTTTAATTTATTAAAATAATTTAATAGGAAAACCTTACCCAGGGAACATCTACCACTAAATTCATAAAACCTACCCCTAAAATGCATAGATCTATAATTATTTTCTTAAAATACCAAACCATGCCCTCAAATACCTCTCCCAATTAATCACAAACCTCAAAAACTAAAAAGTCATATTAAACACAATAAATTATACAAACTGCAACAGAAGATTTGGTGAAAACTAAAAATAGTGGGACATTCTTATCTTTGATCCAATGGGGGACCCAAGAAATATCTGCTAGACCCAAATTCTCTCCACAATATTCAAGAAACAAGTATTGACAACCTCCACACAAGTAAAAAACTAAAATTAAATGAAAAAAGTCACTTGAAAGTCACTTAAAACCAAAAATGCAAGGATGAAAAGATGCACAACTTAATTGTGCATGATTTTGTTTCTTGTGTATTTTGTGTCACATTTTAATTGTAATACAATGCAAACTCACCACAGTTGTGACAAAAAATGAAGCTAAATATGATGCAAACTCTATCAACACTTTTTTTTGAGTCATCATTTGCATCATATGATGATGCAAGAAACTAAATTGCACCAAAAAAATGACTCGGCCAACTTTGATAGGGCATATATGATGCAAAGTTGCAATTCTAGAGCCTTTTATTATAGTAGTACAAAAAGGAAGCAAAAAAAAGGTTTCATATTCCCTCCCAATACTTCCAACATTCAAACTAAGAATTTTGTTGTAATTCCAATGATTGAGTTTCAATGCTTTTAAATAGGCTTATGCACACTATCCAAACCTCGCATGCATACATGCATTCTTGCAAAACTATACATAGACCTTTCCATATTGAAAATTTTTTAGACCATTTATTAAAGGATAGGATTATGTACAATTTTAATGTAGTTTATATTCCCTAATGAGATCATGGACTATAGTTTTTCCATGAGGTGTATCCTTCCAAAATATTAGGCCAATTTGGAGTGGAGAAGATGATTTCCAATTTGCAAAGGTATTTATATTGATAGATGATGGGAAATTTAATGAGGAGTTGCACTCTATATTTCATAACCAAGTCAACAAATTAGAAGTTGGGAAAATGCATTTCACTTCTAGTCCCAAGCATACCATGGTATTAGTTTTTAATGGACTTCCTTGGAGGTCTATCAATAACCAGTAGGAGAAATGACTATCTTACGGTAGTTATGAATTGCTTTTGTGAAATGGTTTTGATGATGCCTTGTAACAAATAGTCTTAAGATAGAAAGCAACATAATTACTCTTTATCTTACTATCATCAAACATTTTTTAATACAATAGTAGATTAATTAGCTACTTTTGGCAAGCATTGTGAGAATTGAATAACAGTGAGAAAAGGTGGAGTCTTGATTTCCATCATTAGAAAAATGGTTAGATACAGGTAGTAAATCACACCATAGCGCAATTGTTACACATATTTAATAATAATCACCCAAGGACATGGGATTCCAACATCCCATATGTGCAACACAATTATAATTGTACTCTACATAGAGCGACCAACACTTCACCTCTTGAAGCATGTCTTGGATTTTTAGTAAGGATCCATTAACCCTTTTGGGTCCAATGCTTGAGGTGGTGATGGGGAAGGAATTTGTTTCATATGGTTGTGACATAAGAATTATATACCACATATTCAAGAACTAGTTCAAGAGACTTTGCATAAGAGTTAATAGAATCACAAATCCCACCGTTACTAGTTCCACATAGATCATTAGTTTTATGTAGTAGAAAGGTTTGGATTCACCTTTAGACAAAAGTTATTTAAGGATAAAGACATGAAAATGGAAATTATACTTGCATTATGCTATTATCAAGCAAAGGGGAGAAAATGAATTTAACTTGGATTTGAACCTACATGGGTATTCATCTAGTTTTTAATGTAGATCACCTAAATATATATGAGACATCAATGTTAGATATTGATGAAGAATAATGTGTCTCTCTTTATCCTAAACAATTGGTTTCAAAACTTGGCCAAAACTATACGAATATATAGTCCTTGAGTGCAATGAATGAGATCCCAAATAAGGGACCTCATAACTTTATTGGCTTGGGATAAAAGGACAAACACCCAAAGATAGTAAGTGAAACACCCTAGAGTAGATGTTGTCCAAGTTTCAACAACTAGGAAGATAGTTGTTGTGACTAGAAACCCCTAAGAAGGAAGGTTTCATAAAAAGAGAGTTAGAGATCAACTAAGTATGAACAAAACAACATTGTTAAGGAAATGTTCAAGCTCAAACAAATGCCTAGGTAAAAGCATGTGTATGATGGAAGAAGATATGATTTGCATTAGGAGTGGTAGGTTAATTTGTGTTGAGGTTGCACACAAACCCAATATTGTGATTCATGTGCATGATTTTATATGCCTGTGAAAACCAAAAGTTATGCATAATTGCAATTAGGGTGCATATTATCAAGGGAAGACATGCATATTCAATGATGTTGCACGCATAACATGGAGTGGCATGAGTGCATTAGTGAGTGTAACGTAACATAGCTAGGACCCCACCTGGACACTGTCACTAAAAACCTGACTCTTGCATGCACTAAATTTTTGAATTTCTCTCTAATTCAGTGCATTAATTCTTTGATACCAATAACTCATTAATATTCCATGCATATGAAATCAATTATGCGGTCCTAACATCATATAATACATACATAAATATGTACAATTAAACCACAAAAAATTAGCATAATTAACCACATAAAAAACATCATATACACATAAAAGAACACTTATTTTTTAATTAAAATCATCGATTGGATACAGACTGCAAACATTTCTCCCAGCCATATACTTTTTTTTTCATCACTCTCAACAGCAGGTCACCCCCAAGTTGGGGCTATGACTCCACTAGAGAAAAGGCTACTTAATCCAAACTAAGATCCAACAACACACAAACTCAAGAAAATGCCAATGGCACAAACTCTAGCAGTATTTCCCCTCACAACCTCTCATTCCACATAACTTGTCCCACCCAAGGAAGTGTACCCCTTCACTGCTCCAAAATCCTTCAATTGTGCTACTTACATTATAGGGCTTCAGTAACAAGTCGGCTAGGAATTCTCGGAGCACTATGGCACTTGGAACACAAGGCTTCTCTCAAAAAGTTGTGGCACCCACTAGGCCAACACACAAAGAAACATATTCCCAACAATTCTCTCACTCAGAGAGAATGCTCCAAAAGCCTAACAACCTTCTTCTTCAACCAAAACCACCAAGGGTTTATAGGGTAACAACATATTCCCCCCTCCCACTCTCCATAAAATGGTATGCGTGATGGAATGGAATGAATGACCTAGCATGGGAATTACATTAAATTCCCCCTTTAAATATACATGTTCTCAACTTGACACATGACACACAAAGAAATACATTTTACTTCACTTGGTAGTTTGTTCCCCTCACTTAGGAACTTAGGATAACATTATATCATATGAATTTAGGACTTAGGAATAATATTATTTTATTTCTTGGGTTAATCCCCCTTGACTATCCCCCTTTCCTCTCACGTCTTATCCCCCTTTCCCTCTCATGGAGTCCTAGCCCCCCATACTCTTTCATCTAACTTGGTCTGCAACAGTGATGTATTTTCTCAAAATATATCTGAGTGAATACATTTTACAATGCCGACTCATAGCCCTTTCAGCATATAGGCTCTCCAGCCTAATAATCACACATGCACTCTAGCCCAAAACATATATACAAATGCACTTTGGATTAAAACATCATGTCTCACCATCCTATAGAACATATATAGATTTATAATATGGGGTTCAACCTAGGCATATTACATTCCCCTCCCCATTATTTATGTGTTGTCCTCGGTGCATTATATACAATTTACATTCAAAATTCTTCAAAAATATCCAAAAATATGCAAGTAATATTTCCCATATGGTGTCCTCATGATTCTCATGTCACATCTTCAAGACTGTCACAAGTCCATTGGACCTCACTCACTCCACGCCTTTGTCATTGAAGCTTGTTTTCTTCTGGTGCTCTTCTTTCCAAAGGTTTAATTCATGTCTTCATTCTTCAGTTGTTATATGGTTATTGATCTACCTCATAGAGTTTCCTCATGCAAGATTTCATGTCATTGTTATTTTTGATACACCCTCATGATCCTAGCCACCATGCCATATGCATTTCTTGAGTTTCCTCTTCCTTATTGTGCTCGCCCTTCTAGGCTCAGGAATCCCTATGTTTCTACACAATCCTTCGATGATCCATCTTCCCAAGGATTTCACATGCAAGGAGAGCATCAACTCATCACTAGTCCTCCACTAATGGTCTACACTATGTGGCAATCATAGAATTTCGGTGTCCTAACAGTATCCTTTCTTCCCAAGATTTCTAGATTCAATAGCCATCATCTCATTTGTATCACACAAGTACAATCACCATGAGATAACATCATAACAATTTCACTTAGAAATTCAAAAAAAATTCATAAGGAAATCGAAATTTCCCCAAGTATGAGATCCCTCTCATAATTTCTTGGTTTTTGTAGAAGAAGACATCAGCGCACACAATGAAATATTCATTTGGATCAATAATATTAAATATTGGTTCACTTGTCGATAAATTGTTCAAGTGTTTAAAACTTTCTTCACATTCAGAGGTCGTTACGAGGAAAATCACTCTATGGCATGGGATAAACCACAACAGATAGAAATGACTGCAGAAAGAAACTCTAATCTCGAGTATGTTATATAAACAAATATGTTAACAAGACAAGATAAAGAGCCTACTTCGTATAGACGTTTGATGAAGTCCACCGTTGAGCACTTGACTCAAAGCAATACACCTGCAACTTGTCCTCAACAACCAAGATATGCAAGCATACAGTGATAATATATCAAGTTAGCACATATAATAGCACAATCCATCAATATTCATAACAAATACGCCCATGGAATAACAATTTGAATATTTGCAAGACATTAATTGGACAAGAAAATAGTATTTCTATCAAAATGTAATCAACAGAAGTGTATGAATGACAAACTTCTGCTTCGGCACGTTTGGAACCGAGAAACTAAGTCACTTATAGTTGGGCCTCCACCACTTCAATCCTCCACCAAAGGCAAGCTCATATAAGAGAGACAATGAGGTTCTTCATCAAATATGGAAGAGATTGGGGGTTGAACAGTATGTTCAGACTTAAAAGGACAAAGGGATGCAGACTCAATATGAAGTGAATGATTTCTCCAGAGTAACTTTGCTCTCAAAGTTGAATTCCTCTTATTTTCTCCACAGCTTGGATATGGCCCATTTATAGCCTTCAAATGGAACTGAAGGGCCGAGTCAGAATGTTTCCATTATATGGAAGGTCAAATATCATGGATCTCGTGACATGACATGGAAACCTGACACCATTTCTTTCGTTTTGGGCACAAAACTCGATGTACGTAGGTTGTAATGGTGCAACCTGCATATACACATGTTGTATAATTGTTAGGGTGTGTATATGTGGAAAAACACAATTTTTAGCTCTGGGAACTGCAAAAAGGGACTTCAAGTTTGCATAGGGAAATGGAAATGTCCTTCTGAGCAAGTTGCATGGGGCGAGGCAAATATTGTTATAACAGATGCCCCCTAATGTGTGAGGTCAGAGGAGTATATGTGATGGCCAAAATACATTATAATTCCAAGAAGTGGAGTAATGGAGACCCAGCTGGACGAACTAGTTGCTCATAAGAATATTACAATCTATAATGACTTTGTACACATGGCTGCCAATTTGAATTACATTGCAGATCCATTTGGAAATATACCAAACAGTTATTCATGTCCATGAATAGGCAATACAAAAGTAGATACATGACATAGGTTGTCATAGTCATGAACAAGGACCGATGCAGTGTCTTGGATGTCATTAGCCTTATTGGTGGTTTCCTCGCCTTTGTCAGTAGTTTTCCTCATTGGTTTCTATTCAAAGGGTCTTTTTCATGTATCGCTTGCACTTGGCACACACGAAATACGCACAAGGTCATTGGTTCGTGAAGATGTTCTTCATCTGATTTCCTCCAAATCATCAAGCTCCTGCTTTGTACCTCCTGTTGAATGATGAGAGATGCCTTAATGCTCTCCTTTCAGTGGGTCTCCTTCCATCAACTTCATCTCATCTATTCTGGAGACGAGACCTAGATTCCTATGAGTACCTAGAGGCTTGCAATCATTAGTGGCGGGTTCTCTCGCCATCAATAGTTGGGAAAACATTAATGTCTCCTGATCTATGGATTATTCAAGTATTCACACTTGTAAGAATGTACTCGGTGCCTCGATACCTACTTTCATCATTAGTAGGTTGTTTCGCGCTTGTTAACGGTATACCTCAATGATCGGTAATCAAACAAAGTCTCATTGTGTTCGACCTCTACTCATTTATTCACACGATGTAGACTTGCACCTTTGCACGGATTGTGTAGAAGACTCGAAGACAACAGTTTATAGTTGCAACTTTCTTGAGTTGTTGCTACCTTTCATTGGACCAGTACCTGTGTGACTTCAATGATCATGGGAGATCATATTGTACTCCATTGTATACATATATCTTCAGATTGATTTTGAGTCTGGTTTTACTGGGCCTTGTTCATGACTATGACAACCTTTGGCATGTAACCACCTTTGTATTACCTATTCATGGCCATGGACAGTTGCTTGGTATATTTTCACATGGATCTGCAGTGTAATTCAAATTGGTAGCCATGTATGCAAAATATATACATATTGCAATGAGCAACTAGTTCTTCCAATTGGGTCCCCATTACTCCACTTCTGGGTTTTTATAATGTATTCCGGCCATCGCAGATACTCCTCTTACCTCACACATTAAGAGGCATCTGTTATAGAAAAAATTGCCTCAACTTATACAATCTTGCACAGAGGGCCTTTTTCCATTTCCCTATGCAGACTTGAAGTCCCTTTTGGCAAATCCCAGAGCTAAAAACACTATTTTTCCACACATACACACCTTGCCTATATTACAGCATGCGTATACGCAGGTTGCACCACTGCAGCCCACGTACATTGAGATTTATGCCCAAAATTAAAAAATGGTGTCGAGTTTCCATGTCACGTCACGAGATTATGATCCTTGGCCTTCTATATACTGGAAATGTTCTGACTCAACCCTTCAGTTCCACTTGAAGGCTACAAATGGGTCAAATCCGAGCTGTGGAAGGAGAGAAAGAATTCAACTTTGAGAGCAAAGTTACTCTGGAGAAATTATTCACTTCACATTGAGTCTGCATCCCTTTGTCCTTTAAGTCTGAACACATTGTTCAGCTCCCAAGGTCTTCCCTTATTGATTGAGAACCTCATTGTCTCTCTTATATAAGCTTACCTTTGGTGGAGGATTAAAGTGGTGGAGGCCCAGCTGGAAGGAACTTAGTTTCTCGGTTCTGAACTGTGCCAACGCAGAAGTTTGTAACTCATTCACTTATGTTGATCACATCTTAATAGAAATACTCTTTTCTCGTCCAATTGATATCTTGCAAATATTTGAATTATTATTCCATGGACGTATTTGTTATGTATATTTATGGATTATGCTATTGAATGTGCTAACATTATCTATTAAAACCATATGCTTGCATTGCTTGGTTATTGAGGACTAGTTGCAAGTATATTTCTTTGGGTCAAGTGCTCAACGGTGGACTTCATCGAACATCTGGACGAGGTAGGCCTTTTATCTTGCCTTGCTAGCATATTTGTTTATATAACATATTTGAGATTAGAGTTGATTTCTGCAGTCATTTCCGTCTGTTGTGGTTTACCCCTAGCCATAGAGAGATTTTCCTCATAACAGAATTGGCAACCATATTGGGGAAAGAATATTCTTTTTCGAGGTTTGGAGTGTTTTTCTCCTTAGATTGCTCTCGTTTGTATTGAGTTTCTTGTCATATGATTGCTTGACAGCCTATATTCACTCTAAGTCTGATTTTCTTAGCCTGGTTGTGTTTTGACACATATACACAGGTTTTTGCTTGACAGTCAAGTACATACGTGTGATGTACTTCTACAAGCTGCATACATATGCGCTTTTCCCTTGAACAGTCGTGTACATCAACCTTTGTTGCTTGGTTGTTGGGTGGGTTTTGATGATTGTTGACTCTTCTTGGGTCTCTGTGGTGACCGTTAAGTGTCTGTGGTATGACAAGAAACCTGTCTTTGGTTGAATTTTTGGGCAGTTCCTTTCTCATCATCTTTTTCATTTTGATTGTCCTTGCATCTTGGGCTGGGTGTTTTTCTCCTTGATATCCTACTTGGGTTGTCTATGTCTATACACAGTAGAGTCTTTATATCAAGTTGTTGTTTAGTCCTTGCATTTTCATTCTCTTATATTGAAAATACAAAAATATTAGGCATTTTACATTGATTAGCATTTTTTATCTTTTGAGTATTTATCATTAATCTTATTACATGTAATGAAAGATTGCATTTTATTTAGAATTGTAGAACTGAATTGAGAACTACATTTTGAAAAGCATATCATTTATTGGAAATTGAAGTTAAGAATTTGCATTGTATTCATATTCATTTATTTTACTTGCTGAGTCATAACATCACTAGTTTCACGACCACACCTTTTGAGTAAGCATGGCCATTAAAAGTAACTCTATAATTAAAAATTGATAGTAATGATTTTATCTTTATAGGGTGCACAAACTAGCTTAGGATTTAGAGCCTTGGAATAGGATTTTGCGATTAAACTTCTCCAAGGCTATTAAATCAACATATGTGTCTGACTAAGGGAGTGGAGAAATCCATTGTATAATCGGTAATATCAAGAGGCTCTGCTTACACCAAAGTTAAGCACAAGGTCACGTGAGGTTGGTTGAAGGGATATTCCCTCGATACCTTCTTAGCGTCATATATATTTATGGGGATCTATTCATATATGGGGATCTTGCTATTGCCCTTACCTCTATGAGATACGGTGCTTTCAAGGTTTCAGGCTTTGCTACCCTGCCCATACGGTGGACCTGACTTGCGACTGTTCGCATGTGCATCGGTTATAATGTGGTTGTTTAGTTGCTTGATTTAAGTACCAAATAGGTTACTTGCAGGGGTTATTCTACAGGTACCCTGGGTCAGATAAGGGTCGGACAAGACAGAGCCTTTATGGAGGATTACCTCTTCGGGGGGATCTGACCGACTGGTTGTTAAGCCAACGAGGGCCCTTATAACTGATTATGTTTCCTCCAATCTTTAGCAGCGGAGTCTTGGGCCCCTCTTGGGCGAGGCATACCTACTTCAGAAAGGGAGGTCCCTTTCAGCCACTTTATCATGTTTGTGTGCATATTGGTTGTTTGATTATTTTTGGTGTGCTCTTTGATTAATTAATAGACCTTTGAGATTTTATGCTATGCCTTGAGTTATCATTATCATGGATAGTGGAGTTCCTGCGACTCCCTCCTTTATCGCTACCCCCCCATGGCATTCACTCATTTCATGGGGACGAATCCATCCACTTTTCATAATGGTATGTAGATTCACGACACTCAGTCCATGCCTTGGGTCTCTAATCATTTTCCCATTAATATGTCAAACATGACTTCACCCTTTCCATCCTCTCCCTGGCCCACTTATGTGAATTATAGTTTTGGATCCGAGGATACTATGGCCCCACCATCTACATCTTCATTTGATAGGAGTCACATCCCTCAACCAACTCTCACTGTGGGGGGTTGGAATCTCCCCTCTTATGGATCCAGTCCTAGCCATGATTTTTCAGGAGCTAGTACTCAAATGGGTGGTTATTCTACTTATTACACCTTGACCATGTATCCTTTGTCCGCTATGCCAGTTCCTACGAACACTTTTCCCATGGTGGGTCCACATATGTCCTCTGGTATTTCATACGGAGGGAACCAATTTTATGGTACAGGCTACCCTCTTCACGAAACCCCTTCACATGGGGGCAACATATAAGAAGGGAACCACTTAGTAATTAAATACAAGAAGGGAACTACCAACAAGTTAGTTGATACGTTATCAAGACCACCAACACTAAAGATCATAGCTCTAAAATCCATTCACTCAAAAGCATAAAAAGAGAAGCATGTGGAATATGAGGACTTCAAGGGGGCATATCAACAATTGCATGGTCAACATGAACAAGCACACATGTACACCACAATTTATTACCATGTCCAAGATGGATTACTCTACAAGATGGGGAAGCTTTGTGTACCAAAGGAATAAAAAGTACAACTCACAAGGGAGGTTCATACTTCCAAGGGCTTTGGTCATTTTAGTGTTGGGAAGACTGTGGACAACTTTAAGAGGTATGTTTATTGGTCCAATATGCAAGAATAATTCTATAGGTTTATCAGAGATTATATATTKTTTTCTAGCAGGAATCCTAATAACAAGAAGCATGGATTGAAAATCCACTTCTAGTCCCTGCAAGGCCATATGAAAGTATATCCACGGATTTTTGGGGGGCTTTGCCAAGGATAAAAAGAGAGCATGACTACCTACATGTGGCACTAGATAGGTTAAATAAGATGTGCATTGAAATGAATTGTAAGAAGATCATCAAATAACAAGAAGCCACGAACTTGTTTGTTGAAAGAGTCTGGGTGCACTTTGGGATTCCAAGGAGCATTGATTTTTATAGGGATGCTAGATTTCTCAATGAATTTTGGGCTTCATTGTGGGAGAAGTTAGATACTAAATAGAAGACATCCATTTGATTCCACCCACAGACTAATGGGTATACAAAGGTGGTGAATGGGACATTGGTTCAGCCTCTGAGAGGCTATAATAAAAAGAATTCAAGGACCTAGAATGAAAAATTGAGTTACATACAACATTCCTTTAAAAAAGTTGTCCGAACCTCCACTAGTAAGAACCCTTTTGAATTACATTTCAAATATTTTCCACTATCACCGTTGGATATTGTACATGGACAACTTGAGGCAGGAGCATCCGTCTCAAGTGATGCCTTGAAGGCATAAAATTTCATAGATAGGATCATGAAGATACACCTCCAAGTTCAAGTTAAATTGAAGATATCTTAGGAGAAATACAAGGCCATGCATGGTCGACATAGGGTTGAAAAGACCTTGAAAATAGGAGGCAGAGTTTGGTTGCACCAAAATAAGGATAGGTTGTAGGGACCAAGAAAGAAACTAAAAGCCCCAATATATGGACTTTTGAAGTATTGGAGAAGGTAGACACCAATGCTTACATACTTGGTCTTCCATGTTATACGTGCATTTACTTAGTGGTAAATGTAGAGAACCAAACTTTGCAAGTCATCCATGCTTGATGAGGATGAAGAGGGCTAAGTCTCACTTTCCAAAGAATATTTGGCACTTGATGCACAAACATAATTAACATAGGATATCATTATGCAAAGAAAAGTGAAACGACTAAATGTAGCCAACAAGAACTTTGGTAGATGGAATGAAAGGGATACCTACCAAAGAAATCCAAATGGTATGCCAAATAGAACATTTATAATTTTTCCTGGCTCNAGACCTCTAGAAATTGCGAGGGGGGGGGGGTTGATAAAAAAATGGATCTACATAGTAACAGTATAAATTTATTGATAATTTGGAATGGGGAAGGGGATGATAAAAAATGGATCTACATAGTTACTATATAAATTTATTTATACTTTGGAAAGGGGAATGTAGAATTTTGGATCAAGAAGGATAGTTTGGGTTATATATTGAAAATTACAATAACAAAACATAATTGAAAAGACTCTACTACAAGGTCAAATAAGTAGAGTTTCAGGGTTTGTAATTGGAGGGAAATTGTCCTAGAGATCCTCATTTCATTCAATGGGTTAATATCTTTCCAACGATGGTTTGTTTTGTTCAAATAAAGTCTGTATGTGATAGTTATGCCCATGACAAGGTAATTGATCCAAAAAGATCTTTTAATGGTTTTGGTTGAGATATTAAGCATGTGTGTATTAACCATTCATGAAGCTAATGAAAGAGGATGAAGATAAGAGGATTATATCACAGCCATAAACTCATATACAGAATTGAACATAAGCAATAATAACAACAAACCATAACAAGAGAAGTGATAACGGAGTTCGGCACAAAATTGACTACGTCTCCAGGCCTTTGTCTCAGTGGGGGAGGCTTCTTTATTAATTCTTCAATGCTTGAAAAGTACATCAAATGGAATCCATTTTGATCTTGTTGTGTTCTGCTCGACCTCAGAAATCCAACATAACTGGCGGTACTGAAAAAGACTGAGTGTAGCTCCCATAAATGGCCCGCGAGTGTTTGCTCCTCAACAGCTTCTCTGCATAAAAATGGCTTTGGCTTGGCTTTGCTTCAGCATAAATCTGATTTGAATGTCCCCCATGGCCTCAAACAGGCCTGATTTTTATAGATCTGAAGTTGGTTATTCATCCCCAACTTCCTCCCAAAATCTGGGCTCAAAAAGAGTCCAATATCTCCCAAAAATGGCAAAAATCTCCATTGATAGGCCTGAAAATCAATAAAAAATCCAAACTATAATACAAAAACCCAATTTCTGCAATAATAAAGGTCATATCCCCCTAGACTAGCGCATGCCCCATATTAATGGTCATATGGTTAATTAGGTGGCCAAGCGCCAACCCAAAGGGTTGTGCGTTGGCCCCCTTTCCCGTAGTCATAGGTCATGTGGCAATAACCCATATAATCACGCCCTTAAAATGCGCCAACAAACAAGCGTTTAAGGCCTGTGCTTATGGTGGAACGGTGCTATAACTACGTGTTGGTGGTTATGCAATGGTGCCCGCCCCTTTACATTGTGGTTACATCAAACATATAAACTGTGGGCTGGGGCTTAGCCCCAGCCCCTTTCTGCACTCCATATATTTAGCACGCAATAAATAATATAATGTGGGTTTTATACAACAAGCAACACTTAGGCGCATTGGTAGTTGGACCTTTACCAAAGCGCTTGCCTTGCCAATATGTCTTGGGATCGAACCCCATGAGCTCCATTTCAATTTTTCCACGTGGCACTTCCTTATTCACCGAAAATTGATGCCACTTGTCAACTTGCTATTGGTCCATGTCTCTGTCCAATCACCCCATTGTTGTACTGCCACATGTCACTATGCTTACATCAGCATGGTGATGTGACACTGATGTCATCATTGACTTTTTCCCAGTTTGACTTTTTAGTTGTTTGGAAAAACGATCAGAGTGCGATAACTCTCGCATACAACGTCCGTTTGAGAAAGTAAATATATGGTCGGAATCAGCGTGACGATCCGGTCGCAATGGAATTGGTTTCGTCCGATTACGAGAACTTTCATTTTTGAGCCTTTTCTGGACCTAAGAAGCCTCTTGGATCCGATTATGGATCACACCTCCCCACTAAAGGACCTTTTGGTCCCCAAAAGGTTACTGACCAGTCAACAAGCTTGGGATAGGCCACCCGGCTTGTCCTCTGTCTCTAAACTCTGTCTTGTGCACCTATCTCATCAAGATCAACTGTAACACAATCATGACAACTGACAGCATGTTGTTAGCCATTTGAACCCTGTTACATCTTACTAAAGCCACTATCATCCATGTAGACAACATTACTAATGATAGCATCAAAAAGACGATTGCAAATGAATTGATGTACTTATAATATTTGTGCGACATGAGCTTATCTTGAAGCAACCTGTGATTGATTTTCCATTCAACAATCATTTCCTGTTCTTGCTTAAGATCGATTACTTCATTTGAAACAATTATTGGTTTGTTTCTTGCTTGAACTACCTTCTTTAATTGTTCCATTGTTTGAAGTGTTTTATTTGCCTTAACATGATGAGCATGAACCACATAATCTTGACCTGCATTGGTTAATTGATATTGATTCTTTGTCCTGTCGAAGATTGCTTTACGATCATATAAGTATGGACTACCTAAGACCATTCCACATTCACTTAACGACACTACATCACATGTTACCTCGTCCACATACTTAGACGAAATTGCAAATTTGATTGTGCACTGCTTTGTTATGTGCATTTGATGATGATTGCTTATCCATTTAAGTGTGTAAGGCTTATGATGTACTTGTGTTTTTAACCGCAATTGCTTAACCAATTCTTCTGAGATTAGATTAGATTGAGATCCACTGTCGATTAATGTGTCTATCTTAGTGTGTCGCATGATAGTACATATATGAAACAAGTTACTTCTACAATCAATGCCTTCACCAATTTTACGTGTCATACCAACCAATGAGACCTTTGATTCATCACCTGAATCCAATCCCAAGTCTGTGGGTCTTGTTGTCGCTGCAACTGTTTGCCTTCCCTTCTTTACCTCGTCCACATACTTAGACGAAATTGCAAATTTGATTGTGCACTGCTTTGTTATGTGCATTTGATGATGATTGCTTATCCATTTAAGTGTGTAAGGCTTATGATGTACTTGTGTTTTTAACCGCAATTGCTTAACCAATTCTTCTGAGATTAGATTAGATTGAGATCCACTGTCGATTAATGTGTCTATCTTAGTGTGTCGCATGATAGTACATATATGAAACAAGTTACTTCTACAATCAATGCATTCACCAATTTTACGTGTCATACCAACCAATGAGACCTTTGATTCATCACCTGAATCCAATCCCAAGTCTGTGGGTCTTGTTGTCGCTGCAACTGTTTGCCTTCCCTTCTTTTCCTTGAACCACTTTGGCCTTTTCTCGGGATGCAACTGCCAACATCTTTCCTCATCATGTCCCTCTTTCTTGCAATGCTTGCAAGAGGGCTTTTCGTCCTTTCTCATCACTGTATTTGCCTTTTTTCCTGTCCACTTCCTCTTGTCCTCTTTCCTTGAAGAAGATTCCCCTGATACACATAATTTCCCTTCTTCAATATACATAGCTTGAACAGAAACCTCAACAAGGTTAGTGGTTCCAAACATGAATACCGTATTTCTAATATGTGCAGCTAAACCTCCTGTATACTTCATAAGGGTTTTTTTGGTATGTAAATGGATATCTAACATCAATGCCATTTTTCGAAAGCAATCGGTGTATTCTTGCACTGTTTGTCCTTTTCTTAGTTTTAAATATTGCCATTCAATTAATGTTTTTTCTTTATAACCCAAAGGATAGAATTGCTTTCTAAGTGCATAAATGAAACTTTGCCATGATGGAAATACATTACCCACTTGTTGCATTTCGTTTTGCAACTTGCTTTGCCACCAGATGAGAGTTGTACCTGCAAGTCTCAAAGATGCCAACTTGATTTGTGTGGCCTCATCCTAGATTTGTTGCACACTGCAGTAAACCTCCATCTGTCTAACCCAATTGTCAAGTCTCTCTGCATTAACTTCACCATCATATATGGGTAACTCAAATTTAACATCAAGTTTTAATAATGGCATTTCATTCTTATGTTTATGAACATGTTTCTTTGCATTGCTTTTAGAACTTAAACATGAAGAAGAAGGAGAAGAAGGAGGTGACGATGGAGGTGAAGGAGGAATTTGATGAGGATCCTCTTCCACTTCACTTTTTCCCTTTGAATATTTCCCAAGAACTGGTCTCTTTCGTTCCAAGTAATCCTCGTATAAAATTTTCACAATCTCCGACATAGCAAGGAAAGTTTTTTTAAACTCTTTCTCATCAAGAGAAAGTCCCTCTTCCGATGCCATCTTCTCGTTGTGAGAAGCTATCTTTCTCAATCCAATTAATGGATTCTCTTCAACAAGCTCGCCTTCACCACGCTGAAGCTTTTCCCCGGTTAACATGCAAAACTCAAATCCAAACATCAAGTAGTTCTGATACCACTTGATCCAAAAAGATCTTTTAATGACTGTGGTTGAGTTATTAAGCATGTGTGTATTAACCATTCAGGAATCTAATGAAAGAGGATGAAGATAAGAGGATTATATCACATCCATAAACTCATATACATAACTGAACATAAGCAATAAGAACAACAAACCATAACAAGAGAAGTGATAACGGAGTTCGGCACAAAATTGCCTACATCTCCAAGCCTTTGTCTCAGTGGGGGAGGCTTCTATATTAATTCTTCAATGCTTTCAAAGTACATCAAAAATACATCAAATGGAATCCATTCCGATCTCACTGTGTTCTGCTCGACCTAGAAATCCAACACAACTGACGACACTGAAAAAGACTGAGTGTAGCTCCCAAAAATGGCCTGCAAGTGTCTGCTCCTCAACAGCTTCCCTGCATAAAAATGGCTTTGGCTTGGCTTTGCTTCAGCATAACTCTGTTCTGACTACATGCCTGGTTTCTATAGATCTGAAGTTGGTTATCCATCCCCAACTTCCTCCCAAAATCTGGGCTCAAAAAGAGTCCAATATCTCCCAAAAATGGCCAAAATCTCCATTAACAGGCCTGAAAATCAATAAAAATTCCAAACTATAATATAAAAACCCATTTTCTACAATAATAAAGGGCCTAGCCCCCTAGACTGGTGCGTGTCCCCTGTTAATGGTCATATGATAATTAGGTGGCCAAGCGCCAGCCCCCTTTCCCGTAGTCATAGGTCATGTGGCAATAACCCATATAACCGCTCCCTTAAAACGCGCCAACAAACAAGCGGTTAAGGCCTGAGCTTATGGTGGAACAATGTTATAACTATGCGCTGGTGGTTATGTAATGGCGCTCACCCCTTTACATTGTGGTTACATCAAACATATAAACCATGGGCTGGGGCTTAGCCCGAGCCCCTTTCCGCCCTCCATATATTTAGCATGCAATAAATAATATAATGTGGGTTTTATACAACAAGCAACACTTGGGCGCGTTGGTAGTCGAACCTTTACCAAAGCGCTTGTCCTGCCAATAGGTCTTGGGTCAAACCCCATGAGCTCCATTCCAATTTTTCCATTCAAACGATCGATCCAACCAACGGGTGCCACGTGGCACTTCCTTATTCACCGGAAACTGATGCCACTTGTTAACTTGCTATTGGTCCATGTCCCTATCCAGTCACCCCATTGTTGTGTTGCCACATGTCACTATGCTTAGATCAGCATGGTGATGTCATGCTGACATCATGATGATGCCAGCATTGACTTTTTACCTGTTTGATTGTTCGACTTTTTAGCGGTTTGGAAAAACGATCAAAGTGCAGTAAATCTCGCATACAACGTCCATTTGAGAAAGTAAATATATGGCCATAATCAGCGTGATGAGCCGGTTGCAATGGAATTAGCTTCGTCTGATTCTTAGAACTTTCATTTTTGAGCCTTTTCTGCACTTGAGAAGCCTCTTAGATCTGATTCTGGATCAATAATGCTCCAATTATTCCCCACAGGTATATGCGGTAGTGATGGAAACTCACCCTGATTCACCCATGAGGAGTTAGTAATATATGGGAGTCCAATAAAGGCTTATAAAAGCAACATGAAGATTCCAAGAGGGTTCCAAAACCCCTAACTTGACCTTGAATTAGGCATAAAAAACATAGTTGAAGGAGGGAAGAGGGTTCGCTTTCTTTGGCAAACATTGTTGTTTCATGGCATGAGCATTGAGTGTGGAGGAGTTGCTAACAAATACTAGAGAGAAAGAGAAGAAATATATAGATGAATATAGTTGATCATGGTGTCTTGTAGCTCTGCAACAAACTTGGATTGCTTTGCAATATGTATTGCAATCTCCATTATACAATAGACGAAAGGCATAGTCCTTCATTTCTTGATGGGTCTTCCAACACTGTTTTTCAAGGTAAATTTTGTGTCTCAATGCATGTCCTTGCTATTGTAGTTTTGGTTTGATGTCCTAGTAGTTAAAGACATTATTTGCTATGTTTATTTTTTTGTCAAATCACCAAAAATACAAAAAGAATAGTTGCGTAGTGAAGCATAGGCTCACCGTAGTAGTTACAAGTTAAGATTTGTTTTGGTGAGATTTCCATTGGAATATCTAAGGCAATTTAYAGATCAAGAGCTTAAAATATAATTTTACTCGTCATAGGGACAAGAAGATGTATGATGTGAGGGAATCATAGTGATAGTGCCCCTTAATATCTTCTCAATATGAACACTCCAACACTTAGTCTCACATTATTAATATAGCCCTTTGTAATATTTATTACATGTTAGAATCTAGTACAAATTTGACATTTTAGTTTTTGGCCCTATTAGGGGGTTTTCTCCATTCTCATCTTGTTGTGCATTGTTGTGTTTGTCAATTTGTTGTGCATTTAATTATTAGGCTTTTTTGGCATTCATTTTTTACAAGTTCTTGCATTTACATTTCTTTATCATTATTAAAGATAGAAGAAAATTAAGAACAAAAATAATAAAGGATAAACCAAATGACAAATAGTTAAAGAACAAAAAACGAGAGAGAATAATACATGTAGTGAGAATGAACCATACAATCAAAGAGAACTAGAAGGGGGACCCATAGACAAAAGAGCACAAGGAAGACAAAAGTGGTGAGAGGAAGAATAATGAATACGAGAGCCTAGGCCCAAGGGACAAAGCACTTGATATTTTGGGAAGGGTCAAGGATGAGAAGAGGATATACAACAAGGAAAGGGAGGAAATAAAACCGTAGAAAGTGGAGGAGAAGGGTTAAGGACATTGATGATGGGGAAAGATGACCACAAAATAAAAATGATAGCAAGAGAAGAATTTAAGAAAGGGAGAGGGTAAGGGGACACAAAATGGAACTTACAAGTGACACACACCCACACATAAAAGGAAAAGTTAGAGAGCGGGGCGGGGGGGAGAAGAGAAAATCAAGGAAGGAAGGAAGGAGAGAAATGTGATTAGGGTAATAGGAAAACCTATAGAGCAAAGGATAGGAGAAAGAAATAAACCTAAAGACAACACGTGACAATGATAAGAGGGAACACATGAAATACAAGAAGAAGGCTTTGGGGGAGGAACAATTTATGAGTTATGAAGATTGTTGTGATTTCATAGTTGATGGATAATATGCTTACATTATTGGTTTAGTTTGTATCCATCTTCATAGTTTATGTTTCTTCGGTTATTTTCAATCTTAATGGTTACGCTAATGAGTCTAGTCGAATAGTGTTGAGTTCAAGCTAGAACTTGACATGTGGTGCTTAGTGAGATTAGAATGTTCAATAATAATTGTTTTGGAGGTATGATTATGGTTAGTGTCAATGATATGCTTTGTAAGTCTAGTTTTCATGGATCAACCCATTTGGCCTATGTACAAGACACCACACGAACAACAATTATTGTATATTCCTTGATGTAAGAGGGGGTCACTTTTGTCATTCACATTGTTAAGTATGTGTTACAAGGTTCCATGGGGTTTATAAATAGTTTTGATGTTATATTTTCAAAGGTTTGCCAAATTTTTGTTAGTGTTTCATTTGATAAAGGGTAGATAAGCAAGTTTGGAGAAAGTTTGAGCAATAGGGAGGGGGCGGTTAGCTTTATGAAAAGCCCTATTCATTTCATTGTTCGAGTAACCATTACTTCAAAGAGATTTTATAAGATGAGTTTGACCATGATCAAATGTTTTTTTTGTCATTGCATTAAGAGAAGTGAGGTGCAATTTACAACCTAGTATGGATGAGATGTGTAACACATTGTAATGCCAAAAAATTTAAATGAAAGAAAAACTAATATTCGCAATGTAAATTAAAAAAATAAAAACCAACTACAATAATAAAAAACAATATTAAAAAAACCAACCACAATAATAAAAAACAATATTAAAAAAACCAACCATTACAGTAACAAAAAAATAACATAGAAGTTTACACCTCGATTTATTTTCGATCCCTCTTAGTTCCTAATAGAGTCGAGATAACATAAATATATGTTGGTAAATATGAACAAATCTAGGGTAGAAGAAAACAACTTTTAAAACAAGAGGGCAATGAGATAGACATGCAGGTATCTACACATATGCGTGGAAAGAACACCATCTCATTCTTCAGTGAGAATGATGTGAAGAAATGGTGGGGTTCACATGGTGTTATCATTTTAAATTTACATTGTAAATTAAAATATAGGTGGATAACCATTAAGATAGCTATTAGAAAATCTGTGACAATATGCTATGTTGGAAGAAGCTAACTGTGTAACAAACAAAAACTCATTTTTTCGAGTGATTTTTCTTCATAAATCTTATAGGTTTTTGCTCGAATTTTAGAATTGTAGATATTGCAGTATTGTGGTACATAGATAGAAATAGAGGTCAAAAATAGCTTTTTATCATTGCATTTAGAGAAGTGAGGTGCACTTTACAACCCAATATGGATAAGATGTGTAAATTTAAAAGAAAGAAATTAAAAAAATTAAAAAAAAAAGGAAAACAGTAATATCCTAGGCACTAATTGTACTCTTTCCTTCTCACTGTTGTAGCAATAAGCCAAGTTTTATGAGTGTTGAACTTCGTCAAACACTTAGGTTGTAGGTGTCTATTTACTGTCAATACTCTCACTGTACTGTTGTTGGTATTGTAGCTGAGTTATGATGTGTCATAGATGGTTTATATGCAGTTCAAGTGTACCCAAAATATTCCTTTTGACATAGTAAATATTTTTGCAATAGCAAACATAAAAGGATCCACAAAAATACAACGAATATACTGGTGTAAACTCAGCAGAGATTTATCATTTTGTTTCAACAAAAAATAGAATAACAACAGTTGTAATAGCTCTTAAAGATTAGCTTGCAAAATACTAGAATATGTGGGTTGAAGATGATTGTATAGAGGATCCACATAATAGCTCTGAATGCAATCCAAAAAATCAGCTTCCTTCCCACAGAGAACTTGACCCATACAAAGAGGGATTTGGTCGATGTTGTATACTATATCTGTGTGCCTCCTCAGTCCGAGAACAATGGGAAAATCGACCCTCAAGTCGGTCTCAAAGATTAGTGAATACAGTGAATGAGACAACACCTTATTGACCCTCTAAAATGTGCCCAATTCAATTCACAATAACAGTCTGGTGTCAACTACTCAAAGGACGACTCCCTTCACACAAAACTTGATCCATAACAATTGTTCTCACTCCCCAAACTAAAAGTCGATCTTCAGCAGATGAGGAAAGTCCCACAGGGAAAGTTCACAGCCCAATGATTGTTATGTGAACTCTAGCAGCAGAGAAGAATACCAACAAGAATAGAACTCGACCTGGGGATGATATTTGACCCCCAACAAAGAATAATAGGTCCCAAAATAATTCTTTTGACTCAGAAAAACGCCCACACTATAACAGTTTGTTTTTCCCCCAAGGGTAACTCGATTCTCAAGGAGTCATGTCCCTCAACCAACTCTCACTGTGGGGGGTTGGAAGCTCCCCTCTTACGGATCCAGTCCTAGCCATGCTTTTTCAGGAGCTAGTACTCAAATGGGTGGTTATTCTACTTATTACACCTCGACTGTGTATCCTTTGTCCGCTATGTCAGTTCCTACGAACACTTTTCCCATGGTGGGTCCACATATGTCCTCTAGTATTTCATACAGAGGGAACCAATTTTATGGTATAGGCTACCCTTTTCATGAAACCCCTTCACATGGGGGAAACATATAAGAAGGGAACACCTTAGTAATTAAATATAAGAAGGGAACTACCAACAAGTTAGTCGATACATTATCAAGACTGCCAACACTAAATATCATAACTCTAAAAGCCATTCACTCAAAAGCATAAAAAGAGAAGCATGTGGAATTTGAGGACTTCAAGGGGGCATATCAACAATTGCATGGTCAACATTAACAAGCACGCACATACACCACAATTTATTACCATGTCCAAGATGGATTACTCTACAAGATGGGGAAGCTTTGTGTACCAAAGGAATAAAAAGTACAACTCACAAGGGAGGTTCATACTTCCAAGGGCTTTGGTCATTTTAGTGTTGGGAAGACTGTGGACAACTTTAAGAGGTATGTTTATTGGTCCAATATGCAAGAATAATTATATAGGTTTATCAGAGATTACATATTGTTTTCTAGCAGGAATCCTAATAACAAGAAGCATGGATTGAAAATCCACTTCTAGTCCCTACAAGGCCATATGAAAGTATATCCACGGATTTTTGGGGGGCTTTGCCAAGGATAAAAAGAGAGCATGACTACCTACATGTGGCACTAGATAGGTTCAATAAGATGTGCATTGAAATGAATTGTAAGAAGATCACCAAATAACAAAAAGCCACCAGCTTGTTTGTTGAAAGAGTCTAGGTGCACTTTGGGATTCCAAGGAGCATCGATTTTTATAGGGTTGCTAGATTTCTCAGTGAATTTTGGGCTTCATTGTGGGAGAAGTTGGATACTAAATAGAGGACATTCATTCGATTCCACCCACATAATAATGGGTATGCAAAGGTGGTGAATGGGACTTTGGTTCAGCCTCTGAGAGGCTATAATAAAAAAAAATCAAGGACCTAGAATGAAAAATTGAGTTGCATACAACATTCCTTTAAAAAAGTTGTCCGGACCTCCACTAGTAAGTACCCTTTTGAAATATATTTCAAATATTTTCCACTATCACCATTGGATATTGTACATGGACAACTTGAGGCAACATTTGTCTCAAGTGATGCCTTGAAGGCATAAAATTTCATAGATAGAATCACGAAGATACACCTCCAAGTTCAATTTAAATTGAAGATATCTTAGGAGAAATACAAGGCCATGCATGGTTGACATAGGGTTGAAAAGACCTTGAAAGTAGGAGGCAGATTTTGGTTGCACCAAAAGAAGGATAGGTTGTAGGGACCAAGAAAGAAACTAAAAGCCCCAATATATGAACTTTTGAAGCATTGGAGAAGGTAGACATCAATGCTTACATACTTGGTCTTCCATATTATACATGCATTTACTTAGTGGTAAATGTAGAGAACCAAAATTTGCAAGTCATCCATGCTTGATGAGGATGAAGAGGGCTAAGTCTCACCTTCCAAAGAATATTTGGCACTTGATGCACAAACATAATTAACATAGGATATCATTATGCAAAGAAAAGTGAAACATCTAAATGTAGCCAACAAGAACTTTGGTAGATGGAATGAAAGGGATACCTACCAAAGAAGGCCAAATGGTACGCCAAATAGAACATTTATAATTTTTCCTCGCCCTTTCAAATCTAGGACCATAGACCTCTCAAAATTGCGAGGGGGGGGGGTTGATAAAAAAATGGATCTACATAGTAACTGTATAAATTTATTAATAATTTGGAATGGGGAAGGGGATGATAAAAAATGGATCTACATAGTTACTATATAAATTTATTGATACTTTGGAATGGGAATGTAGAATTTGGGATCAAGAAGAATAGTTTGGGTTAGATATTGAAAATCAAAATAACGAAACATAATTGAAAACACTCTACTACAAGGCCAGATAAGTAGAGTTTCAGTGTTTGTAATTGGAGGGAAATTGTCCTAGAGATCCTCATTTCATTCAATGGGTTAATAAAGTTCCAACAATGGTTTCTTTTGGTCAAAGAAAGTTTGTATGTGATAGTTATGGCCATGACAAGGTAATGCTCCAATTATTCCCCATAGGTATATGCGGTAGAGTTGCAAACTCACCCTGATTATTTATTCACCCATGAGGAGTTAGTAATATATGGGAATCCAATAGAGACTTATAGAAGCAACATGAAGATTCCAAGAGGGTTCCAAAACCCCTAACTTGACCTTGAATTAAGCATAAAAAACATAGTTGAAGGAGGGAAGAGGGTTTGCTTTCTTTGGCAACCGTTGTTGTTTCATGGCATGAGCATTGAGTGTGGAGGAGTTGCTAACAAATACTAGAAAGAAAGAGTTGAAATATATAGATGAATATAGTTGATCATGGTGTCTTGTAGCTCTGCAACAAACTTGGATTGCTTTGCAATATGTATTGCAATCTCCATTATACAATAGACGAAAGGCATAATCCTTCATTTCTTGATGTGTCTTCCAACATAGTGTTTCCAAGGTAAATTTGATGTCTCAATGCATGTCCTTGCTATTGTAGTTTTGGTTTGATGTCCTAGTAGTTAAAGAAATCATTTGCTATGTTTATATTTTTGTCAAATCACCAAAAATACAAAAAAAATAGTTGTGTAGTGAAGCATAGGCTCACCGTAGTAGGTACAAGTTAAGATTTGTTTTGGTGAGTTGACCATTGGAATATCTAAGGCGATTTGCAGATCAAGAGCTTAAAATATAATTTTACTCATCATAGGGACAAGAAGATGTATGATGTGAGGGAATCATAGTGATAGTGCCCCTTAATATCTTCTCAATATGAACACTCCAACACTTAGTCTCACATTATTAATATATCCCTTTGTAATATTTATTACATGTTAGAATCTAGTACAAATTTGGCATTTAAGTTTTTGGCCCTATTAGGGGGTTTTCTCCATTCTAATCTTCTTGTGCATTGTTGTCTTTGTCAGTTTTTTGTGCATTTAATTATTAGGCTTTTTTGGCATTCATTTTTTACAAGTTCTTGCATTTACATTTCTTTAACATTATTAAAGATAGAAGAAAATTAAGAACAAAAATAATAAAGGATAAACCAAATTACACGTAGTTAAAGAACAAAAAACGAGAGAGAATAATACAGGTTGTGAGAATGAACCACATAATCAAAGAGAACTAGAAGGGGGACCCATAGACGAAATAGCACAAGGAAGACAAAAGTGGTGAGAGGAAGAATAATGAATAAGAGAGCCTAGGCCCAAGGGACAAAGCACTTGATAATTTGGGAAGGGTCAAGGATGAGAAGAGGATATACAACAAGGAAAGGGAGGAAATAAAACCATAGAAGGTGGAGGAGAAGGGTTAAGGATATTGATGATGAGGAAAGATGAGCACAAAAGAAAAATGATAGCAAGAGAAGAATTTAAGAAAGGGAGAGGGTAAGGGGACACAAAATGGAACTTACAAGTGACACACACACACAAGGAAAAGTTAGGGAGCGGGGGGCAGAGAAGAGAAAATCAAGGAAGGAAGGAAGGAGAGAAATGTTATTAGGGTAATAGGAAAACTTACAGAGAAAAGGATAGGGGAAATAAATAAACCTAAAGACAACACATGACAATGATAAGAGGGAGCACATGAAATACAAGAAGAAGGCTTTGGGGGAGGAACAATTTATGAGTTATGAAGATTGTTGTGATTTCATAGTTGATGGATAATATGCCTACATTATTGGTTTAGTTTGTAGCCATCTTCATAGTTTATTTTTTTAGGGTTCTTTTCAATCTCAATGGGTACGCTAATGAGTCTAGTCAAATGGTGTTGAGTTCAAGCTAGAACTTGACATGTGGTGCTTAGTGAGATTAGAATGTTCAATAATAATTGTTTTGGAGGTATGATTATGGTTAGTGTCAATGATATGCTTTGTAAGTCTAGTTTTCATGGATCAACCCATTTGGCCTATGTACAAGACACCACACGAACAACAGTTATTGTATACTCCTTGATGTAAGAGGGGGTCACTTTTGTCATTCACATTGTTAAGTATGTGTTACAAGCTTCTATGGGGTTTATAAATAGTTTTGATGTTCTATTTTCTAAGGTCTGCCAAATTTTTGTTAGTGTTTCATTTGATAAAGGGTAGATAAGCAAGTTTGGAGAAAGTTTGAGCACTAGGGAGGGAGTGGTTAGCTTTATGAAAATCTCTATTCATTTCATTGTTTGAGTAACCATTACTTCAAAGAGATTTTTTAAGATGAGTTTGACCATGATCAAGTGTTTTTTCTGTCATTGCATTGAGAGAAGTGAGGTGCAATTTACAACCTAGTATGGACTAGATGTGTAACACACCGTAATGCCAATAAATTTAAATGAAAGAAAAACTAATGTTCGCAATGTAAATTAAAAAAATAAAAACCAACCACAATAATAAAAAACAATATTAAAAAAAACAACCATTATAGTAACAAAAAAATAACATAGAAGTTTACGCCTCGATTTATTTTCGATCCCTCTTAGTTCCTAATAGAGTTGAGATAACATAAATTTATGTTGGTAAATATGAACAAATCTAGGGTAGAAGAAAACAACTTTTAAAACAAGAGGGTAATGAGATAGACATGCAGATATCTATACATATGTGTGGAAAGAACACCATCTCATTCTTCAGTGAGAATGATGTAAAGAAATGGTGGGTTTCACATGGTGTTATCATTTTAAATTTACATTGTAAATTAAAATATAGGTGGATAACCATTAAGATAGTTGTTAGAAAATCTGTGACAATATACTATGTTAGAAGAAGCTAACTGTGTAACAAACAAAAACTCATTTTTTCTAGTGATTTTTCTTCATAAATCTTATAGGTTTTTGCTCGAATTTTATAATTGTAGATATTGCAGTATTGTGGTACCTAGATAGAAATGGAGGCCAAAAAGAGTTTTTTATCATTGCATTTAGAAAAGTGAGGTGCACTTTACAACCCAATATGGATGAGATGTGTAAATTTAAAAGAAAGGAAAATGGTAATATCCTAGGCACTATTTGTACTCTTTCCTTATCACTATTGTAGCATTAAGCCAAGTTTTATGAGTGTTGAACTTCGTCAAACACTTAAGTTGTAGGTGTCTTTTTACTGTCAAAATTCTCACTGTACTATTGTTGGTATTTTAGCTGAGTTATGATGTGTCATAGATGGTTTATGTGCAGTTCAGGTGTACCCAAAATATTCCTTTTGACACAGTAAATATTTTTGCAATAGAAAACATAAAAGGATCCACAAAAATACAACGAATATACTGGTGTAAACTCAATGGATATTTATCATTTTGTTTTAGCATAAAATAGAATAACAACAGTTTTAATAGCTCGTAAAGATTAGCTTGCAAAATACGAGAATATATGGGTTGAAGATGATTGTATAGAGGATCCACATAATATCTCTGAATGCAATCCAAAAAATCAGCTTCCTTCCCACAAAGAACTTGACCCATACAAAGAGGGATTTGGCCAATGTTGTTACTATATCTTTCCGCCTCCTTAGTCCAAGAACAATGGGAAAATCGACCCTCAAGTTAGTCTCAGAGATCGGTGAATACACTGAAGGAGACAACACCTTATTGACCCTCTAAAATGTGCCCAATTCAATTCACAACAACAGTCAGGTGTGAACTACTCAAACGACGACTCCCTTCACACAAAACTTGATCCACAACAATTGTTCTTAGTCCCCAAACTAAAAGTCGATCTTCAACAGATGGGGAAGGCCCCACAGGGAAAGTTCACAGCCCAATGATTGTTATGCGAACTCTAGCAACACAGAAGAATACCAACAAGAATAGAACTCGACTTGGGGATGAGATTTGACCCCCAATAGAGAAGACTAGGTCCCAAAATAATTCTTTTGACTTAGAAAATCGCCCACACAATAACAATTTGTTTTCCCCACAAGGGTAACTTGAGTCTCAAGGAAAATGAGAGTCTATTGACGAAGATACTCGACCACACATAAATATTCAACCACTAAAAGAAATCTCAACCACAAACTATGAAGATTTGTTGCCAAAGATGAAATATTTATCCACGTTGAGGCACAATGTCAAAATCTGAATGATTTCGATCCAAAATCTAGCTAGGGTGTATCATTGCAACACTGAAACCAGAGATAAATGCAAGGGTTTCCAAAAACCCTAGAAAACTCTCCAAGAGCTCTCCAAATCTATTTTCTCAATAAGCAAACATAAGAATGAGGAGAGACTCCACATTTTCCCCTTTTTATTCCTCATTTGCCTTTTTCCCGCTTATTATTTTACTTTATTTCATAAAGTCACTTATGTGAGTTTTTCCCACTTTATAAAATTAAAGTGACTTTTTGAGTTGCCTAGGACCCATGTCCCCCTTTTTTATAAATTAACTTTATAAAGTCATCCTAGGCATTTTATGTCCCCTAAGTCCCTTTTTCCATCTTAGCCCACAAGAACGATTAGGCTAGTGGAATTTTCCCCATGGTGCCTTTATGCGGAAGGGGACATTACAGTCCTCCCCGCCCAAGATTGCTTGTCCTCAAGGAAATTCAATCCTGGATGCTGAAGCACCTGTTCTCCTTCCCAGGTTGCATCTTCTGTAAGTAATTCCTTCCATTTAACCATGTATTCTTTGATGGTCTGATTCCTTAACCTCTGTTCCCTTACTTCAGGAACTAGAACCAACTATCCTTCTTCGTCCAAGGGTGGAAACTCAATGGAAGTGGTGATATGCTGCTCCACTACCTTCTTGAGGCATGAAACGTGGAACACCTTATGTATCTTACTACCCTCTGGTATCTCTAGCTCGTATGCCACCTCCCCGATTCTCTTCAAGATGTGGTAAGGACCATAGAATTAGGGTTTTAGTTTTTTTGCCCCTTTCATTTTGAGTGAGGATTGCATGTAGGGTTGCAATAGTAAATATACCAGATCCCCCACCTCAAGGATGTGTTGTACCTGATGCATGTCGACATACATCTTCTGTCGATTCTGGGCCGTCTGCAAATTGTCTCTGAGAATCCATAGGATGTCCCAGCTTACCTGTATGCAATCTTTTTCTATAGGCGCCCTGCTATAACCAAATATTTGGTCCACGAATGTCAGAGTATCATAACCATACAAGGCTCAAAAGGGTGTCATCCCAATCGACATATGGAACGTGGTATTGTAGCAGTGTTCCCCTAAGTGGAGCCATTTTATCTATGTTTTTTGTTGCCCCGACACATAATTCCTCAGATAGCCCTCTAACCATTTGTTCACAATTTCGATCTATCCATCATAATTCCTCAGATAGCCCTCTAACCATTTGTTCACAATTTCGATCTATCCATCAGTATGAGGATGATAAATGGTGCTCAATGTCAGCTCTGTTCCGACCAATCTAAATAATTCCTGCCATAATCCTCCCATGAATCAAGGATCCATGTCACTGATGACATTTTGTGGCAATCCATGCAATCGGAATACCTCTCTGAAGAAAAGTTTGGGGCTGCTAAATACTTGGAGGGTATGGAGAAGAAATGTGCAAACTTTGTGAGCCTGTCAACCACCACATAAATGCAATCCTTCCCTTGTACCTGGGGCAACCCAGTGATGAAATCCATAGAGATGATTTCCCATTTTTGTTCGGGAATGGGAAGTGGTTGCAGTAGTCCAACAAGATGAGTGTGTTTTTCCTTATTTTGTTGGCAGATGTTGCATTCCCTTACAATCTCAACACATTGGTTTTAAGGCCCTTCCACGCAAATCTTTCCCTGATCGTCCTGTAGGTTTTCACGTACCCAGGGTGTCCTGTCAATGGGGAACTGTGTGCTACATGCATAATTTTGTCCTTAAGCTGGGACTCCGGTACGAGGTAGATTTGATCTTTATAATAAATGATGTCATCGACAACTCCATAGCGATCATCCTTTGTCCTTCCATCGAGGATCTCGCAAGCAAACTGGTTCTTAGAATACTCTACCAACAATAGAGCTTTCCAGTCCGCTGAAACCTCTATGAGTGAGAGAGTGGGTGGTATTTTGGAAAGGGCATCAACCACCACATTGTTATTTCCCTTCACATACTCTATCTCAAAATCATAAGCTTGAATCTTACTGATCCACTTTTGCTTCTGCTCACTCAATTCTTTCTGCTCCATGAGGAATCTTAGGCTATTGTGGTCTGTCTTCACCTTAAATCTGTTCCCTGCCAAGTATTGTCTGAACTTGGCCAATGCATGCATGATGGCCAACATCTCCTTGTCGTATATCGAATAATGTCGCTCATACTCCCTAATTTTGTGACTTTTGAAAGTAATAGGATGGTTATTCTGCATCAAGAGGACCCCTATCCCTATCCCTGAAGCATCACACTCCAAGACAAAGGGTTGAGTGAAATCATGGAGTGCTAGAACACGACATGAGCTCATCACCTGCTTCATTTTCTCGAATGTCTCCTGGGCCTCCTCTATCCAAACGAAAACCCCCTTTTTGGTGAGATCGGTGTAATTTTTCTAAGCCAAGGTGACAAGAACATTGCGTTTTTCATGTGTTTTAACGGTTTTCTGGTTGTGGCATTTCGTCAAACACTTTGTTGATTTGGTCTTTTAGGTTGCACTAGGGTTTATACTGATGGTTGTTATGTGTGTTTTCAACAATAATCAAATAGATGTAGCAATGGAACATACCTCAATAAGATGCAAGATCCACAACACATGGAATAACCAAAAATACCTCAGGTCTAATATTATTCATAATAGAAGAAGACCTTGATACAATGGATCTGCAGATATGGTACAATGTAGCTAAAATCTAATAACAAAAAGAAGATGACCCCTAAGCAAGATCAAGAACAGAAGCTACAAGCCTCCAAAGTCCACATGACTGCAATAGATGAATAACAAGTTGAGATCCCTGCCCTCTGAAGTGCTAAACCCCAAACTGGATGAGTTGCGCCCTGCTGGAAAGCTGAGTACACCCAACAATTCGGCCTAGCTGCTAGAGGCCTCCAAACACCCTGAAAATGGATGGAAGTGTAGATCGGGCCAAGGCTAAACCATTAGTGAAGTCTCATGCCAAACGGTGAAGATATGACCCTCCAAATAAACAATCCTCTATTTGACTTGCGCCCTCCTGGATGACTAAAACCCCAATAATTCAGCCTCCAAGGAATAAGCTGCCAAATCCCCTGAGAAGGGTGCCAAAATGTAGATTGACCCATTGGAAAACCTCTAGTAAAGTCTCGTGCTGAATGATGGATATCTGACCAACCAAATGACTAGATCCTCAATCTGTGGTGCGCCCTCCTCTCTCTAAACCTGTGATGAGATTCAATAAATAATATGGTAGAGAAACCTCCTCCGGGAAAGAATAGAAAGGGCACCCTAGGCCTTACAAAGAATACTCATAAGTCTGTTTGCTCCCAATCCTCCTCTTATGCATGGAATGAAACCCTCTCCTCAAGATGGTGTGCCCTCCTACTAAAAACCTTCCTGAAGTTGTGCTGTAGCTCTCTTTCAGCCCGTGACTGATGTAGAACCCCTCTGAAGATGAGTAGATCTGATGTAGAATGGTGAGGGAGGAATCTTTCAACTCCATGACCAATCTTGGACCAGGTTGGGTGGGATCTTTCACCACCGAGCTGATCTCTAGGGTTTGTTAAGTCAAAACCCTCAAAACCCCCAAGGCATGGGCTCACTAGCAAGAAGCCAGATATCAAAATGATAAAACAACATGAATGACAGAATAGAGAGCCCTATCTCTCTTTTATCCTCCCTGCTCACCTTGTCTCTCCAAAGTGACTTTTACTTTATTTAATTATTAATTAATTAATTAAATCACTTTAATTAATTAATTAGCCATTTTACCTTTGAAAAGTACCTTATCTCTCCTTGTGCCTTCCCTAGCCACTGAAAGTCACTTTTCATCATCCTATCTTGTAGTGTTGTTCCTCCCGATTCCAATGAGCTATTACACTAAGAGGTTCCTCCAAGTATTATGCCCAATATGACCTCTTTAGTGAATTTAATTAACCTATAACCCAAAATAACTCAAAATCATGGAAATCGTCGGAATGCAATGAAACCAAAGCCAAGTTGTGTGGAGTGGATCATAATGATGAAATAAGATGAGCGATGCAAGTCAGACCCAAAATACCCCTCAATAGTCCCTGTACTCACTATGACCTCCATCTGGCTACTCTGGTCATCATAACACTCTGTAATATAATGATGTCCCAAAGTGGGGACATTACAATCGATGAGTGGCGCTATCAACTGTGAGAATCCTTTAACAAATTTCCCGTAGTAAGTGAAGAGACCAAGGAAACTCTTTAGTTCTGTCACATTTACGGGAGTTGGCCACTCAATGATTGCCCTGATCTTTTCTTGGTGCACCTGTACTCCATTCGCCCCAATCAAGTGCCCCAAGTAGAGCATCTTTGTCATACCAAACTCACACTTGGATTCCTTTTCATACAACTACCGACTCTCTATAATACCAAGCACTTCATCAAGATGCCACAAATGTTCTTCCCATGTTTTGTTGTATACGAGGATGTCATCAAAGAACACTAATAAGAACTTCCTCAACTGCTTATTGAACACATGATTCATGCACGACTGGAAAGTGGTAGGAGCGTTAGTTAGCCCAAATGGCATGACAAGAAAATCATAATGCCCATAGTGGCATCGAAAGGCTGTCTTAGGTACGTCATGCTCTCGTACCTTAATCTAATGGTACCCTGATCAAAGATCAATCTTCGAGAAAAAATTAGCTCCCCTAAGCTCATCCATTAATTCATCGATCCTGGGTATGGGGTACCAATTCTTAATCATTTTCTTGCTTAGAGCCCTGTAATCAATACACATTCACAGAGTACCATCCTTCTTCTTGACTAAGGCAATGGAAGAGGCAAACGAGCCGGAACTAGGGCGAATGTGGCCCATTTTCAACAATTCTTTGATGGTTTTTTCAATCTCATCCTTGTAAACTTTAGGGTGCCGATAGGGGCTTGCGATAACTACTTGGACCCCCTCTTCTAAATCTATGATATGCTCAAAACCTCCATCAGGTGGAATGCCAGAAGGAATGTCACTAAATACCTTATGATGTTTGTGGAGTAATACCTATAAGTTCTCTTGAAGTTGATGCAGACGGTCTGGTGGCTCTTTGTAAAAAATAAAACACTCTACAACCCACTCTATATCACCATGCCTCATCACTGCCTCCATGCTGTGTGATGACACAATCTTCAGTGGGTACTGGTGCATGGATCGTAAGACCACTTTCTTGCCATCCGATCCTGCGAACTCCATCTCCATGGTTCTCTGATCAGTAGTGTATCTCCCAATAGAGTAAAGCCATTGAACGCCCAACACTACATTGGTGTCTGGTACGTCCACCATGAAGAAATCATATATCATTGAGTAGTTTCCCATGGTTATTGTGAGCTTGGGAATCCACTTGATGCAACTCATCTGGTGGCCTCCTGGTATGACTACTGTGAACCCATCGAATTCCTCTGTCAGAATTCCTCTCCTCTCGACCATGTTGGCGTTAATGAAGTTATGGGATGCTCCCCCATCAATCAAGACTGTCGCCTTGTGCCCATGTAGGACACCTCTGACCCTGAAGGTATGATACCTCGAAAATCTTGACATCGATGCCATGACTGGGCCCTTAGCCCCAACCTATGAAGAATCCTCTCCGGATGTTGGATGTCCTTGGTCCCGTGCCTGCTCTAGCTCCTCATCCTCATCACTATCACTGCCAAAGTATACCTTAATGTAATGGGTGTTTCCCATTTTGTCCTTCCCAGCGCATCTGTGTCCTGGTGCCCATGGTTCTTGATAGTTGAAACACAATTTCTTTTTCCTCAGTTCTCTCCTAGTCTCTTCATCCAGTTTTGGCTTTCCGGCCCAATCTCTCTGAGGTGATCTGGTCTCCTTAGTCTTTGGGGTGAAAATGGGTTTGGGTGGAAACCGACGTTTATGTACTACATCCTGCATGTCACGAACTCTGTTGACTGCATCCTGTAAAGAGGTAGGCTTGTAGGCCTTGACCCATCCTCGTAGAGGCTCCAATAGCCCCTCAACAAATAACATCACCAAATAGGTCTATGAAATGTCTGTCACCATCACAACAACCCTCTGAAACTCAGATATATAAGTCTCTGGGCTACCTGTCTGCTTGAGTTAAGCTAACTCTCTGAAGTGAAGCTCCAAATCCTTCCTGTCAAATATCTCGAAGAGCCTCTGTGTGAAGTCTAGGTAGAAGGTAACCCCAACATGTCCCAAGGTGAATAACCCATGGTACTACCACTCATGGGTCTCACCATCCAGGTGCAAGGTGGCCAACTTAATGGCATATGTCTCCATCATCTGGGGAAACTGGAAGCAAGTGTCTAGCTTATGCCCCAATGATCTCGCGGAGCATTTAGATCCCCCGTCAAATTTGGGAATGGTGACCTTCTGAAGGGTACGCTGCAACTCAAAATTTTGTGTCATGGCCCTCATGGGCCCTCTCGATCAGTTTATGCTCTTCATATTGCAGAACTCTGCAAAAGACATGGCTGAGTGGAAATCATCTCCCAACCTCCTGTACTCCTCTAAATATGCCCTATAGAGCTCATCCTGATCAACCTGCATCAATGGACCTGTGACATCATTCCCCCAAAATTTAGGCATAGTGGGTCTGGGGGATTTGGTATACAAGTGGGGGTGGCTCTGCATGGTAGTACGTGAATGGCTACCCTCTCCATTGTTTGAGCTTCCATCACCATTTTGATTCTACTTCGTTGGGCCCTCCAAGGAATTCTTAGCTAGCTGCCCCATAAGGTCCATCATGACCTTTTAACCCTTGGCCAAATCATTCAAAATATTGAACAAACTGTTGATCCTGGCATAGAAGAAGAAGAATAGTTTGAATCCAAATGATAAATCTTTGTTGTTGTTCCAGTTGATCCTGGCATAGAGATTTATGCGACCTCTAGTAGCAGAGAAGAATACCAACAAGAATAGAACTCGGCCCGGGGATGAGATTCGACACCCAACAGAGAATAATAGGTCCCAAAATCATTCTTTTGACTCAGAAAATTACCCACACAATAGCAGTTGGTTTCCCCCCCAAGGGTAACTCGATTTTCAAGGAAAATGAGAGTCCATTGACGAAGATACTCGACCACCCATAAATATTCAACCACTAAAAGAAATCTCAACCATGAACTATGAAGATTTGTTGCCAAAGATGAAATATTTATCCATGCTGAGACACAATGTCGAAATCTGAATGATTTCGATCCAAAATCTAGCTAAGGTGTATCGTCGCAACATCGAAACCATAGATAAAATGCAAAGGTTTCCAAAAACCCTAGAAAACTCTCCAAGAGCCCTCCAAATCTATTTTCTCAATAAGCAAACGTAAGAATGAGGAGAGACTCCTCACTTTTCCCCTTTTATTCCTCATTTGCCTTTTTCCCGCTTATTATTTTACTTTATTTCATAAAGTCACTTAAGTGAGTTTTTCCCACTTTATAAAATTAAAGTGACTTATTGAGTTGCCTAGGACCCATGTCTCCTTTTTTGATAAATTAACTTTTTAAAGTCATCCTAGGCATTTTATGTCCCCTCGGTCCCTTTTTCCGTCTTAGCCCACGGGAACAGTTTCCCCATGATGCCTTTATGCGGAAGGGGACATTACAAAAATTAATGTCTCCAATATAAACATGAAAAACAAAACCGACCATAATAATAAATAAAAAAACCGACCATTTATCTTGATCCCAACTATTTACACCTTAATTTATTTTTATCCCTCTTACTACAACCGATCAACAATTATGTTAATAGGAGGCATCACTTCCATATAACTACCGCTATTGACATAAAAACTATGATATATCGGTGTTCATATGTTACTAAACATTAATGTGAGTCTCATCTCTTAGCCAATGTAAAATTAGTTTTTTAATAAAAAAATAATTATATTGATTAAACTTATAAAAACAATCCCGATATAGTGTATAGAGATGTGAATATTGTTATGAAAACGTGAATAGAAAATAGTTTTTACATGCCCCCACACACCTATTTGTTATGACTCTATCGACGCGTACAATGAATGATCCACGTCACCCGCCTTTACGAATGATGTATTCCACCGGCACGGCACAGAGATATACATTTTGATTCAGAGTGAGACGCAGCCCAACTTTGGCAAAATGGATAATGCAAGCTAATAATAATATAATATCCCCAAATACTATTGACGTTACCACTGAAGGCAGCAGAAGAATTGGCAACCATAACCACAATGGAAATAGGGAGGGCGATATATTTGAGTAGCAGTCCGTTCCCGGCAGAAAGGCACTGGATAAAAACTAGCAGACATCCACTTCTTCTCTCACTTTGCAATAATTCGAAGCTTTGGCAAAGTGCTAAGCTTCCATATAAACCCTCAAAATTTTTTAAAGTTGAAAGGATTTCCAGCTCTATAAAATGCAGAGAAAAGAAGGCATTCCGGTGCTCTTGCAGAGCAGGGAGAGAAGCAATTATTTCGGAGAGCCAAAAAGAAGACGACGATAACGTGGGGAATAGGAATAGTAGGTTGGAGTGCGAAGAGGAGGAGGATGCATTGTCATCGACACTGCAGGTGGAAACTTTAGAAGAGGAAGCCAAGTCGTTGGCCAGACGATACGCTCTTTCTGTCTCTCGTCAATTGCAGCTAGGTATGGATTCTTACTCCTTTTTAATATTTAATTGAATTTTAATCACAACAACTTTTTTTTAAGAAGATACATACTATACTAGTTTATTAATTTTTAATACTTACTATACTAGTTTATTAATTTTTAAAAGAAGCTTACATTCAGGGATAGTGGGGCACCCTTCTCTCAGCTCTAAGTTTTTCCCCATGCAGGAAAAAACCTACAATACTCAGGGTTATCAGCTTAGCCTATGTTGATACAATCTCAAAACTCCGATGTGCAGTGACATCATTGTGTGTAGACAAAGAAATCTACAAAGAAATAATTCACTGGTGGTCCATAAGGGGTAGATTGCCACCCCTGACAGATGCCTGTGGGTTGTTAACCTTTTCCTTGTCCGAAGAAGACAAACTCTTAGCCAATCGTAAGAAATTTAGGTCATACTCTCGGACAAAAAAGGTAGTTTCAGCCTAGATAGTATCTGTAAGAAGGTTAGTATTCTGTACTGTTATCGGTGAGGCTACAATAGTGAGGTCATGTGCCTTCAAGTAGCATACAGCCTTAATCCCACACATGAGACCAAATACTACTCCCAGTGGTAGTTCAACCTCTTGCCCAGGAGGACCCTATGCCTTATATGTGACTGAAGGTTTAATTGCAAATCTTACTTCTTATGGCGTTTAATTTTGTTAATTTTATTCTAGTAATTCCAATTCCATCGTACCACTGTCTGATAGCTACCTGCACCCCAAATTTCACATTTGGATTCTCAAAGCTTCGGTCCATACTGTTGGCTTGTCTGCTATAGACAAGGCAATTACAAATGTTAGCAACAGTACATACAAAAACAAGCGGCCAATGACACTTGCAATATTATTCTTATTAAACGTTTGATTTTGAGCTGGCAAAACTTACTATGTTTATTAGGCATCTATGTTCTCACTGTTTGGTCCAATATTTAGAATTTGGAGCTTTGAAGATCAAATATTCCATAGTGTGCACTGTGCACACGAGTCAGACCAGCAGTTCCTTACATAAATATGGGGTGTGTGCTCCTGCAAAGCTGAAGTTAATCAAGACTAAAGAAAATAACATATCTCCTCTCATATGATGAACTTAGTGACTTTGGAACTTTTATCAACCAATAAAGAATTTTGACTCTTGAGCTCTTATAGGTGATGAAATGTCTACCTTACTTGCCATCTAGTATATCTGACTATGTCATTCAAGATTATCCAGTATAGCACGTATAACAGATGGAGTCTATGAAAAGAACAACTGTATCAAGTCCTTGCCAGTTGATGCCAAGAGCAAATATATTAACTTCACTTTGTCCCTGCAAGAATTCATTTGTACAGATTTGTTGATAAAAGTTCAGCGTGAGTGAATTTTCATTTCCACTGTGGTTGGGGGATTAGCAAGGGGTCATACATTCCATATTGTACATATCTCTCTCACAATATATATATATTTTTTACATGTAAAGTTACAAGTATTCACCCCACCCTCCTACCAGTGAGCGTGAGTGAGATATTTCTAATAGCTCACAGCCTCAACAACAATTGGCTCATGAAGCATGAAACATGCAACAATTGATTCATAAAGAGTGAAACATGTCACAACTGGGATTTGAACCCTGGTGGGGAGGATAACATTTCTCCTCCTTAACCACCCAAGTGAGACTCAATTGACAATCTCTCATGATATATCTATTAAAGATCTCTCTCAAATCAATGGCGAGACAAGTGTTGAGATTACAAGAGATAGTAGATCTACGATGATCTCTTTAACAAACCCTAATCCAACAAGAAGAAATTGCAGAAATGTAACAACAATTAACATAGATCACATGAAGATATTTACAAGTATAGCGAAATAGTGTAGGTTCCCTTAGACAAAAGAATGAAGGAATTCACTTGAATGAGATGATCATAAATGTGGTGATTGTTGTGTATTTATACCAATCATTTAGAGTTTAGGACACTAGTTCTTAAAGGGAGACTAGATCGGCCCTAGAATAAAATACAATAAAGTGTTGTAATGGTTGTAATCTATGTCATCAGGATCACCCGATTTAAAGTATGGAATTTGAATCTTAAAAACCAAGATAAAATTCATCAATCTTTTCTGTAAATTTGGCACCATATTCAACAAAGGGTATTCAATGAGCAAGAAAGGAGGTCACAAGTGTCAATTTAGGAGTGATTACAGTGATACTTCCCTGAAATTTGCTTCCTTACCAGTGAGAACACATATTCCAACATCATGTGATCCTCTAGCCGTTAATATGATCTCCTATTGCTCATTGTTGAAGAGATACAAACACCAACAAAATGTTCAACCATCAACATGGCTCCCTGCCACTGATTTGGAACTTCCACGGTACCTAGGATGATTGACACACCTTCGGCAGAATGCTTCACACAATGTATAAGTCTATGCGTAATTATAAATATGTAAGTTTCTCCAATTTGTATGTTCTCAAAATTTTATATTCTCATAAATTCCAAATTCCAGTGAAGCAACACCGGGCAAGAGGTTAAATTGCAACTGGGGGTAGTATTTGGTCTCATGTATGGGACTAAGGCTAGATGCTACTAGAGGGCACATGACCCCACTGGAAGTTGCCTCGATGATGACCACAAGGGATATTGGCTTTCTGGCGGATACTATCTAGGCTGAAATCGCCTTTTGGTCTTGGAGTAAGACCTAAAATTTCTTCTGATTGGTTATGAGATCGCTTTCCTCAAATGTAAGGAAACATGTCAACGACCCAAGACCTAGAGACATTTGGTAGGAGTGAAAGTCCGCTCTCCTATGGACTACTAGTGTGTCATTTTAGGTGGCATGGATTTCCTTGAACAACGATGATGAGTCAATTCGCATTCATGGATGGCAGCCAATGATGGATTTCCTCATAGTTGGTTGAAAACTGAGTTATTTGGTTTTGCCACCTTCAAAAATATATATATTTGAATTTAATGGCGAACTTTATAAAAAAGATTTGTTTGACGATTTTTTTCGAATTCAATTTTTTGTCAAATTCGAACACCAACTCGAACTAAGTGACTTAGGGTGTAACAACCCATAACTACCCACAGGTCGGCCCATTAAGGGCCCCAACTACCAACTTAGTGGGTTGGCATGTGGCCACAAGTGAAGATTAGCCACATATTCTTAACACCCTCCTTAATTTGAACATGGAGCCACATGAGATGATATTATAGTACATCATGTTTCCCCTCTTAGTGACAACTCACATACACCCATGCGTGTTTGTAGACAAGTGAAGGTGGGCTCTAGAAGAGATTTAGTGAACATATTTGCAAGCTGACATGTGGAAGGAACAAATATTGGCACAAGTTTGCCTTAAGCATGGAGGTGTCGAATGTAATGCATCCAAATCCCAAGGTGTTTGGACTTTTGAAGATTCATTGGATTTTGAATAAGCTCAATTTTTCTTTGATTGTCACAGAATAAGACAAAAGAATGATGTCGAGGAAGATTAAACTCGCTAGTAACATCCACATCTAGGAAAGATGCTTCTAGGTAGGAACTCCACTGGCATATTTGGCTTTAGTGGCCGAGAAAGAGAAAGAGAAATCCCAATAGAAGTATGAGAAATATGAAGTCCCCAAAAGGAATGAAGCAAGCCTAAATGAGTCATCTCAAAGGAGGCCTTTAGTTACTGCTTCATATCGTTGATCATGGATGTGAAGTGACCAATCTGAGGAAGATCATCCACATAGAGCACAACAATAAGAGTTTGGCCATCTTGATGGAAAATGTAGATATCATGCTTAGCCTTGAACAAGTGAAGCCATGATTGATAAAGAAATGGTGGATCTCATGCCAAGGACAAGGTGCTTGTTTAAGGCCATATGGAGATTTCTTGAACTTACAATTCAAGGGAATAAGACCATTCGGTACAAACCCTAGTGGTTGTTGTATATAAATCTCTTCTTAAATATCTCCAAGGAGAAAACACTTTTGACATCCATTTGATGAACCTCCCAATTTGGTGAAGCAAATATAGATAGAATTGTCTGAATGGAGTCCATATGAACAATTGTGGCAAACGTCTTTGAATAGTCGATGCCTTCTTTCTAGGAGAAACCTTTAGCAAGGAGATGTTCTTTATGTTTTGTAGTCTTCCATCTGCATCATTATTTGGTTTATATGCCCATTTCCAACCAATTAGATTCTTACCCTCGAGCAAGGGGACTTGATACTAAGTTTTATTTTTCTTTAGAGCAACATATTTGGTAGCCATAGCATCCTTCCATTTGGGAGGGTATTTTGATTGAAAGTAGTAGGATCAACATCAACCTTGGAAATAAGAGCGTGTGAAATAGGGGGCCTATGTTGGCATTCGAGTTCTCCTTTAGGAGGAAGGTGTGAAAGAGCATCTTGTTGAGTAGATGTAGCCACTTAGGCATTGGTCGTGACCTAGCTGACGGGGAAGCAAAAATAAAGAGTTCCATAGTAGAACTATGATGAGGTAGCTCAATTGATAAGAGATCGAAGGGAGCCGCTTGAGTAGAAGAGACATCAGCGTTAGCAGTACCAAACAAGTCATCAATACAGGCCTCATAATGGATTGCCGATTGAGTCACTGTGTTAGAATTTAAGGGCAAAAACAGTAGCTGGCTAAAACAGTAGCTGGCTAAAACATAAATATTTTCTTTTAATTTCCAAACATTAACTACTGTAATTTAGGATCAACAAGACATTAAATTTCTGATAGCATAAAACAGAAAATAACAAAACATTTACTTAACTATTACCTTTAGCTGAAACAAGGAACATAATTACTTGATATGCTCAAAAAAAACTTTAAGGGATCGTTGATCAAACCCTTAGGTTAGATCTCATCATGATCATTAGGACAATTGCCAAGAAGAACTTTTAGGGTATTAGACCCAAAAACTAACCAACTGACTGAGAATCAAGAGGCCATGCTACTGTCAAGTAATAGGGCTAAATGCAGGACACCACTGCCCAGCCTAGTGGTTGAAAAGAGGCCACAAACAACCTTAATAATTTCAGCCCAGGAAACACAAAAGCTGCTACAATAAAGGAAAAAATATCAGCAGTTCCAGGGTAGCCCTGACAAACCCTTACTAGGGCTACTTGCAGACAAGGAGAGGAACAATCAAGGGCGACACCAGCAGAAGATTAAGGCGGCACCAAAAAAAGGTTGAGGTGACAACATTGATGCAACAAAGCAGCACAAACAAGACATCAATGGAGACACACTAAAATGGTACCATAACTTCAATCAACAACCAAAAGAAACCTACGGCTGGCTGGGAAACATCCTTAGGGTCAACGACAGGCATAAAGATGGAGAGGGTAAGCCCACAATGGTTGTAGCAGACCAGAATACACCAAGGAGGAGCTGGAGACCTGTCCTAGAAGAGCCGCAGCCACTTAGCAAACTGAACAAGAAGAGTCGCAAAAAGACCTCATTCCTCAATTCGGCTAAGAGAGAATGAGTGTAGTGAGTGAGGAATAGGTCACTTTATTTATAGTTTTTGGTAGGTAGGTTAGGGATAGCACATTAGTCCTTTTTCCCTAACTTTAGGGTTAGGTTTAATCCCTAACAATTAAACAAATGATATTTTACAATTTAAAATATTAAATGTTAAATTAGAAAAGTCAACAAGGAAATAAACAAGTTGAAGAGAGGGGTTTTAAGATCAAGGTGGCCAACTTGCTTTAGGAAGAAGTAAAGAATCAAACCAACACCCAATCAACAAAAAGGGGTTTCATAACTCAAGCAAGGGGGGTTTCATTAATAAACAAAAGGACAAAGTCAAAGGTTAAGTTCTTCTTTAATGCCAGAATGACCACATGAATCTCATGATATACTTATAAGCTTTTATCATCCCAACATACGAGGAGGGTCAATGATGTGATCATGCCCTTCTTCTTAATTGCTCCTAGGTCACATGGACCATCTCGGGAGAGAAGAAGGTCACACATCATCTCGGCTTGGTACTTAACCAAGAAACTGTCTGGTCCCAGACCAGGATACCCCAGAACACATCTTGGGGCCCTAGATCACAACTAGGGTCTTATTCACCAAGGTACACAACCAAGTATCAATCTAAGCATCGAACAAGGATTCCCTGGAACACATCTAGGGACTTATACCATTAAACTGCTTGGTCCTTGACCAAGAACTCCAATAATACACTGGGGGTCCAACTAGGGTCTTTTTCCATGGTTCTAACTGCTTGGTCCCAGACCAAGAACCCCAAGCGTGTACTGGGGGCCCTAGATCACAACTAGGGTCTTTGCCATCTTTCCGAAGGATGGCTCTTGCAGCTGCATTAATTTTAACACTCCCTCTCAGCAAGAGAGGCATTCTTAGCAACACCAAGCTTGTCTCGAAAGTATACAAACTTTGTCAACGACAGGGGCTTGGTCAAAATATCTGCAGTTTGTTTTGCTGTCGGAACATACTGAATACTAAGAATGTTCTTCTGCACCATGTCCCGAACATAGTGATATCTCATCTCAATGTGTTTCGATCTGACATGAAACACATGATTCTTGGAGAGCTGTATACAACTCTGGTTATCACAGTGAATTACTGTGGGTTCCAGCTCAACTCTGAACAAATCTGAGAGTAGCTTTTCGAGCCACACTGCTTCTCTACTAGCAAGACTTACAACAATGTATTCTGCCTCTGCAGTGCTTTGGGCTATGGAGCCCTGCTTTCTGTTGGAACAAGAGATCATGGTTGAACCCAAACTGAAACAATATCCGGAAGTGCTCTTCCGGTCCACTATACTGCCCATCCAATCTGAATCTGTATAGCCATGAAGCATTACACCTCCACTAGAAGTGTATCTGAGTCCATAAGCTATAGTCCCCCAGACACATCTGAGAATATGTTTAGCAACAATCATATGAATGTGTTTGGATTACACATGAATTGACCGAGGGCATTTACTGCATAACAAATGTCCGGTTTGGTGTGTACTAGATACATCAAGGACCCAATAATCTGATGATATACTATAGGGTCTTTTGGATCTAAACCTGTAGCTTGATCATGTAACTTCTTCAGGTTAGAAATCATAGGTGTGGTCATGGACTTATAGTCCAACATCCCAAATTTGCGAAGCACATCAACTGCATACTTTGTGAGAGAAAGATCTCACCATGTTTCTGCCACACCTCTAAACCAAGAAAGTAATGCATAAGACCTAAGTCCTTCATTTCAAACTCCGTTGACAACTCCCTCTTAGTTTGAGCTATCAGATGTTCCTCTCCAGTAAGGAACAAATCATCCACATATAAAACCAAGATAACAGGATGATTCTTCACAATCTTTATATAAAGATTAGGATCTGCTATACTCTTGGAGAACCCAAGACTCTGAAGAAAACTGTCAATTCTTCCATACCAAGCTCTCGGAGCCTGTTTCAATCCATACAAGGCTTTCTTGAGTTTGCAGACATGGGATTCTTTCCCATGTGTTTTTCCTGAGTCTGTACTTAAGGCTTTAAAGTACAGTGTCAAAGCATCTGAAAGTGGTTAAAAGATGTAGAAGGGAGAAACGTCAGCCTTCAGAGAAGGAAACTAAGGGAGATTCCTTCGTAGGCGTTGTCTGGCTTCGAACTGTTCCTAGATAGTTATGTCTCATTCAATGGCTGCCCATGATTGTTCAAGTTCTGTCCGGTTAGTTGCCGTTTTAAGGATGGTATCAAAAAGGTTCAAGGCGATGTGTGTTTGGCTTAATAGTCCGGGTTCAACGTTAGGTTGAGTCTGTGCAGGAACTGTCATGGGGGAACAGTAAAGATATAAAAGACTTTAAGAAAGGCTAAGTGCTGTCTCAATTTAGTTTTATAAAAGAGAACTTACGGTTGTAGAATTAAAATACGAATACAAATCTAAGGCATGTTCCCGTAACTGTATTATATTTTGATAAAAGGGGCGAGATGGGAGAAAAACATTAAGCTGTTCACAGTGTCAGGTTCCTACCAGGGGAAAATCTCACGAAGTAAACGGGAGAAGGAAATATTTAAGAAAATAACCGATGTAACAAAAAATACATGTAGAATTCTGAAACTGCAGATTGGTCTTACACCGCTGATAGCTGGTGCAGAGGAAAGACAATAAACAATTACAGAAAACCCAAATTTATCCGTTATAGTAGTGGTCGTACTAAAGTATAACGAAGCACATCAATTATGAATATGAATGGAAATTTGAAATGAGGAACAAGAAAGCAAACTTGTAATACAGTAGTGACGGAATTGAGAATCTCGGATCCGCTTGTATTAAATCTCAATGTAAAAACTCTCTTACAAAATCTCAAAAAGGGTCCAGCCCCGTTTATTTCTCTCTGGGGTATATTTATACAATTTCTGCAAAGCAGGTAGAATCTCAATAGTCGCAAAAATTTTAGTTACGACAGAGGAGAGAGCAATCGCTCCATTTCCCCTACTCTGTCTTCACTTAGTGCCAGGTGCTCGTCTTCGCACGGACTCGGTGTAGGCGATACATCTTTCCACAAGCTGAGATACGAGCCGTGAAGGTTCCGCTTGACAGCTGGCCTCGACGAAGTAACACTCTCGGGCTAACCGTTGCAGCTTGTCCCCCATTTGTGCATCGATGATGTCGAGGGCACTTAGTTGCGCGCTGGGCTGGATTAAGTGCTTATCAACTCGGGCCATGTCCACCATATCTATCTGAGAGATATCGACCAAATCTCTCTCATCCTTCTCTTTCAGATCAAGCGAGATCTGTTCCACATTCATTTGTATCAATGTTTCTGCATCGCCTCCACTGTCCATACCCAACAGCTCGCCATCTATAGAATTGAAGGCTTCTTCTAATGAATTGGTTACCTTTTGGGTTTGTTCCTTGCCCAGGGCAATGTTGTGTTCCCAATCCTTCAACAGAATATTACCTCTGGTTTGTTCTGGGATGGCGAGCCCGAGAGAACCTGCCGAAACTCTATTATTCGTGGCTATCACCGCCTCCTGGAAGGCGACCCGAGCCGCTTCAGCATCCCTCTCTCTGACAGTCAGGTTCTTGGAAACCTGATTCATCAACAGAGAATTCTCTCGGATCGCTCCCACTTTGGCGAGCAAACTCTGTTGTGCAGAAGAGATTCTGTCCCGAATCTCGATCGCTCGGGATTTAAACCCCTCGACGTTGATCATCCTGCTTTCGACGATCTCTACCTGAGCCTGCAGCTCTGCAATCATAGTCCTCTGTTGGCCCGCCTGTATCCGACCGTCTTGGACCACTAGATGTGCTTGCTCGAGCTTGGTTTTAAGCACCTCTATCTCATTTTTATCAGCCAGTCGGGCCAGTTCTATCTCCGCGCTCACCTGGCCCTGAGAATTTTCCGTGGCCGAGGCCAATCTAGCCTCGAGGGTCCTGATTAGGCGATTCTTCCTTTTTAGTTGGTTCTTCAAAAGCCCAACTGAGAATTGATTTGCCGAAGCATGCGCTCCCAGCATTCCTGCGATTTCAGTGGCGAGTTGGTCACTTTTCTTATCTTTTCCATCGGTCATGATTTTATATTTTTTCGCAGTAGACCCTCCTTCTTGATAGAACTCTCTTTTCACTACCGCCTTCCTCTTTTTATCAAAGAAGAACTCATTTGGAGGGAGTTCTTCTGCTCTTATGGGCCTCAGTTCTTCATTAAATATCCATCCCTCGCTGACATTTCCCTGTGCCGACTGCAAGGGTGTGACCGAGGTGATGGGTTCTCCGATTTGTTTCGTCGAGTCTCTTGGAGTATCGATAGGATTCTGCTTCGTTGGCGGTCCTGGAGTCTTTGTCTCGGTCTCCGGCTTCTGTTTCCTTGGCGGGTCCGGAGTCTTTACCTCTGTCTCCGGATTCTGTTTCCTTGGCGGGTCCGGAGTCTTCACCTCTGCTTCGGGATTCCTCGTTTGTTCTTCCTCTTGGTGTCTTCCGAGGTCAGGAATTGCGTCTTCAGAACCTTCAGCATCCTTTTGTTTCGTCTCGGAAACACCCGGACCTCTACCTCCCAACACAGTGGGGAGACATCTTTGTCTATGTTCCTGGAATTTTAACACAACAGCTGTGTCCTTAGGTGCCAAGGATCGGATCCGGACTAGAACTTCTTCGTAAGACCTCGCCCCTCGGAAGATATCATCCGAGGGTGAGTTCTCATGCTCGAATCTTTTGAGCCCACAACTTGCTAAATGGTTGCTCACAACCCTCTGTGGATCATGTTTCTTATATTTGATGGAGACCAAATTCAGGTCTTCCAGGGCTGCAACCTCGGCCTTTGCATGCCCGAAATCCAATAAAGAATAAGAATTCAGCCGAATGGGAAAGGACGGCCACACCTTCTTTGAGTATTCTTTGAGTTTTTTACTGACCCCGCCAATTACTGTCTGCCGGGCAACCTCGCGACAAGCCAGCTTGTCGGGGATGAACAATGGTAGCGCAAGCGGGGGAACAACAACCCCAAACACTCTGAAGTATGAAAACTCTGCCTCCACGTACGAATCTGCTATGCTACTCAGCTTTGTTGCAATGCTGTTCGAGATACGAGGTGGTGGGTGACCAAAAATGCCGATGTGCAGGGGCACCATCACCCAGTTAAAAATTTCATATGTGAACTTTTCTGCTTTGTCCTCCCATAGTTTGTCATGATATACATGTGTGGGTTTCTCTTGGGCCGGAGTCCAACCCCAGCTCATCAATGGGAAAGGTGTCATGGAACATATCGCATCCATAATATATGCGGACATGAAGAACGAGGACGGCCTCCCACTTGCCTTCCTCTCCCGATACTCCGTGACCCGGTTGCCAAACTGTCCGAGAGTATTTTTGCCCAATTAAACGAGCAACCTTCTGCGACCCGAAACATCAGAGGCACTCACGCAATGAAAAAATGCGATGTGTCCTCCCTCCCAAATAGTCGGCATGTCATCATTGCCACATACTTATACTGTGGCTCCAGTGAAGCGATTGAATAAACGCCCTGGTCATTTGCTCTGAATTTCGCGGAGCGCGAAACCCAATCCTTTATCAAACAGGGCATGGTTTTATCATATTCTGTGCACTCCTTTTCTTTGAATTTCTCCAGGAATTCAGCATCATATGTGTACTCAGATGTCATCGGAAGCTTATACATGTTTTGGATATGTTCCAGTCTAAAAGTCCCGACCGTGACCCGTTGCTGGTTCATGATAGTTCTGGTGGGTAGGTCTATGTGATCCAACGCCCATCGGATCATGTCATAATATGGGAGCAACCGTGGTTTGGTTGCTACCCTGTGCATTCCGGATTGGACAATTATCTTGTATTTAGTGTTCAGGTCATCCTTTTCATTGTCGTCTGAGTCTGAATAGTTCACCAATTCTAATTGCAAAATGTCTGAAACAAATGACCAGCTGGGGACCGAATCGACACTCTGGGGCGAAGTGTCGGAGACATTGTCTGAGCCTTGTCCTGTGACCTCGACATTCGCCTTTGCTGCTTTCCGTGGAGCCATAGCCGAAGCTTGCGTTTTCGCCCTTCTGCGATAGAACTGCGTATACATGCAGAAATTAGTTCACTCAGAAATGACGAGCTCTGCGTGTTTATGAAAATGCGTTCGTTATAATAAAATGAAACTCTTATATATATTTGAAAATTCGGTACTTTTCGAAATAAGCCTGTCAAATCGTAATTAGAAACAAATTTATTGCGTGAAATCCGATTTTATATGCGTGGATTTACCCTACTTCTCCATTAATGTTATCAATTTCTGGCGGTTTGACAGTTAGTCGAAGTATGGAGAGCAAATGGCTACCTCGGGAAACGTGCAAGCCTCAAGGCGCGGGATATATCTTACTTTATCTTAAATTATCAAATCTTACCAACGTTAATCAATTTCTCGCTGTTCGCTACATCGTGGATTTTCTTTTAACATTTTGAGTCTCCAACTCGCGAGATCGCGAGCACTGACTTTGACTTAATTAACGGTAATCGCGATTTGGGGCATAATTAATTTTATAATCATTTTATTCGCCATATCGTAACTCGGAACCTCGAAGACAAGTTTCTGGGAGACTAGTATGCCGAGGCGCGAAACCGCGAGATGGCGATACTTAAGACTCAATTAAGGGGAATAAAAACTTGGATTAGGCGATTAATTAATCAGGTTATAATCACATCGTGCCTTCGTGAGTCGGGGTTTAGAAGCTAGAAACTTCGAAAAAGATAACGCTGAGTGGCGAAAGGCYGAGAACAACTTTTACCATGATTAGCTTTTTGCCTTTGATCCTTGACATGGGTTATCCAGAAAGGATTTCGCGTTCTCGGCTCTTGGGGCTGTAAAAATAAGATTTCAGACTTGGCGAACGCCGAGGCGCGAAAACCCCGACGACGTCTAATCATGAGTTAAATATTTTACCCTGGTTATTGTCTTGAGTGAAGATTTAAATGACTTCGCCATTTCGCGACTCGGGACGTGCGAACTCATGGATTATAATATCCGACTTGCGAGATCCCGAAGTAAAACAAAAAGGAGCAAACATTCTTACGAAAGTGGACTTAGAGAGTAGAAAAAGTATCGCTGCCTACGTGACAAGGTTTCGGAGGTCTCATCATCTCGGCAGGAACAAGAAAATCAACTTTAGACTTCAAGTATCAAATTGAAAATTGTGATAGGCCAAAAAACAAAGGCGGCTCCAACACCATGGATCACAAAACCCTTAGGCTGCTCGATATAAACCTCTTGCTCAACTTCACCATTAAGAAAAACAGTCTTAACATCCATTTGGTGAAGTTTCCAATAAAAAACTGAAGCAAGAGAAATGATGACTTTGATAGAGGTATACCTGGCAACAGGAACAAAGATCTCATCGTATTCAATTTCTTCTTTCTGAGAGAAACCACCAGCCACAAATCTAGCTTTGAATTTTTCAACACTGCCATCTGTTGCATGCTTTATTTTGTAAATCCATTTAGATGTTACTACTGATTTTCCTTGAGGTCTTGGGACCACTTCCCATACATCATTCTTCAATATTGACTCGTATTCTTATATCATGGCATCCTTCCACACTTTATGTTTGACAACCTCATCAAAAGTGGAAGGTTCAGAGTCGATCACAAGATTCAATTGAGCTATCAAACTTGAGTACTTATCTGGTTTCTTGCTTTCTCTAAAAGTACCTTTAGGTACTGCATGTTTTTCTGCTTCCTTTAAAATTTCACGACACCATGCTGGCTTCCTTTTGTTAGGAGGTTTCTCTAGTGGAAACGCAATAGAATCCCTTATGGGATCCGCTGAAGGCTCTCTGGCCTCCTCCCTCTGCTCATCTGAAAGTTGTGAATCTGAAGGTTCCGGAGATGGAGCTTACTGCTCCTCTGTATCACAGGGAAGTTCTTTGGAATGACAAAAGACAGCTTCCTCATGGAAGGTTACATCTCTACTGACCTCTATATACTTTTGCCCTAGCACATAGACTCAATATGCTTTTGACGTCTCACTTTACCCCACAAAAGTGCCTTTCTTTTCAGAGGGCTCTAACTTAGTCCTCTGCTCATCTGAAAGTTGTGAATCTGAAGGTTCCGGAGATGGAGCTAACTGCTCCTCTGTATCACAGGGAAGTTCTTTGGAACGACAAAAGACAGCTTCCTCATGGAAGGTTACATCTCTACTGACCTCTATATACTTTTTCCCTAGCACATAGATTCGATATGCTTTTGACGTCTCACTTTACCCCACAAAAGTGCCTTTCTTTTCAAAGGGCTCTAACTTAGTCCTCTTTTCTTTTGGTACATGAATGTAGACAGGACTACAAAAAATTCTTAAATGATCAACTGAAGGCTTCTTACCCGTGAAGACTTCTTCTGGAGTTTTCTCTTCCAAGGCTTTATGAGGACACTTGTTCTGAATATAGACTGCAGTACTTGCAGCTTTGGCCCAAAGAGACAACGAAAGATTCTGAACATACATCATAGCTCTGGCTGCCTCACAAATTGTCCTGTTCTTTCTTTCTGCAACCCCATTCTGTTGGGGATTATAAGGCACAGTCAACTGCCTCTTAATCCCAGAAGGTCGACAGAGATCATCATACTTGTGGGAGTCAAACTCTTTTTCATTATCTGTTATGAAAACACGGATATGTCTACCTGTCTGATTCTCAATAAGATTCTTAAAATCCTGAAATTTACTGAAAGATTCATCTTTAGTTTTCAGAAAATAAATCTAGGTTTTACAAGAGAAATCATCAATAAAAATGATATAATAAAGACAACCATTCATGGATGGAGCAGTCATAGGTCCAGAGAGATTAGAATGAATAAGATCTAAGATACCATTATTTTTCTATTACTGTGAGGGTAAGCTTTCTTTGTATTTTTACCAAGAGCACAACCTCTACAAATACTATCATGCTCAAAAGAAAAAACTGGCATACTTGTTACCATCTTTTGCAAACCTGGGAGAGCATTATAGTTGAGATGTCCAAACCTTCTGTGCCATAGTTCGCAGGGGTTGATCATCTCATNATTAGAATGAATAAGATCTAAGATACCATTATTTTTCTATTACTGTGAGGGTAAGCTTTTTTTGTATTTTTACCAAGAGCACAACCTCTACAAATACTATCATGCTCAAAAGAAAAAACTGGCATACTTGTTACCATCTTTTGCAAACCTGGGAGAGCATTATAGTTGAGATGTCCAAACCTTCTGTGCCATAGTTCGCAGGGGTTGATCATCTCATGAGCTAATGCTTGAATAACTAGGCCAGTGACTTTGTAAAGTCCACCTTCTTGAGCTCCGTTGTCATGGCTGAGCTCATACTTTCATTTGGGGGCCCTAGATCACAACTAGGGTCTTATCCACCAAGGTACACAACCAAGGATCAATCCAAGCACCGAGCAAGGATTCCCTGGAACACATTGTAATGTCCCCACTTTGGGACATCATTACATTTCAAGGTGTTATGATGACAAGAGCAGCCAGATGGATGTTATAGCGAGTAGAGTGACTATCGAGGGATATTTTGGGGTCCGACTTGCATGGCTCATCCTATTTCATCATTATGACCCATTCCGCACAGATTGGGTTTGGTTCCGTTGCATTCCGACGATTTCCATGATTTTGAGTATTTTGAGCTATAGGTTAATTAAATTCACTAGAGCATTGGGGCGAATTGGAGAGAAGGAGGGCATTTTTGAGATTTAGATCTATTCAGTTTGGAGGGGTTATACTTCAGATCTGACCCTGAGACTGTACCTAGTGACTTGCAGTGTCCTGATCTACCTTTCTAGCGAGTTTCAGGGCATTTGGAGGCCTCCTTCATTGGGGCCGAAATTGTAGGGTTTGACAGTTTTCAGGAAGGCGCAACTCCACTTGAGTATTCAACATTTGGAGGAGCATTCCTTGGTATTTCGGTTTGAGGTTTTAGGAGGGGACTCTACACATCCCAATCTATAGTTTGGCATTTTCATTTGACTCATTTGGGGGCTTCTTCAGCTCGGCCGGATTATTGAGGGTTTCAGTCTTCTGCTAGAGCATGACCTTCCCAGTTGGGGGTTTGGTACTGCATACGGCCTAGATCCGTCTTGTATTAGTCTTCATTGTGTATTCATCCTTTGGAGGCTTTCATTCTTCTTTCTGGGAGCATTTTGTAGCAGCTCTCATTATGCTTATTGTATCCATATGTTGATCATTCCAGATCGGCCTCACTTTGTATCAGGTTCTTGCTCATTATATTAATAAAGGTCAGATCTTTGCTATTGGTTCCATATTTGGTGTATATTGTATTTCCATGGTTTATATCTTCAGATCTATGTGTGATAACCCTAAAACCGAAATTAAGGAGTCACTCTGCAAGTGCACACCCAAACATAAGTAAATCAACAAAGTATTTGACGAAATGCCACACTCAGTAAAAGTTTAAAAATTCATCTAAACCGTGATGTTCCTGGCATATTGGCTTGGGAACATTACATGTTAGAATATAAAAGATGTGTGCTCGTTTTACCATTGACAATACCCTTGTCACCTAACCATAGGCCGAAGCCACCCTTCGAGCACCTTAACCTTGACAGAGAATCACTCCAGAAACAAACCCTAGGCTAGATAGCCAAACAAAGGGTAGCTCACCTTTCCCCAAGGATAGCGCATCACAAAGAGCTGATCAGATAGTCCAAACCTTAGCCAAGAGATAGTCCAAGCGTAACTGCTAGCTGCAGTAGCTGCAACGACAGCTCTCCTCCAAACCTGCGTAGAAACTGGGCAACTGCAGTGCGCACAAGACTGGGCACTGCAATTCTGAGACTGCCTGCTAGAATGAGAATTAGCCTCCTGTATTTATACTAATTCTGGCTAATTGCCAGGGCCGACTTCTGATTCTGGGTATCTGTCTGTTCAATATATAATATTATTTCTGGCCGACTTCTTCTCTTGGAGGCTAAAAACCTAATATAAATTATCTTCTTGAACCGACAAGTCTTCTAGGGTTATTAGCCAACTCATTAGGGTTTCTTCTTGCTTCCCGGAGTATTCTATCCTTGTCAGGTTTACACGTGGAGGTAAATACCTCCCGCAGCTACCATAATATCAACATTACAGTGGTATCAAAGCTTAGATTTCTGCCAGCTTGAGGGATCTTCCATACGACAAGATGGAGTCTAGAGATTTTGCTAAATAGGTTGTAAGTTGTGAATGGGAAAACTATGCCCGTAGTGAGAGACTTAGGGCTGATATAACTTTCCAACGGTGGGTAGCCATAAACAATTCTTGGTGGAGCCAAGATGAGGTTACACATTGGGTCAACATAACAGAGGGAAAGAGAGCTATGGTAGCTAGATGGAAGGAAGAACAAAGTAACTCCACACCCATTAGGAGCATGCAACGTTGCTACAGTTGCAAGGTGCCTTGGGAACCAGATCATAGATGTAGGGGTAGAGGTAAGAAACACATTATTGAGGTACACTATGATAATGATGATGAGGTGTGTGAGGATACAGAGCGAGAGATAGATGCTTATTTGGAGCAGTCCGATGGTGTCAGTGACTCTTGCACAGAGGCTGGTGATTCTTGCACGCTTGAGGAGGATAGTGACCCTTGCACATTGGAGGAGCAGTGGGATGGACAAGATGATAGCACCTATGTTTCAACAGCCATATCACATAGTGTTGATGATCTTACACCTCAACAGAGTGGTGTCACTAGTGGGGATCCACATGTATTAGCACCTAGACCTGACAAGCTGCCTATGATGATCGTGACACATCTGTCATCTTTCCAGACACCCCTGATAGCCACGACTCATGAGGATAGCAGTGGTGTGTTAGATATGATGGAGGAGTCGTACGTGAGAGATACACCAGAGACACATGGATCCACAAATCCAGGAGGAGATATATGATGTACAGACCGTTGATCTTACACTCACATATCAGCATGAGGAGATTGAGTCACCTGTTTTGGGGACTCCATTAGTTGAGCATGTTATGGAGATTGATAGGCTGAGGGGACACTTACATCCAGGACCATCTTGCAGTGATGAGGATGTACCCTTTATTGGTCAGGAGGACCATAGCACGTGTCTGGACACATCTATATGGGATCTAGGAGCAGATGATAGTAGCAGGGTGAGTGCACAGGAGGATACAACTTCTCACACCGGATACAGTATGATCTAGAGGGGGCTAGCAGTTGGGAATATTATGCAGTCGCATATAGGAGGACCCAGTAGCATAGTAGACAGGGATCAGTTCAGTGCTTCATCTTTTGCAGAGAGTGTTGTTGGGGATCCTGGGACTGACACTAGCAATGAGGGATATGAGGTGGCACCTCAGCATGACTATGATCATGAGTCACACTACTTGACAGGATAGTTGAGAGTCAGTGAAGATATGATCATGGCTGCCACCAGGCGCAGTGATGACATGCATGCATTGATGGCAGATTACTGCTGGAGGGCATCAATGGCACATGGTAGTTCAGATGGAGGATTTGCCATGGATGACTTTCATACTCTCAGGGAGAGAGTATCTATGATGAGGATCGACTACCAACAGTTGTTGACTGATAGGGACTACCTATTGAGGATTGGTGAGATGTATCATGAGGCTCCGAGGGAGCAGGAGTTGGAGGTGGATAGACTTACTCAGGAGTTGGAGAGCACTCGAGGATTCTTGAGAGGTACACAGACAACCCTTCAAGAATCCGAGTCCAGATCAGAGGAGCTTCTTGAGGAGGTTCGCCAGAGATCCACTTCATCTATCTTAGTGGATACTCAGATATGTCATTCAGTCACATTGCCAGAAGATGTTGGTGGTCTAGCAGAGGAGCACCAGTTGATGGACGAGCATGAGGAGTACCTAGGATCATTGATGAGTACGTGGAGCTATGATCGAGATGCGCAGGAGCTACCCTCTACGAGGATCTTTGAGACAGTCGAGCACTCACATATGCATAGGGACTCCAGAGCCAGGGACAGTTTTGAGGACACTTCCGTTTTTGTTCCGAGAACGGTTAACCTTTATGTAGAGGTTGATCCAGTAGTACACCCAGGATCTACGATGCAACATGAGTATACAGGAGACGACATGAGTATGTTGGAGCATACAGTGGTGAGTGATAGCTCACAGAGATATGCCGAGATGTATGGTGGGATTCATAGTGGTGTATTGCCTTGCAGGGAGGAGACACACTTAGGGGAGCATGTAGATTTCACTCCTTTGCAGCAGCACATAGTTATGAGAGAGCACCTTCACCGTATCAACAGTTGCATGGGAGATGAGGGATGGAGGTTGGTTGACCAACAGTTGGAGGAGTTACTTTCAGTTGTACTGGATGGTTGGGATTCAATGATGACTACAAGCGAGTAGTTATCATGGATACCGATGGACGAGCTTCTGGTCGAATCCTTGGGATTGACCAAAGCATGTGATATCTTCCAGTCCTACAGTCAGCTGCAGATGTTTTTGTTAGCCTTTCTTGACATTTTAATCATAAACAACAGCATGAGGAGAGATAGACAGTGGCTGAGGACATGGGGAGTGGCTAGGCCGAGACCACTTGACATGAGTGTTTTTACGGCATCTAGCCGGATAAAGGTGGATCGTCATAGGCAGCCAGTTGAGACTTGGTGCGTGATGGTGAGCATCATAGGCCATGTGATAGTAGATGAGCACAAAGGGCTTCTGACTGTGATCAGTCTCACACAGGAGCAGTTAGAGGAGATTGGAAGTGATAAACTTCCAAGTTTGCCATGGGATTCGAGAGTTCATTTGGTTAGCAGGATGTTTCACTACATGATGACCCAGGTTGTGCTAGAGAGCCACATACTCCACCATGGGTTGGTTTGGAGTGGGCTTGCAGGGACTTGTCCTATGGAGCGAGGCAACTTTTCACTCTTGATCATCATGATCGGACATGGAGATGGTTGGGCAGGTACTACTTCCACAGAGGTGTTTTTACAGATGCAGCTTCTGGACAGCATGTCCAATTGCTACAGGTACTTCAGCTTGAGGATCCAGGAGGGGAGGATCCAGTATATATACAGGGAGCAGTCAGGCATGGTTAGTGTAGTGCAGTGCCAGCATGGTGATCTTCGACATAGACTAGCATGGGATCTAGGGATTGCAGGGTTGAGCATTTCACTGTCTGACAGGGGCGAGTGGACCTTTGCAGGGGAAAGTTGTTTTGACTTTCCATTGAGCTTCAGTGTTGAGGAGAGCACATCTCTTGAGGGTGTCTCACGGGGGTCTTGCAATACTTCATCCTGGCATCAGCATGTACAGTTGATGGAGGCCGTGTTGATCTTGGTAGGGACTTGGAGGATGGACTCATTCCGAGATGAGGCCATGTGTCATGTGCAGGAGATTCACAGAGTTGATATATTTCAGGACTATGCTTCACAGGATATTGCAGTTCACTTCATGATATGGGATCCAGGGGGTGGAGTGTATGATTGTTCATCTTTGGATGGGTTCTACTGTGTGTCCTACAGGTGGACATGGGATCCTGGTATTATACTTGGAGAGATTTGGTTATTGCTTGAGGACAAGCAATATTCTAGCAGGGAGGACTGTAATGTCCCCACTTTGGGACATCATTACATTTCAGGGTGTTATGATGACCAGAGCAACCAGATGGATGTTATAGCGAGTACAGTGACTATTGACGGATATTTTGGGGTCCGGCTTGCATCGCTCATCCTATTTCATCATTATGACCCATTCCACACAGATTGGCTTTGGTTTCGTTACATTCCGACGATTTCCATGATTTTGAGTATTTTGAGCTATAGGTTAATTAAATTCACCGAAGAGGTCATTTTGGGCACAATACTTGGAGGAACCTCTCAGTGTAATAGCTCATTGGAATCGGGAGGAACAACACTACAGGATAGGATGATGAGAAGTGACTTTTAGTGGCCAGGGAAGCCATAGGGAGAGATAAGGTGTTTTTCAAAGGTAAAAAGGTTAATTAATTAATTAAAGTGATTTAATTAATTAATTAATAATTAATAAAATGAAAGTCACTTTGGAGGGACAAGGTGAGCAGGAAGTATAAAGGAGAGGCAAGGGCCTCTATTCTCTCATTCATGTATGATTATCATTTTCATATCTGGCTTCTAGCTAGTAAGCCCATACCTTGGGGGTTTTGAGGGTTTTGACTTAACAAATTCCTGAGGACGATTCGGTGGTGAAAGATTCAACCTAGCTTGTCCCAAGCTTGGTCTCGGGGATGCAATACTCCCCCACACCATTCTAGTTCAATTCTACTCAGTGCAAGAGGTTTCTACACCAACCACAGGCATAGGAAAAGAAGGAGGGCGCACCATTGGGGGTTTCTAGCAAGGGGGGCGCACCATTCATTGAAGGAAGGTTCGTTGTAAGAGTTTGAGAGGGATCTTGGAGATTTGAACACTTGGGTTTTACTTGCAGGGCCTTGGCCATGATTTCTAGTGCCTCTTGCGAGAGTTTTATGGTCCAGATGATTCCTTAGAGCATTGGGGCAAATTGGAGAGGAGGGCATTTTTGAGATTCAAATCTATTCAGTTTGGAGGGGTTATACTTCAGATCTGACCCTGAGACTTTACCTAGTGACTTGCAGTGTCCCGATCTACCTTTCTAGCGAGTTTCACGGCATTTGGAGGCCTCCTTCATCAGGGCCGAAATTGTAGGGTTTGAAAGTTTTCAGGAGGGCGCAACTCCACTTGAGGATTCAACATTTGGAGGAGCATTCCTTGGTATTTCGGTTTGAGATTTTAGGAGGGGACTCTACACATCCCGATCTATAGTTTGGCATCTTCATTGGACTCATTTGGGGGCTTCTTCAGCTGGGCCAAATTATTGAGAGTTCATTCTTCTACTAGAGCGTGACCTTCCCAGTTGGGGGTTTGGCACTGCATACGGCCCAAATCCGTCTTGTATTAGTCTTCATTGTGTATTCATCCTTTGGAGGCTTTCATTTTTCTTTCCGGGAGCATTTTATAGCAGCTCTCATTTGTTGAAATAATGTAACTGCAAAGAGTATTCTTATTATTATTGATATATTATTTATAGGATTAATCCCCATTGTGGATTAATCATGTCGGGAATTGTATTAGGACCAAATCCCCTTTTGCGGATTGGTCAACAGACAATTATAATAGGCAGAATAAGAAGTCGGCCCCAACAATTAATAAGAAGACCCAAAAATATAATAAAGGTGGGTTTACCCGCCCAGATTAAGAAGTTGGCCCTGCTAGTGAAGAGACACTTCACACATGCTAGAACTTGTATAAATAAAGGAGGCTAGCGCCTCATTTGAACAAAAACTCACTTGCTCAGTTTGAGAGACAAGTTCTGATCTGTTACCGGCAAAGGAGAGAGGGAGAAGAGTGGCGCATCTTTTGGAGAGGACTATCTGTATTGGTTTGAGTTATCTCTTGACATTGTATTGGCAANATGATAAGGAAGTTTTTGCTGGGTTTTCTTCCCCTAGAGGGTTTCCCAGGATAAATGATGTGTCTCTTGTGAATGCGTATTTCTCAGTGATCTTGTTCTTATGTTGCTCTTATCTATTGAAATGCAAAGAACTATAATAATGGCATAAAACATTAACATGGTTTCAGAGCCAACCTGAAGGAAACATATTTCGCAAGAGAAAAACGTCACTGTTGCAGTACCTGCAAATTAGGGTTTTTCAAAAATGAAGCTTTTCAGCTCCAAAACTACCTAGAAAGTTGCGCCCTCCCCCAAGGATCATTTTGGCACTTAGAGCGCACCTTTTCAGCGGCTAGATCTTTCGGAAAGTGAAACCCTAGTTTCACAAAGTACCAGAAAACCAGAAAACCAGAGTACCAGAAGTACCAGAAAACTAGAAGCACCAGTCCAGAAATCCGCAGATCAAGTTTGAGGAGGTAAAAGTTGGATTTTCGAAATTCCGACTGCACCAGCCAACTCGCCTCAGCTCAGCGCATCTATCCTCTGGATCAAATTTTCAAAACTCAAAGTTTGAAAAATTAGGGTTTCCTCATAAAACCCAAAGTTGCAGTTGCAATTGCAGTCTCAGAACCAGTTGCAGTTGCAGTACTGGTTGCAGTTGCAGCCGTAGAACCAGTTGCAATCATCCTTGAAGTTATCTCAAGAGTTGGCAATGATTACTGCTGCTACCAGATGGAGCCACTACCTGCAAATGCTATCAGAGGTATGTGTTGTCCCCGATATCTAGGGATAACTAGGAGATCATGTCTCGAGGCCCACATGGTCCTAGACATGGAGTACGAGAGCAGATTGACTTGAGCATGGCCCTTGAGGGCCCATCTTTTCTTCTTCTCAGCCAGACTTGTCCTGTCAGCAGTACCAGCCTCCATCACTACCGGCCTGGGCTTG
>JASDQU010100089.1:155943-170425 GCA_032191745.1 Picea mariana
TATATATATATATATATATATATATAAGTCAAATGCATTTCCATATTTTCTCATGTGAAGAACAATTGTATATATAGGTTATATGTTACCTACAATGCTTATCTTTAATGTATAATAAAAACTATTGAGTTTCATGCAAATAATGTAACATATTCATTGTCATCTACATTTAATGATAAAATATTTTTCATTTCCATCCATAATTTCTCTTTGAAACAAATCACTCGTTAATAGTAAAATATGTTTTAAGATTTGAAACATAAATATTCAATTTTATATTAGAGTAAACTAAATAAAATATATATTTCTATCTCTAAAAGCCAACTAAATAAACATTTTCAATGTGTATATCTCTCTTTCTCTCCCTTTATACATGTATATCATCAACATAAACTTTTAAACTTTTGTTATTCTTACCATAGTGCAAATAGTATTCATATCATCAACATACAAATGTCTTTCTTTAAATAATAAAAGATATTTAAGATTTTAGGTTTTACATTTCCTCTCCTACTATGTCGTGCTTTTATTTTCCTATCATCTCATGTTTGTTCTTTTTTAAACTCTACACAAGTACATAAAGTATTGTTGTTCAAATAGTTATAGCCATACATCAACAAATATAGTGATATTTTAACACATATTTTTTTCCTCTACTCGCATATGTATTCTCTTTTAATTCCATTTGTATTCGTTATATTTTATTTAATACATTACTTCATTTTTTCCTATGTGGTCTTTCAGTGCCCTTGTACTTCCAATTTGTAAACAAAATATCCAAGATATGGCATCTGTGTTAACAACAAACTCGATTACAAGGATTAGAAATGGAGAGATCATTTACAGTCCTATTATACAAATTATGGACTTCAAATTAACATTAGCAGACAGTTACTCAGTAGTCCTATCTAATGGAGGATGTACATTGGGAAGATTATTTTCCTCGACACTTGGTCACTATTTCACTTCATCTCAAATAGAAAAAGGGTCCTTGGTTGAACTACAAGACTTCACTTGTAGATCTATCCAAGACAACATGTATGTCTTCACTCTACCTTCTTCGCATGGCTCAAGCTTCGTTATAATTTATACAACTATTATCTTGATTTTCCCTCTACACATTCCTTCAATTTTCACATGCATCGCACACACCGACCACATTTTACATTACCTACTATGTGGCCAATATTGCAAGTGCTAATTTTACATTGTTTTTACTTTCTTTGCGGGATTCTAATATTGCATGAAATCTGAGTACACGCTTTTAAAGAAGACATTGTTGGTTCCCCAACATTGATAGAAGATGTAAGTTCTTCTGCAAAACGACCATTAGAACCTACTAACACACACCCCAAAACTACACCTATTGCATCTTTGCATTCAACCCTAAAGGAATGAACTCTGAAAGTAAGAGTACTTTCAAAAACTGATCTATGCACATTCACCAATGCTAAGGGACTTGGCCATGTATTTAGCTTCGATGTTATTGATGCAAAAAAAGGTGAAATACACATTACATTCTTCAACATCCAAGCAACAAACTTCCATCCTTCCATAGACATTGGCAAAGTTTATGTCATCTCAAAAGGGTACGTCAAGCTTGCAAAAAAATAATTCAATCATTTAAAAAATGATTGGGAAATAAGTCTAGGTATTACCTCGACCATTGAAGCTTGTTTAGAGGATGATCATTCAATAACAAATGACAACTTTTTGTTCACACCTATTAATGTGGTACCAACTTTAGTCAACAACTCTATAGTTGATATTATTGGAGTTGTTATCTCCATTATCCCTTTAGCAACCATCATGAGAAAGAATGGAACAAAGGCACATAAGAGAACCCTCCAACTAAAGGACAAGCCAGGGTATAGTATAGAGGTCACATTATGGGGTGTAACACCCCAGGGTTTGAGCTCCCATATTAAATAATGTATTGTTACATTTTTGAGAGGCCAGAGTGCCCAAACAATTATTAAAAGGCCAGTGTGCCTAATAAATGTAATGTGTGATCATTATTAATAATAAATACATCGTTGTCCCGGATGGGGTGACACGATGCATATCTTAGACACCTGGCGCAGCGCCTAGCTTCACCTTAAATGAGGTAGGCCCTCTTGTCACACACCCACTACGGCATAATAATTTTTTCGCCTCTTCTCGAGGGACATAATCCTCAAAGTTTTACGGGGGCCTAGCGCAGGCTAGTTCTTCCCTTGTCCACCTCCATGTGATCATTGGTTATGGCCACAGGCCAAACAAACTAGGCGCCTTTTCGCATTTCGCGACTTCACGATACAATCGAGTCAAGTCTTTCGACTCTGCAAACCCCGAAGCCTGAAATATTACCTTCAAGGAGATCGATGGCTGCAAGTCTCCCCCTGATCCGACGGTCCTGGCCATATCAGGATTTTGGTAACCGGGAGTTCGTAATGCAAGAGAATCGAGTCTTTCGACTCTTCAAACCCCAAAATTTGAAATGTGCTAAGGTATTCGGCTCCACCTTTGTCTCGGTGTCATGTGACCTCCATCTAGGATGCAAGTCTCAGTGCCTATCTCTTTAGAGTTTCGCGACTTCGCAATTCCCGTTCCAAGTGTTCCTTACCTTTTGGAATGTTGAACCCCGAAACGCGATATAGGTCAACCGGGTGTTGACTCCTTCCCTGTGAAGAGAACAAGCCACCTGTCACCTCCACGTGACCCCTGTTCTGGGATGTACCACCTGTCATCCAGGTGGCTCCTACATCTGGGATGTGCCACCTGTCCGCCCGAGCCTTCGGCTTTCAGGACTCAAGAGAACAGGGAACTGTCGTCCCCTTCCCTTTTCAAACCCCAAATTCCTATTCACACTAAGCCGACTCGGAGTCTCACATACCGGGATTTCGCGTACCGGGATTTCACAACTTGCGAAGACGAGGGTTCATACCCTTGGGTTTCCCGGGTGCCAAAACGCCGAAATCATTTCACACTACATCGCTTCGGGATTTCACATACCAGGATTTTGCGTATCGGGATTTCGCAACTTGTGAAGACGAGGGTTCATACCCTTGGGTTTCCCGGGTGCCGAAATGCCGAAATCAATTCACACTACATCGCTTTGGGATTTCACATACCGGGATTTCGTGACTTGCGAAGACAAGGGGTCTTACCCTTGGGTTTCCCCGGTGCCAAAACGCCAACCGTCAGCCACGTGTCCTCTACAAATGGATGGTCCAGGTAACTCCCATGGATCTTGGGATCTACGGTCCCAATTCCTTCGCTACTTGCGAAGGTTAAAAGGGGTCGAGGCATTAACACTGACATTCCTTCCTCCAATCTAGCGGTCGTGACAGACCTTAGATCCTCTGAAAGGATCTTGTCCATTCATCTAGCAAACGTAAGGGTACTTTCTTTCGGTATTTGCAACTCACTATCCTTCTTGAGCTTCGTCAGCTATGAAGGACTTGAGAAATTTGCGCTCTTTCTCTTGGATTTGACTCTTAGAAGAGTCTTCAGCATAAATACTGCGCTCCTTCATCAAGGGGTTCTGGGGTTCTATTTGATCGCAGAGGGCCTATGCATATCGACACTACCTCTCATGAGATTAACAAACTCCATCCTCCAAGGGGCTCAGATCAACTAGATGAGTAAACCATCATACATGAAACTACACCTAAGGTCGACGAGCTCACTGTTCGTGGCTCTAGCTTAAGACTCTACAGAACTCAAGAATTTATGAGAACAGGTCATGTCCGACACATATAATTCCTTACTTGCCTAATTATACAACCAAGCAGAGATAGAAGGGATACAGTATATCCATTAAGCATTCATTCACATTCCTGAAAGCATGCACAGTATAACCAATTCATACACAGTTACAGTTAAATTACACAGGGTAGGAAATCACTTATCCATTACAGGTTGCCGCCAACCAACTGACCGTGGGTGTTCGTCCTTCCACCCGACCATAGGCTCAGAGGCATTCATTCTTAGCACTCTGGCCACCCCCGTGCCAAGCCATGATATCACCAGGGAATTCTCACAGTTCTCGAGGGTTCTCTCTCTCTGTTTCAGCTTTTGTTCGAGTCCTATTTTCTGCAACTTAGAGCTTTCTCACTCGGTTGTGGCCTCGACGAGGTTTCTCATATGCTCTTCGGAATCAAGATCGCGGCCTTCTATTTGTGATTTGCTGGAGAGCTTCGCGCCTCTCCCTTGGGAGCTTCCGCCATCGTTTGGTGTCTCCGTCTCTTGCTACCTCCGTGTGTATAATTGTCACCTTCCTTCTGTCAGAAGGAAGCTCGGGTCCGCCTGGTCTGTCAGACCCTGCGGTACTTTAGGATGACTTCCTACAGCTAGACCATTCTCCCATTCATGGGGGTGGTTGGTAGTTCAACCACCATTCCTTGCCTCATTAACTGATTTCTCTCCCCTAGTGATATCATGGCTAGTACTTTCAAGGCTTCACCCCCACAGTCAGTTATTGGCAACTCAAACAATAATACATTTACATTTTCCTCATGCATTATCATGGTAATTCCTATTTTATGATTAATTACAAATTGGGGCAAACAGTGTGTTACAATTCCCTTCCCCTTAAAGGAACATCGTCTTCGGTGTTCTTTCTCAAAACACCTGTCATGCCTTCCTCATTCGGCCACTTTAGAAGTCTTGACCTTTATCCTCGGTCAGGTCCTTTTTCAAGATCTGCGTCTTCGTCATCTGCCTTCAATAATTCTTTGACACAAGCATATTAACCACAATTTTGTGCGAAGACATCTTACTGTTGTTCAAAATTAAAAAGGAAAATTTCATAATCTTAGCACAATACTTATCTCTGCAGTTTGTGGATCTGTATCCACATGGTAGTTTTGTTATCCAAGCTCATCGCTTTCCTTGACATACCCATTGGGTGCATGATTCCAATTCAATAGCTCACAAGAGCTATCATGGTTTCATCTTCCTTGTGGTCACTCACCCTCCAGGCCCAGGCTCAGGCATCCCCTTCACTGCTATACAGTCCTTCGGGCAATCCATCTTGCCCTGCCAAGGTTTTCTCACACAGGAGGAATTTTGGAAACTCTATCAAGTCTTAAAGTTAAGGTGTCCCTCAGACTTGCTCTGTCGAGGCGTCCCTCTCGCTTGTGTTACCTTAACACAATGTATGTCCGGTGATCATGACTTATCACAGGGTTCTCATGGCTCAACAGTAGCCATGTTCATCGTTTTCAGTTGTGGCAGCCTTCATCTATCCTTTCAAGACAAATCTTTTCTTCTCACCTATATCACAGGTACACAAGGTTCGTGAGACATCATTATAAATTCTAACTTTCAGAATTCTATTGCAAATATGTCACCTATAGATTTCCTATTCCACAATTTGTTTTCATATTTGTTCCGCACAGGAACCAGATTCATAATTATGGGACTTTCCTTCCCATAACATTTTAGCTCAACAGAAAATCAGTCTTCCTTATGGGCTTACAACATTTCCATATCCAAGACTCCTTCTTCCTGCAATCATTCCTCAGCTAATCAAATTGTTAGTTCTCATGCACATACATTTTATTGCACCTTTACAACATTGTCACAACAATTTCAGAATGGTGCATACTAACAATCAAATTCACTTTCTCAAAAGGAAATACCATTCCTTACAATTTGGCTCAGCATGTAATCGGTCTTTCCTATGGGCTTACCTTACTGCCATATCCATGACCCTCTGCTTCCTGCAATTCATTCTTCAATCAGCCAAACAAAATGTTAGATTTTCCATGTTTGTGTGTGTGTGTGTGTATATATATATATATATATTCAAAACGTAATTCAACATTTCAAAGGGTTTTAACAAATGTGCCACTATCCATGGCCACATTCATACCCAATGCACTCTTGCATTGTTATTCAAGTTCGCCACACTTTATGACTAGTTCTTGGCCATGGGGTGTTGGAATTTAACCAACCTTTTCCTCATATGGTTTATTCGTTTTTCTTTCATTCTTATAGCAGGACCATACTACCTGCTATAGGTCGATCATGATCCCAAATCAGTACACATGAACTCAAAAGTTTCACATGAATGCCTTTACGCATTCCTTGATTGTCCATGCATTCATGACATAGCAGTTCATGAATTCTTCTAAGGGTTACAAACAATGTTTACTACCAGAGGTTCATACCTCCATCATTCGGGTTCTCCTTCCTGAGTCATACCTTACTTGGGTATCCAAGGCATACCACTGCCTTTCGAAATTCAAGCATAACACTAAGACAATAAAATATTTCAGAAGGGGTTCCTACCAAATCCCTTCATACCTTGTGCCACATAGGCACGAATATCTTTATACCGGTTCTTGGCTGCTAGCACTCTCTCTCTGATATTATCCCATCAGTGGTGCTCCATATGGACTTTTAAAGTCCCTTCAATAATTGTTCCACAAGAACCTTCTCATAGTCATCCTTTGATTGAGGTTGCTCATTATTGGCAACTGTCTTTCTCAACAGTTCCAATCTTATTTCTTTCTACACGTGACATACACCATAAGCACATTAGTCGTCATGTAAATTAAAATGCAATTACCATAGCATTAAATTAATAAAATATTTTCAAACATGTCTCGACATATATGTATGTACTTCATCACAATGTCCTTAATGTTTTCATGAGTGCAACACAACAGTTCTCAATCATTTTCACAGCATTACGACCATGATTACTATGGTGTCAAAACATTTTCGTTCATCAATGTACTAGCTTTCTCATCCCATAGAAAACATAATGTACAGCAAGGAAAGGATTGAGGGCTCTCCCCTTCTTCGAATTCTTTCTACATAACCTGGGGCTTTTTAGCCCAGTCGAGTTATCTCTAAGGTCTCCCTGCCTTTCCTTAATCACAGCTTCAACCAAGCCTTATTAGTTAAACGTACTCATTTATTCTTTTAATCATACTTAGGGGATTTACTTGCCTCTTACCAACTATATTGGTTTCCGCAACTGCTCTTTTTCTGAGCAGCCTTGGTTAGGCCTCACCCTAACCCTTTTTGGAATACTGTAACATGCTTTAATAACAACTCTTTGCTCATAATGAATCATGAACATGTGCATCCTATACACTTCCATTTGGTTATCAGAATGGTCAATATTCGGTTGTTAGTCTTTTATTAATTACATGATTCTTTCAAAATGTTATCCAGGATTCTTATATATATATGGACAGGCCTTGCAGCCCATTGTTCAACCTTCAACAATTATTAGGGTTGTGACTCTGTCCTTCTGACAAAGTCCTTACACAGTTCCTCCACCGGGAATTCCTTCGGCATGCAACTTCCTTGTTGCATATCCATCACTATCTGTGATGGCCTCAAGCTCGAATTAGCTTCAGCTTGTTAATAAGCATTTTTTAAGGGACATAGACATACCTTTCTGGTATGTATTCCAGATTATGCATCAGCACGTGTTCTAGGTTTTCGCTAACTTACATCCGCGATGTACTTAGCTATACTCATAATCGTAAGACTGTGTGCAATTGCCATAGGTATATTTTACAGCCCACATGCATCTTTACTGTTAAGATCAGTCAATTCATATTCATTCACAATCCTTCTCATGTGATGCTCAAAGGCGTAATCATTTGTCTCTTATTGTGATAAGAGAGAATCTTTGCTCATTTACCCTTTCATCTAATTATATTGGTACTTCTTGAGGAAATGGAATACATTCCCCTCAGGCTATTATTTGGAACAGAACTTTCATGACTTCCCAGAATGGAGTCAGCTATGCCTCCATAGTATTCATTTAATCTGGACAAGAGCAACACTTTCTTTATATTTCTCTCATCGGGGCAATCATATTGGGCCTCTAGTATACTTCTACTCTTACATCATACATGTGCATTACTTGCACATTTAATATCATTCATACCTTACCGGTATTAATATCAGGCTTCCTATTATGAAGCTTCACACTGCATTCAACTCATGTGTATTCATCATGCTAGCTCACGCCTTCTCCTCTTGCGACCACCGGCGGTGACCACGATCTGAACAAAAGGCGCTTTGCATTTCGTAATTTCGGGATTCATGTTGCAAAGAACTCTGGTTCCTCGATCCCCAAAATCCAAAAACCTGAAAGACCAAAGCTAAGGTTTTCTCGTCTCTTTTATTCACATGACCCTTCGCTTGGAACCTTGGGTCAACTCCTAGACACGCGTCGGGATCCCACGTTTCGACGAATCCGCGAACAATGCCCCACCGTTTCCCAAAACTTCTGATCCACGAGGGTCCGACAACCTTGATCCCAAGGTCCAGATCTCTCTGGCAATCAACGGTCCTGATCATATCCCATCTTTCCAACTTTTTGGATTCTGGCAGAGTCTTCACCCCTTAACTCCCGATTTCGAATCTTCGAAACGTGTATGCATCAAATCAACGATCCACTGTCTGTCTCGATCCAACGGATCAGGTTGGATGTCGGGATTTTGTGACATGTGAGTCCTCAAAACTCTACCCGTTGACTTCTAAACCTCTGACTCCCGAAGATCCAATTACACTGAATCTACGGTTTAGGTCATCCGCTAACCAACGGCCTTGATTGAATCAGTGATTTATCTGGCGTGACTTTGGAAAGTCTACGCTTCTATTTTCTCAATAGACAAAACCTCGAAGCTCTAGATCAACGGCTCTCGTTGATTCCAATCTAATGGATACTATTCCTCCTGAGCTTGTGAGTGATGAGAGGTTATTATCCTTATCTTTTCCGCTGATCTACTAGATCTAACGGTTCACGGAATTTCGGTATTCCTCCCTTCAAGAATTCCACCGTCCGTTCAGATTTTCAATAACTTCCAGCCACGAACTTGGCATCAACTCTTCTGGAATCATCCTCTATGTTCAACCTCCGGAGCTTTCAAACTTTAACACAAGCTTGTTTCTATATGCACTCCCTGTGCTCTATATGCACACTCAGCATACGAAATTTCCCGCTATCTCTTCTGAGCTTTTAAGTTACTTACAGGACTAATCTCATAGTCATAACTCATATGGATGTTACCCTCTCTTTATGGGCACAACCAATAAGGGTCACTCTTGGGAATTAGAAATAGTCCCAAAGGACTCCTCTTAATCTTGTTTAAACAAATTATCCTTATTGTCGATCCTAACCATTATAGGTCAGGTAATCTGACCCTACATATTTTCATTAGTCCTCTCAACCGTGAGGAGTTATATGCTCAGGGTTTAGTCTTTTAATAATGCAGTAATTTATAACTTTCTAAGGACCCTACCAGCCCTTACTAGATTTCCCAAATCATGAAGGAGTTCTTCATTTGGATCTTAATTCTTACCTAACCAACCATCTCATTTGCAAGAGACTCTACCTACTTTAGTAGGTAGCCATCGTCACACTATAACAGAACAACTCAGTTCCTATCCCTTGTCTGGCTCGTGCAACTTCATAACACAATTTATTCCACCTCCGTTATTCACACTCGGGTCTTATCAGTAATACTGATCAGTGCATTCCTACTCCTATAAGAGTAGTTACCATCTTAACAGAGGGGTTAAAGAAATTCCCAATTTATAGTTTCATTCTGTGGTCCTTCTTCTTAAAGAGAAAATGCAGATAACCATATTTCCTTACGCGACTCATACATGAGCCCAACCAGGCCAAGTGTTGTAACCATGCTCTGATACCAATTTGTCACACACCCACTACGGCATAATAAGTTTTTCACCTCTTCTCGAAGGACAGAATCCCCGAAGTTCTACGGGGGCCTAGCGCAGGCTAGTTCTTCCCTTGTCCACCTCTATGTAATCGTTGGTTATGGCCACAGGCCAAACAAACTAAGCGCATTTTCGCATTTCGTGACTTCACGATACAAGCGAGTCAAGTCTTTCAACTCTACAAACCCCGAAGCCTGAAATCTTACCTTCGAAGAGATCGATGGCTGGGAGTCTCCCCCTGATCCGACAGTCCTAGCCGTATCGAGATTTCGGTAACAGGGAGTTCGTAATGCAAGAGAGTCAATTCTTTCGACTCTTCAAACCCTGAAATCCGAAATGGGCTAAGGTATTCAACTCCACCTTTATCTCAGTGTCATGTGACCTCCAGCTAGGACGCAGGTCTCAGCGCCTATCTCTTTCGGGTTTCGCGACTTCGCAATTCCCGTTGCAAGTGTTCCTTACCTTTTGGAATGTTGAACCCCGAAACGCGATATAGGTCAACGGGGTGTTGACTCCTTCCCTGTGACGAGAACACGCCACCTATCACCTCCACGTGACCCCTGTTTTGGGATGTACCACTTGTCATCCACGTGGCTCCTACATTTGGGATGTGCCACCTGTCCACCCGAGCCTTCGGCTTTCGGGACTCAAGAGAACAACGAACCGTGATCCCCTTCCCTTTTCAAACCCCGATTTCCTATTCACAGTAAGCCGACTCAGAGTCTCACATACCGGGATTTCGCAACTTGCGAAGACGAGGGTTCATACCCTTGGGTTTCCCGGGTGCCGAAATGCTGAAATCATTTCACACTACACTGCTTCGGGATTTCACATACCGGGATTTCGCAACTTACGAAGATGAGAGTTCATACCCTTAGGTTTCCCAAGTGCCAAAACACCGAAATCAATTCACACTACACTGCTTCGAGATTTCACATACCGGGATTTCGCCACTTGCAAAGACAAGGGGTCTTGCCCTTGGGTTTCCCAGGTGCCGAAACGGCGACAGGCAGCCATGTGTCCTCTACAAATGGACGGTCCAGGTAACTCCCATGGATCTTGGGATCTACGGTCCCGATTCCTTCGCTACTTGCGAAGGTTAAAAGGGGTCGAGGCATTAACGCCTACGTTCCTTCCTTCAATCTAGTAGTCGTGACAGACCTTAGATCCTCCGAAAGGATCTCGTCCGTTCATCTAGAAAATGTAAGGGTACTTTCTTTCAGTATTTGCAACTCGCTATCCTTCCTGATCTTCGTCAACTATGAAGGACTTGAGAACTTTGCGCTCTTACTCCTGGATTTGACTCTTAGAAGAGTCTTCAGCACAACTACTGTGCTCCTTCATCAAGGGGTTCTGGGGTTCTTTTTATCGTAGAGAGCCTGTGCATATCGGCACTACCTCTCATGAGCTTAATAAACTCCATCCTCCAAGGGGCTCAAATCGACTAGATGCTCAAATCGACTAGATGAGTAAACCATCGTACATGCAACTACACCTAAGGTCGATGAGCTCACGGTTCGTGGCTCTAGCTTAAGACGCTACAAAACTCAAGAATTTATGAGAACAGGTCATGTCCAACCCATATAATTCCTTATTTGACTAATTATACAACCAAGCAGAGATAGAAGGGATACAATATATCCATTAAGCATTCATTCACATTCCTGAAAGCATGCACGGTATAACCAATTCATACACAGTTACAACTAAATTACACAGGGTAGGAAATCACTTATCCATTACAGGTTGCCGCCAACCAACTGACCATGGGTGTTCGTCCTTCCACCTGACCATAGGCTCAGAGGCATTCATTCTTAGCACTCTGGCCACCCCCGTGCCAAGCCATGATATCACCATGGAATTCTCACAGTTCTCGAGGGTTCTCTCTCTCTGTTTCAGCTTCTGTTCGGGTCCTATTTTCTACAACTCGGAGCTTTCTCACTCAGTTGTGGCCTCGGCGAGGTTTCTCAGATGTTCTTCGGCATCAAGCTCGGAGCCTTCTATTCGTGATTCACTAGAGAGCTTCGTGCCTCTCCCTTGGGAGCTTCCGCCATCGTCTGGTGTCTCCCTCTCTTGCTGCCTCCGTGCGTATAATTGTCACCTTCCTTCTGTCAGAAGGAAGCTCGGGTCCGCCTGGTCTGTCAGACCCTGCGGTACTTTAGGATGACTTCTTGCAGCTAGACCATGCTCCCATTCATGGGGGTGGTTGGTAGTTCAACCACCGGTCCTTGCCTCATTAAATGATTTCTCTCCCCTAATGATATCAAGGCCAGTACTTTCAAGGCTTCACCCCCACAGTCAGTTATTGGCAACTCAAACAATAATACATTTACATTTTCCTCATGCATTAGCATGGTAATTCCTATTTTATGATTAATTACAAATTGGGGGAAACAAGGTGTTACATCTCCCCTTCTATTCAACATTAACGGTGGGAGTTGGCCATTACTGTTGACCTCTGGATAAGCGACCTCTCCCTCACGGGAAAGGGAAGGCCCTGCAAACATTTACTATGGAAGAGTTAATGAGGAGATATGTCCCATCGTTCCCCAAGCATTTGAATGCGGTGAGGCGTGATCACATTCAACTCATCCTTGCTCTACATCTTTCCACCATTTGTTAGCTCTGGTGCGTTCTTCTCTCCACTCTGTGCGGTTTTGATATCCTCTCCTTCACTAAGATGCCTAGGGAGGGAGGTAAACCTCGTCATGGTTCAGCTTGGTATACCCACGCTGCTCAACGACAGAGGAGACAACAAATGGAACAAGTGCTCTCGCTGGCCCGCACCATTCTGCATCAAAGAGTAAAGGTAGACAGCCTTCCCCCCAGGGTTTATGCAGAGGAGTTTTCGACGGAGGAGCACGCTCAGACCTTTTCGAGAAGAAAACTCTCCGACTACCCTTGAAAATAAAGCAAGGAGCAGCATGGCGAGGGGGCACTATGAGGAATTCCCCAGTTGTTACGTTGAGGAAGTACCTTATGAGGAATTGATATCGCAGGGGGGCATTACTGAAGGTGAGCATAAGGAAGACACAGGATCCAAGGACAAGGGAGATGGCGACGTATCTCCAGAGGAGGCAGCGAAAATTGAGATGAAGGTCACTCCGGGAGAAGGTGATGAAACCCCAATGCCACCTTCCACCAGAGCCATGCATGAATAGATTGGTGTCCCGCCACCCTTCCTCCATCCGACATACTTGGAATTAGTGTTTTAATTAAGGGGACAGATGGCAAACCAGGAACATAGGGTCCTCCTAATGAGACAGCATATGGATATGCTATTCGACGCGTACTCCAATGCCCCAACGTAGCAAAAATTCCCAACGTGCACCCAGCTGTTCGTAATGCAGGCTAGAGAAGTGCAGTAGGAGGATGAGGCTGACAGGGCCACCGGGTATTTGGTCTAGTTAATTTCTAGTTTGGTTTTCTCTTATTCTTACATCCATGCTGAGGCTTCTTTTTGCTTTAGTTTTTATCATTCAGAGTCATGTTCAGGCTTCTAAAAGCTCTATGTACCACCTCAAACAGTTTCAAGACTATGCATGGCCATCTATCCTGGTTTCCCTTGGGCAAGACAGATAGTGGAGCAACCTTTTTCTAGATGAAACATATGGGCTCCAAGTTGTGTTGGTTTCCGGTAAAATGGCAGCACACTTGGCGGTCTCAGTACTACTATATCTCTTTTTGTTAATATAATATAGCAGGAACCAACCTTTTTTACTTAAAAAATAAAATAACAAATACATCGTTGGGTGCTAGACAGATAAGGAATAGAGTTATAGGGGGCTATGATTCCACAAGAGAGGGAGTTTGAGGGGCTAAGTGTTTATTTCATTTTTTAATTACCCATTTTGCTTAATGGGGGGGAGGATCGGTTATGTGAGCTCTTGGGGGGAAGGCCAAGAGGTTCTTGATCCCCACGAATTACAAAAACTCATCCCTGGTATGTGGAAGGGGTTCTTCGGTTGGCTAATTCTCTCATTAGTTTTGGTCATTCGTTCACTCTCAATCTCGTCCCCATCCTAGTGTTGTTGATGGTCACCTCACGCGTTCATTTACCCAATTTGTTCATTGTTCATCCTCTCTCGTGGAGTCTGCACTCCATTCATTCCTTCACTCACTCATATTTCATCATTCGTGTTTGGCTCGGGAAAGGAAATTGGACCATTGAAGAACAATCACGGTTTTGAACAATATTACAAACTTAACGAGAACTTTGTCGAGTTCTCAGTTTTTCAAGGGTCACATTTTTTACCTCGTTTTTAAAAATGGTGCTACCGGTAGCACCCCCCTCCCTTTTTAGGTGGTATTTTGATATTTTAAATTTTATAATCCATAATATTTCCACAATATTTTTTTTAACTACTTATTTTTCATCTATTTTCAAAATTTTCAAATTTTTTATTTTTATTTTTTATTCAAAGATGTTTTTAGTCATTTTTCCATGCTTCTTTCAATCTTAAAAATATTTTTTACCATTTTCTTTTTTGAAGTTACGATTTTTCATATAATTGTGTCTCCTTAATTAATTTATTGTTCCAAACTTTTAAAAAATAATGGAAAACACCATTTTTAACACATTGTTTACCTTTACTTCAATATATAGAAAAAAAAATTGTAGTTAAATAGCACTATTTTTTAATATTTAACAAAAAAATATAATTCATTTTTTTTAATAAATTAAAAACTAAAAAAAATAAAAGAATTGAAATAAAAAAAAAAAATTAAAAAACAAATTTAGATAATAAAAAAGATTAAAGAGAAACTTACAAAACTAAAGAGG
>JASDQU010100089.1:171966-192926 GCA_032191745.1 Picea mariana
TGATTAGTTTGTAAAAATATATATAATTTTTTTAATGTAATTTTTTAAAGGTTTTTTAATGATTCTTTTGTAAAAATATATATAAATTTTTTTTTAAATTATTGTTTTTGGAGGAAACTTTTAATTTTTTTTTGTTTTCTTAGTTATTTTTCTTTTTCACCTTGTTCTTTAATCTTTTTTTTTTAAATGAATTTAGAATATATTTTTTAAATGTGTTTTTTTGGTCATTTAAAAAAAAAATATTTACTAAGATTTTGTTCTTTCTATTTATTTATTTTTTAATGTAAATTAAAAAAAAAAATTGTAAATAAATTTTCAAGTGACCATTTGGAATCTAATTTTGGGTTGTTTATTTATGTAGGGTTTTGTTGTCAATATCACAATTTCAATTAGGTCGTAAATAGCTATGATTTCCACGTTTAGGAAAAAACATTTTGTTTTACTTAGCATCATTTTTTTTATTTAGGTGTTGATTTTAAGGTTTTTCTGAGCTACTGTTCGAAGGCCATGTTTGAAAAATGTTGTAATTTTGACCCCATTTAAAAAAATGGTGCTACCGATAGCACCACTTTTTTATTTGGGGGTTGATTTCATATTTTTTATGAAAAACTATGGGTTTTAAGGGCCAGAGTTCTCATTTTGAGGTCACAATTCTCATTAAGTCGGTAACTGTGTTTTTGTTGGTTGTATAGATTGTTGGTGTATTTCAACCATGATTTGAGGTCTGCATGTTTGAGATGCTTGGCATGTGTTCAACATTGCTCACAACTACGAGTCCTAAGAGTCCCAGTATGGAGATTCTAGACCAGCTGCATTAGAGCCCTGGAAGGAGAAGGACTGCCTGAGGGACTGCATGGCAGAGAAGGGTGGAGGTCCATTCTCTTGGGTGGTGTTGAATGGGTACTTGTATTGTTGTGAGTGTTGGAGAAGCATGTGAGAGCTTCAGTGCTGACTGGTTTGGGAAGCCAAGTAACACTCTGGAAGCATCCTTGTGGATTAATAGCCCTGGCTCGAGGATGACATTGTTGTTGAGACTTGGAACAACAGTGTCTACGATTGGGTGGAACGTCCTTGGTCTGCAACCAGTTGATGTCTTCTTTTATAAAAGATAAGTGCTCTATGCTATGGTTTACTATGCTTGTGTATTTATTTCCACTGCGTATTAAATTATTTATCTAAGATTTGTACTTATAATATGCATGCTTGCTAGTTAATGTTTTGCATGGTATATTGTGCATGTCTTTCATGTTGTAGTATGAATCTTGATCATTGCATGTATGTATTTCATTCTTCTTTATTAATTAATTGTTATCAGAGATTTGAAATCATCCAAGAGGTGCGTTCTTGGTGTGGCATGCCCGGCCTATGGGAGGTTGGGTATGTTACAAATTGGTATCAGAGCTTCTGGTTCAAACACTGGACTGTTACGGGCCAGAACAAGTGCGAATCAGGAAGATTCGTTGCCACAGATTTTATATATCTGTGTGAATTTGGAGGAAAATGGTGGAAACATTTAGGTGAAATACCCCAAATTCGTGAACTGATTTGAGTTTGAATGATTCCAGGATTGTCTAAGAAGTTAATGGATTCGATCTGTGGAGTTGCAATGCTGAATTCGACTTAGAAGGTCGAAAAAATTGAGTTTTAATGGTCGCTGTAATGTTGGATAGAGTTTGGAGAATCGACGGTTGAGATCATGTTCGATCTTGGATTAACGGTCGAGATTCATCCTTGAATTTTTTTTAAAAATTCAAATGTTTACAAAGTTTGGCGAAATTACCAAATCGACGGCTGGGATTGATTCGATGATTTGAAAAATGAGGAACATCGATGGTTCGTATTCATTTTGGTTGTTTGGGGAGTTGGAGAAAATCAACAGTCAAGATCATCTTCGTCGAGAGATCAACGACCCAGATTCACCTGGGATTTTGTCAAAAATTCTAAGTGTGGAAGTTCGACAACAAAAATTGTCGACAATCGATGGTCAGATCAACGAGTTTGATGAAGGGTTGAAGATCGACCAAAGGAAATATCTGATCACCAATGACCGATGGTCGAGGATCGGCAGATTCTGGTGAAGTTTTTCTTTTTCTTTTTTCCCGGACAAAGAAAATCTTCGATCATCGATGACCGATGGTTAGGGATCGACAGATTTTGGTGAAGTTTTTTCTTTTCTGGACAAAGAAAACCTCCGAAGTCCCGAACTCCGGAGTAAATCTGGACCGTTCATGTTTAAGGACACATTTATGCAGATCATCCTATTCGGGAATTCGTCATTCAGGGGATTTGTGGTGTAGTCTGGAGAAGTCTCCCGAAGTTTCGAAGTCCCGAAGTCGCGAGGCACTGGAGTGATGTGGCCTGCTGACATCACCTAGGGTGACGTGGACATACTTGATGCTTTCCACATGTCACTGTGTCTCATGTTTTTCAAAGACCATTCATGTCAGTTAGTATATGACACATGTCACCTGTCAGATAGGACCTTGTGTTCATGCCTTATTTTCTGTTGCGTAGCACCCCTTTGTGCTTAGTTACCGACGAAGACTATGGGAGTTCGCTAGTCCGATGCTTTGAAGGAATGAAGTGTGATGAAGGTGAAACCCCCGAAGCTCCGAAGAGCAGAGTAAATCCTCATCATTGATCGAGAGAGGACACGTGGCAGTAGATCTCGTAGTCCGGAGACTTGGCACTCCGGAGGATTAAAGGCATAAGCAGTTGGGGTCGAGGACTCCCGAAGGTCGGATTCCATATCAACCATTGATTATAGTAGACACGTGGCGTAAGATCCTAAGGTCCAGATACTTGGTACTCCGGAGCATTTGAGTTGCAAGTTGCTTTGAGTCGAGAAATCTCGAAGATCGGAGTTAATCTCAACTGTTGATCGGGAGATGATACGTGGAGGAAGGAGAGGATCTTTGGTATTTTGAAACTCTGGGAGATCTGTGGAGAGGTGCTTGGGAAAGCCCTGAATCCCGGTGCTATGAAGAAAATCCTAGCCATTGATCAGGAAAGGATACGTGGCGATAGGTCCTACAATCTGAAGACTTGGCACTCCGATTGGCACTTCGAAAGAGTTAAGAGTGTGGACAGTCTGGAACTCTCGAAGCCCAGAGTCCCGGAGCTCTTGTTGACCATCGATCTCATCCCTCGATCAATTTTAAACCACACAATCTTAAATATAGTAACTCTAACACAGAAAAGTGCTAGGAAGGATTTGGCCTACGGTTTCGAGCCATGGTTTGAAGGAAGCGCCTATGCAGAATTGATTTCTATATCGGCCCAAGGATAACATGGAAGTGTTATTTATATATATTCTTCACGAGTTGAAAGGACCTATAGCATTATTGATAAATTTTGTTTATCATATGCTTAATTCTGACAAAATGATCACTTACACATTTTGCATAATTAAGGGATTTAAACATATCAGCTCAGAATGTGTATTGAAGAAATGGAAGAAGGCAAGGGAGCCTCTAGCCATGATAAAGAGGTTGAAGGTCAGAATTGGCAATGTAGAGACATAATCCAACAGACGCAAGGGCCGAGGGGAGCAAGAAACATTGCTAGAAACTGTGAAGAGCCAGAAAATAGAAGTGCAGAGCTACAAGGCATACAATGAGAGGCTGATGAGAGAGAAAAGTTAGATAAATGCTCAAGTGTTGCAGAGCTTAAATCAATTGCAAGTTCAAGCCAAGAATGGATCAAAGTAAGAGGAAGAAGGCAGGTGTCATGAAAGAAGAGATGATCATGGAAGAGTGAGTTATTCCTTAAGTGCTAGCAGAGCTCATAGACACCACTCACCTCCTTACTCAGCAAGAAAGTTTTATGCATATGAATATTCCTTAAGCAGTCCATAGGTTTCTCTTGTTAGGCACAAAAGAAGGAGACATGAGGTAGACAGTTTGCAAGGAGAGCTGAGGAAGCTCAAGACAACATCCTTTGATGGTGAAAGAGAAAGGGAATATGATGATGAAGCATGGTTTCTTGGACTCAGGAGACATTTCCAATTGCACAACTATTCATCAAATCTAGAAGCCAAAATTTCCACCTACCACTTATATGGGAAAGATTCTATGTGGTAGGATCAACTGAAGCAAGTTGAACATATTAATGAGAATAGGATCACTTGGAAGCAGTTCAAGAAGTATTTTCAAAAGGAGTACCTCTCAGAGCATTTCTATGACAAGAAAATGCAGGAGTTATTTGAACTTAGGCTGGGAAGCATGACCATGGAAGAGTATGAGAAGAAGTTCTTGGGGTTGTTAAAGTATGTTGGGTTTATAAATGATGAAAAGGTAAAGATACTGAGGTTTTTGAGTGGACCGCCATCCTTTTATAAAGAAAAGATTCAATATGATGAGCCCAAAACCTTGACTGAGGCCATCAGGAAGGCTAAATACTTGTATGAGCAAGGTCAGGGCAGGGAGTCAATGCAGAAATATTGGAAGGATAAGAAGAAGGAGAAGTCTGATCAGAGGAGGAAGGGATTCAAACCTCCTTTCAATAGAAATGAGCCTAATAAAAATCAACAAGACTGATATGCTAAGAATGATTCCAAGGAAGAAGACTCCTTGGGAAAAATGGGAAGAGCACCAATCCAATGTTGGGGATGCAAAGAAGATCACTTGTACAAGGATTGCCCGCACAGAAAGGATAGAGTGAAGACTGTACAAAACATCCAAGAGGCTACAACAGTCAAAGACATGGGAAGAATTTATGCAGCCTTAGATGATCGACAAGCAGAATACCAATCCAACATGATCGAGGTGGAAGGTAAGATCATAAATCATCCTGTTTCTATTCTAATTGATTTAGGAGCAAGTCATTGTTACATTGATCCTAAAATAGTGGATAGTTTACATTTGGAGAAAAGTAATCTTGGAAAATCAAGTTTGGTTCAACTAGCCACTGGAAATAAAAGGAGAATCCATGAGATGGTCAGAAGTTGTTCCATAAGTCTTAATGGTGTGAATACTAGTGTTGATCTAAATATCATACCATTGGGGTCTTATGATATTGTAATTGGAATGGATTGGTTGGACAAGCATCATTCTATCCTAGATTTCCATAGCAAGAAATTTACATGTCTTGATGGAGATGGAAAACAGAGCACTACGAAAGGAGTTCCAAGACCCATCTCTATAAGGGAGATTTCAGCCTTACATCTGAAGAGATGTTTCAGAAAAGAATGTCAATTGTATGCAACCCATGTGGAAGAGCCAAAAGATACAAAGGGGCCAAGCCTTGAAGATTTATCGATACTACAAGAATTCAAGGATGTATTCCAAGAAATACCAGGGTTGCCACCAAAAAGGGAGATAGATTTTTCTATTGATTTAGTGCCTGGAGCTTCCCCGGTGTCGAAAACACCTTGCAAAATGAGTACGTCTGAGTTAAAAGAATTACAAATGTAGTTGGAGGAATTGTTGAAGTAAGGGTACATACGTCCAACTGTTTCACCTTGGGGAGCACCAATACTCTTTGTCAAAAAGAAATATGGAACCTTGAGGTTGTGTATTGACTTTCGACAGTTGAATAAGTCTACTATAAAGAACAAGTATCCTCTACCCAGAATTGATGACCTCTTTGATCAACTAAGAGGAGAAAAGATATTTTCAAAGATAGATTTGAGATCAGAATACCATCAGATAAGAATCAAGGAATAAGACATCCATAAGACAACCTTTAGAACCATGTATGGGAATTATGAATTTGTAGTGGTGCCATTTGGATTGTCCAATGCACGATTTGTCGTTATGTGCTTAATGAATGGCATATTCAGAAATTACTTGGATAAGTTTGTCATAGTATTGTTGGATGACATACTTGTCTATTCTAAGTCTGAGGAGGAGCATGAACATCACCTAAGACTGGTATTGCAAGTGCTGAGAGAACATTAGTTGTATGCCAAGCTAAGTAAGTGTTCTTTTTATCAAGAAAAAACCCATTACTCGGGGCACATTATTTGAGAGCAAGGTATAGCAGTGGATCTAGAGAAGATTGAAGTCATTAGAGGATGGTCAACACCCATGAATGTTTCAGAAGTCATATCTTTTATGGGCTTAGCTGGTTACTACAAAAGATTTATAGCAAGGTTCTCTAAGATTGTTCATCCCATCACTTCTTTGCAAAATAAGGGAATTAAATTTGAATGGGCAACAAAATGTGAAGAAAATTTTAATTCGTTGAAGGAATTACTTACTAGTGCACCTATTTTGAAGATTTTTGACACAAATGAGAATTTTGTGGTATGTACATATGCATGCAAGGAAGGGCTTGGTGGAGTCCTCACTCAAAATGGGTATGCCATTAGTTATGAGTCCATAAAGCTTATGGAACATGAGAGGAATTATGCCACACATGATTTGGAGCTTGTTGTCATTGTTCACGCATTGAATATGTGGAGGCATTATCTCATGGGAAAAAGATTTGAATTAAGAACAAACCACAGTGGAATGAAGTATCTTTTTGAACAACCAACTTTGAATGCCAGGAAAACAAGATGGCTGGATTTTTTAAGTGAATACGACTGTGATATCAAGAATATCAAAGGAAAAGAAAATAAAGTTGTCGATGCACTTAGTAGAAGAGTGCATATCATGCATGCTTCAGCTGTCAGTATGCATCAGTCGGACTTGAAGAGCAGAATTTTAGATGTTGTTGTTACAGATCAGAATTACTTACAGGTAAAGGAAATCTTACAGCAAGAGGAGGTAGAACAGAAAGTGAAAGAGTATGAGATAAAGGAAGAGGGACTACTTATGCATAAAAATAGAATTTATGTTCCTAGTTCCGGAGAACTTAGGAATTTGGTATTAAAGGAAATGCATAATGTTCAATATATTGGACATCCCAGTTACCAGAAAATAATTACAATAGTAAGAAGCTAGTTCTTTTGGCCGGGAATGAAAAATGATGTTGTTGATTACATCGCCAGATGTATAGAATTTCAGAGAGTAAAGGATGAGCATAGACACTCAACTGGTTTTCTACAACCATTATCAATTCCAGAGAAGAAATAGGAAGTGATAACCATTGACTTTATAACTAAATTGCCCAGGAAAGCAAGGCAACACGATTCAAAAATGGTAGTGGTTGATAAATTGACAAAGGCTGCTCATTTTGTTCCTGTAAAAACAACTCATACAACAACTAATATTACAAAAAATTACATGAGGGAGATTGCTAGGTTGCATGGGATACCTGGGACAATTGTCTCAGACAGAGACACTAAGTTTACTTCAAATTTCTAGAAGGGATTATTTAAAGCATTTGGTACAAATATGAACTTTAGCACAACATAACATCCATAGTCAGATGGGAAAACAAAGAGGGTCAACTGAGTGATTGAAGACATGTTAAGAATGTATGTGATGGATAAGCCATCTAAGTGGGAAGATTACCTACACTTGGTTGAGTTTTCCTATAATAATGGGTATCAAGCTTCATTGAAGATGAGCCCATTTGAATCCTTTATGGTAGAAAATGCAGTACTCCAGTAAGTTGGGACAACCCAACAAATGGAGTGGTACTTGGGCCAGAGTTGCTCAAGGAAATGGAAGACCAGATTGTTAAGATTAAGTAGAATCTAAAGGCAGCTCATGATAGACAGAAGGTTTATGCCGACAAGAATAGGACATCAAGAGAATTTAAAGTAGGAGATCATGTGCTTTTGAAAGCAAATCCCAAGAAGAGCTCTTTGAAGTTGGGTAGTTTTACAAAGCTAGTAGCCAGATTCTATGGTCCATTTGAGATATTGGACAAAATAGGACCAGTTGCATACATGCTTGCATTGCATGTTTCCATGAATGTGCATAATGTATTTCATGTCTATTTGCTAAAGAAATATGTACATGATCCTAACCATGTTATGGATTGGCATCTGATTCAAGTAGAGACAGAGGGAGACTTTCAGGTCCAGCCAGTGTGAATACTGGACAGAAAAGAAAAAAATGCTTCAAAATCGAGTTATAGAGCTGGTAAAAGTTCAGTGGACATGCTACGATCCTGAAAATGCTACCTGGGAGCATGAAGATGCCATGCGAGCAGAGTACCCACAACTTTTTGAATAAATTTTGGAATTTTGATTCCTATTTGTATATGCACTGAGGACAGTGCCAAAATAAGGGGGAGGGGATGTATTGTTGGAGGTATTAATTTATGCCTACCAACCACCACCAAACTTCGAGAGAGTTCCACCGACATCCATCGGACGCTTCTAGATATTTTCTTCTGAGAACTCTCTTGATGCTCTAGAGTCTTCCAAAGACTCTATAAATACAGAGTAAATGTAATCATGTTGATCAGATTGAGCAATAAAATTTATGTTTGTTCTTTTACTGTGTGTTATTTTTCTGTTTTTTGCTTCAGTCCCTTCATTTGGTATCAGAGCACAAGACTAGGCTCGCTCCCTCACGGGAGGGCCCAGGATCCTGAGAGGAGTTGCCCAGCAGTGTGAGCAGTGAGGGTCAAGTGTTGGGAGTACAGGCAGCTCCCCGGCATTGTTGTTTACCAAGTGTGAGTAAGGCATGGTGAATGGAAGAAGCCAGTGTCCAAGAATCAGGGTATCACCCAACTCAAATTGAGTTCCAACATAGCTTGAGATCCGTAGCAGAAGGGAGAGTCAGCTTCCAGGAGAAAGGTTCCGCAGAGAGTTCGTTAAGAGAAGGTCGAACCCATTACACCCCTGTGCATGAAAGCGTGGGCGAGGGCGATATCCAGGCGGAAGTAAGTGGTGGAGGGAGCTTAAGACGAGCGAAAACCTAAGGGACAATTCCACTAATTTTTAGGGGTGCAAGTGAGAGAAAGGAGGCCGAGCCACGTGATTTTACTCTATGCAATTGCTGAGGCTCCGTGGAGCACGCAGAGTTCGTGAGGGAGATCAAAACTGAAGCGGCTAAAAGGTTTTCTGGGCTACAAGAGCTGGATGGTTCCATTTTGCAAAAGAGGGTGCAGCTATCAAAAGGAATGCCCTGACGACTGAGGCCTGTCACAAGGAGAGGCCGACTCAAGCGTTCGACTTCGAAGATTGAAACCCTCAAATATTCGTCGAGTTATGCATAAAAGTATGCAGACAGTCACCTCCAAAGAGAGATTAACGTACGCAGAGTGATTGATCGTGCAAAGGAAATTATTTTGAGGCATTTTGAATGGTCTCCATGGATCGAAGATGGATTCCATTTCTTTTGGCTACAGTGTGCCTAATATCATCATTAAATATCCTCGTTTTGGCCTCTAAACAGACGTTTTATGAATCTTTTGATGAGTCGTTCAATGGGAAATGGATTACATCCCAAAAAGAAGATTATAAAGGTGTATGGAAGCACGAAAATAGTGAAGGTCGTAAGTGTGAAGGCCGTGAGTGTGCTACTGCCACACAGAACTGGAGAGCTTCCGTAGAATGCATTGAGAGCTCAGGAGAGCTGCAAAGGAGTCGCCCCCGTTTCTGTTCTCAGTGAGAGTTAAGTCAAGCACTTCTGTATGTAAAAAGTCCTCCTTTGGAATTGTAAAAGGGCATTGAGTATATAGAGAAGTTATTTGGAATGTTCATGTAGGATTTCCTCTTGTCAAGAGGAACTTGAGTTAAGTTGTAAGAGGTCAAGGTCAAGTGAATGAATCTAAAAGATTTTTGAAATGGATTCTTGAAATGTAAAGTCATTACAAGAGAGTATTAACCTCGAGAAGAGTCAAAATGAGTGTTAGTTAAAGATAAAGTTAAAGTGAGAGCCTGTTAAGCTAGTCAAAAGTTGAGTTCAAATCAAATGTTAAGTGATATAAAATCATGACAAGTGGTGCATCAATTAAGTTTGCCAATCCATTGTCATAGGTTGTCTTGTTGGATCTTGATCAACTCCAACAAGAAACATATCCATATTGAAAGGAGAAACAAGATGCAAGAAGCAGTGTAAAACATAAAAGAGAGACTCATGATGTAGAAGATAAATGGTGATAGAAGAAAAAAAAATGGATGGAGAAAGACAAAGAAGAAAGACTCTCATTGGAAGAGGTAAAGTACAAAGAAGACTCCAGATGAAGTTATATGATGAGATGTAAATGGGTTCATATGTAATGGGCTTGTAATTTGTTGGGAATTTAGTAAAGAATGTGAAATTTTTGTACCTGAGATCAAATGATGCATATATGTTGTAAGGGGTGCATGATCGGTAGTACCCAACACCCTAGGGTTTTTGAGTTGTAAAGCTTAGTCATAGGCATAGGCAAGCTATATTCCCTAAGAGGTTTTGGTCCAAAGTTGTAAAGCTTAGCCATAGGCAAGGCAAGCTATATTCCCCACGTGTTTAGTAAGCCTTGTTGAGACAAGCCTACATGTATTAGAGTGATCATGTAGCGTGTATCCCTCTTAGGAATAAAGAGTGGATGTGGCATCAAGTTGTGGAATTAACCACTAGGTAGGTACGAGGGTGGTAAGTGTACTCGTATCTAAGTTTGATGGTGATCGGAGAAGTTAGATCTTCGATTAAGGGGAGGAATGTGAGATTAAGTAATCTCAGAGTGTGAGTTGGTTGGGACCAAGTTATGACTAAAGGAGTCTAATGTATTGATGAACCATGTACGTGAAAAGGATACCTAGAGAACTAGCGAGTACAGCGGATGGTACCCATGTATCTCGGTAGATGGATCTCTTTTTATATGGACATCAATGATCAGTTGTTTGCAGGTGCAAAAGGAAGATGCAAAAGTTAGAGCATTAATCAATGTTATGCAGGTACAAAGAAGAAGCAAAAAATGTTTGAGGATGAAACTTATCATGCAAGGTTAGTGGTCAGCCAAAACCACCAGTAAGCAAAGATTGTGGTCAACTAGAAACCACTTGATGTGATGGTTCATGAGCATTGTAATGGGGTCACATTGAAGGAAGCCCAACCATATGAAGACATAAACTAAAGATGATGACATGAATCAGATAAAGACCTAAGGAGGAGACATTGTCGATCAAAGGAGCAACTTGCAAAGGCTTTAGCACAAGACCAATTTGAGTATTCGAGAGAAGCATTGGGCATTATAAATATTGATGTAAGATGTAATTAGTAGTAGAAATTAGGGGGGAGTGTTGGAGGTATTAATTTCTACCTACCAACCACCACCAAACTTCGAGAGAGTTCCACCGAAATCCACCGGATGCTTCTAGATATTTTCCTCCGAGAACTCTCTGATGCTCTAGAGTCTTCCAAAGACTCTATAATTACAGAGTAAATGTAATTGTGTTGATCAGACTGAGCAATACAATTTATGTTTGTTCTTTTACTGTGTGTTATTTTTCTATTTTTTTCTTCAGAATCGAGTTATAGAGCTGGTAAAAGTTCAGTGGACCTTCTATGATCCTGAAGATGCTACCTGGGAGCATGAAGATGCCATGCGAGCAGAGTACCCACAACTTTTTGAATAAATTTTGGAATTTTGATTCCTGTTTGTATATGCACTAAGGACAATGCCAAAATAAGGGGGAGGGGATGTATCACCTCGGGTTTTGAGCCCCCATATTAAATAATGTATTGTTACATTGTTGAGAGACCAGAGTGCCCAAACAATTATTAAAAGGCCAGTGTGCCTCAGAAATGTAATGTGTGATCATTATTAATAATAAATGCATCTCTGGCTACTAGATGGACAAGGACTAGAGTTATAGGGTGCTATGATTCCACAAGAGAAGGGGATTGATGGGCCAAGTGTTTATTTCATTTTTTAATTACCCATTTTGTTTAATGGGGGGGTGGGGGGGGGGAATCGGTTACGTGAGATCTTGGGGGGAAGGCCAAGAGGTTCTTGATCCCCACGAATTACAAAAACTCGTCCTTGGTCTACAGAAGGGGTTCTCGAATTGGCTAATTATCTCATTCATTTTGGTCATTCACTCACTCTCTTTCTCATCCCCATTATGGTACTGTTGTTGGTCACCTCACACGTTCATTCACCAGATTTGTTCATTGTTCATCCTCTCTCGTGGAGTCTTCACTCCATTCATTCCTTCACTCACTCATCTTTCCTCATTCATGTTTGGCTTGGGAAAGGAAATCATACCATTGAAGAACATCCACAATTTTGTTGGTTGTATATATTGCTGGTGTAATCCAGCTGTGATTTGAGGCATGCATTTCTGAGATGCTTGGCCCGTGTTCAGCTTTGCTCATGGATATGAGTCCTGATAGTCCCAACATGGAGATTCTAGACCAACTGCACTGGATCCATGGAAGGAGAAGGACTGCCTGAGGGACTGGTGGCAGAGAAGGGTGGAGGTCCATTCTCTTGGGTGGTGCAGGCTGGGTAGAAGAGAGTTGGGTACTTGGATTATTGTGAGTGCTAGAGAATCCTATGAGATCTTGAGTGTTGATTGGTTTGGGAAGCCAAGTAACACTCTGGAACCGTCCTTGTAGATTCATAGCCCTGGCTAGGGGGTGGCATTGTTGTTGAGACTTGTAACAACAGTGTCTGCGGTTGGGTGGAACGTCCTTGGTCTACATCAAGTTGGTGTCTTCTTTTATAAAAGATAAGTGCTCTCTGTTATGGTTTCCTTTTCTTGTGTATTTATTTCCCCTGCATATTAAATTATTATATCTGAGATTTGTACTTATAATATGCATGCTTGCTAGTTAATGTTGTGCATGTCTTTCATGTTGTAGTATGAATCTTGATCATTGCATGTATGTATTTCATGCTTCTTGACTAATTAATTGTTATCAAAAATTCAAAATCAACCAAGAGGTGTGTTGTTGGTGTGGTATGCCCAGCTTGTGGGAGGTTGGGTACGTTAAAAATAAGTCTAGATATTACCTCGACCATTGAAGCTTGTTTAGAGGATGATCATTCAATAACAAACCACAACTTTGTGTTCACTCCTATTAATGTGGTACCAACTTTGGTCAACAACTCTATAGTTGATATTATTGGAGTTGAAATCTCCATTATCCCTTTAACAACCATCATGAGAAAGAATGGAACAAAGGCACATAAGAGAACCCTCCAACTTAAGGACATGCCAGGGTATAGTATAGAGGTCACATTATGGGGGGTATTTTGTAGTAAACATAATCTAGACCAAGTCTAGATATTACCTCGACCATTGAAGCTTGTTTAGAGGATGATCATTCAAGAACAAACCACAACTTTTTGTTCACTCCTATTAATGTGGTACCAACTTTAGTCAACAACTCTATAGTTGATATTATTGGAGTTGTTATCTCCATTATCCCTTTAGCAACCATCATGAGAAAAATTGGAACAAAGGCACATAAGAGAACCCTCCAACTAAAGGACATGCCAGGGTATAATATAGAGGTCACATTATGGGGGGTCTTTTGTAGTAAACATAATCTAGACCAACATTCTATCTCAAATATCTTTCCAATAATCGCTCTCAAAGTTGGAAAAATAACTAACTTTAATAGGATATCAATTGGGAAATAAGTCTAGATATTACCTCGACCATTGAAGCTTGTTTAGAGGATGATCATTCAATAACAAACCACAATTTTGTGTTCACTCCTATTAATGTGGTACCAACTTTAGTCAACAACTCTATAGTTGATATTATTGGAGTTGTTATCTCCATTGTCTCTTTAGCAACCATCATCAGAAAGAATGGAACAAAGGCACATAAGAGAGCCCTCCAACTAAAGAACATGCCAGGGTATAGTATAGAGGTCACATTATGGGGAGTCTTTTGTAGTAAACATAATCTAGACCAATATTCTATCTCAAATACCTTTCCAATAATCACTCTCAAAGTTGGAAAAATAACTCACTTTAATAGGATATCAATTAATACAACCTTCACATCCCAACTTTCCATCAATCTTATTCTCAAAGAATCCCAATATTTGAGAACCTGGTTTTACAACCCTTTAACAGGTCCCTGTTTCAGATACTACCTCTACAATTTGATTATGTGCCATTGAATTCAATCAACAACTACCTTCTTCGTCAAGCGAAGCCAAGATCATAACACACCCACCATAATTCAAGAGTTACATGTTCACATCAAAGAACTGCATGCAGATAAACTCCCAGAACAAGTCATGCGCTTGAGAGCACACCTACATGGGACTAGAGAATTATGGACCGTGTGAAGGACCAAGCTAACAAAAATGATAACACAACTTCAATGCCCAACCTTGTTTTTCACTCTTAGTGCAACAGACACAACAAGGTCAGACTTTCACACAGTTATGCAAAAGGGTAGATCCTTTGACCCAATGCTTCACCAGCATTAGAGTACACACAATTTCATTGACCGACCCCAGACTGTAGCTGAATACATGAACAAAAGGTTTTCAATATTCCATGAGGAGATCCTACAAAAAATATTGCATGCAACTGACTATTGGTATAGGTACATAGTCTATAATACTTGAAAGTACCTCTACCCAACCTATACATTTATATCATTTGTACTAATAATTTCATATTCCTTTTGTAGGTATGAATCTAAACATCGTGGCTCTGCATATATGCATGGCTTTCTATCGCTTTCTGACGCTCCAAACATGGAAACATTCAATTGGGAAGACCTAGATCAAATCTATGATGCAAAGAGTTTCTTTGATAACTATGTTACAACTTGGAATCCTAGAGTAAACCATGACACACACATGGTTATGCATCAATCCATTGAAAATGACCCTTGATTTCTATATACAGAGGATATAATTGCATCCAACCCACTTCAAGACTATGAACAACTCTTAAATTGAGTTCAAAGATATACAAAGTGCACTAAGAAAACATGTCTCCATAGAAAAGGGTCTACCCTTTAATGCAGATATAAATGCCCTTGGAAGGTACAAATGGAGTCATCACTCTACATTGATGAAATGGGTCAAAAGACATATCACCCGGCATGCAATGATGAGCACCTAAACATCCATAATCCTAACATACTCCAAACATGGAGAGAAAATGTAGATTTCCAACCAGTCCTCTCTGATTATGCAGTTCTAAAATACATTGCAAAATATGATTCAAAAGCAGAGGGGAGATCAGAGACCTACCACCATATGTTGACCATAATTGCATCTATATCACATCCATAGGACCTTGCCTCAAAATATTGTTGAAATAATGTAACTGCAAAGAGTATTCTTATTATTATTTGATATATTATTTATAGGATTAATCTCCATTGTGGATTAATCATGTCGGTAATTGTATTAGGACCAAATCCCCTTTTGTGGATTGGTCAACAGACAATTATAATAGGCAGAATAAGAAGTCGGCCCCAGCAGTTAATAAGAAGACCCAGAAATATAATAAAGGTGGGTTTACCCACCCAGATTAAGAAGTCAGCCCTGCCAGTGAAGAGACACTTCACACATGCTAGAACTTGTATAAATAAAGGAGGCTAGCGCCTCATTTGTATATAACTCACTTGCTCAGTTTGAGAGACAAGTTCTGATCTGTTACCGGCAAAGGAGAGAGGGAGAAGAGTGGCACATCTTTTGGAGAGGACTATTTGTATTGGTTTGAGTTATCTCTTGACATTGTATTGGCAATTTATGATAAGGAAGTTTTTGCTGGGTTTTCTTCCCCTAGAGGGTTTCCCAGGATAAATGTTGTGTCTCTTGTGAATGTGTATTTCTCAGTGATCTTGTTCTTATGTTGCTCTTATCTATTGAAATNCAAAGAACTATAATAATGGCATAAACATTAACATGGTATCAGAGCCAACCTGAAGGAAGCATATTTCGCAAGAGAAAAACGTCACTGTTGCAGTACCTGCAAATTAGGGTTTTTCAAAAGTGAATCTTTTCAGCCCTAAAACCACCTAGAAAGTTGCGCCCTCCCCCAAGGATCATTTTGGCACTTAGAGTGCACCTTTTTAGTGGCTAGATCTCCTGGAAAGTGAAACCCTAGTTTCACAAAGTACCAGAAAACCAGAGTACCAGAAGTACCAGAGTACTAGAAGTACCAGAAAAACCAGAAACACCAATCCAGAAATCCGCAGATCAAGTTTGAGGGGGTAAAAGTTGGATTTTTGAAATTCCAACTGCACTAGCTAACTCGCCTCAGCTCAACACATCTATCCCCTGGATTAGATTTTCAAAACTCGAAGTTTGAAAAATTAGGGTTTCCTCATAAAACCCTAAGTTGCAGTTGCAGTTGCAGTCTCAGAACCAATTGCAGTTGCAGTACCAGTTGCAGGTGCAACCGTAGAACTAGTTGCAATCACCCTTGAAGTTTTTCGTAATGATTACTGCTACTACCAGATGGAGCCACTACCTGCAAATGCTATCTGAGGTATGTACTCACATATGTTTAATGGTTAAACCCTAAAGAGTATTTGCAGGAGAAGGGATCTCTTGCCATAGATCCAGAAGGATCTCAAGATCCAACACATTCAGAGGAATGATGCAACCCAAGTGTGATTATTCTAATATGCATCTATTTGTTATGAAATTATCTTAACCAATGTTGCATGTTGAAGCTATGATCAAACTATTAGAAGAATTAAAAGTTGATCATAGAGCTTATCCTCTAACCTAACCTTCTGTCAAGATAACGCATTGTCTTAGTACAACAGACAGGTTGAAGAAAGCACTCGTCACTTGAGTGAAGGAGACCTGAAAGAAAAGCAAGCACTCACTCTTGAGGACAAGGCTCCAGGTTTGATTAATCAAGATTCAAAGGTACACATGACAAGTTGATGACTTTAGTTGAGATAGCAATTGTCTTAAAGTATTATACTTGATAGCATGTGAGAATATAGAGGTAAATACTTTGTCTGATATGACTAATACCTCCTCTAGGAGAAACCTCGTGTGTTAGTTTCAGATTGCCGTGGAAGAATGCTTGGTCACAACACTATGAGAGTGTTGACCTCATTTCGTATTGTATTCCTTACCTTTAATCTTTGTTTTAGATAAATTATAAGTGATAGCTCTAAAGGAGCTACTGTGATGATTGTTCGTGCTATTATCAGAAGGATATTATTCTTGCTTGTTGTTTTGTTGACCTTGCTCCAGGTCACATGAGGAAGCTATAGCGAAGGTTGCAGAAGGCAACATGTTAAAGGAGAGATCATAAATGAAGCAATCATCAGTGGAAAAGAAGGTGGGTCACTCAGAAGCTGCCATGACCCACGCTATTAAAGAATCCATGTGAATTCTAGAAGATTAGCTCACATCAACTACAAGGCGCTACCATATATATGCAAAGTTGTCACAAGTTTACCAGAACTCAAAGGTGACCATGAAGGCGTATGCAATGGTTGTGCACAAGGGAAGAACATCAAGAACCCATTTCCAAAGAGGGACAGCAAGGCAGAAGGAGTCCTAGAACTCATTCACTCAGATGTATGTGGCCCAATGCCATCATCCTCCATTAATGGGTATGTATACTATGTATCGTTCATTAATGATTATTCTAATAAAAGACCTAGATATATTTGAAGTGTTCAGCAAGATCAAGGAATTCAAAACCTTGATAAGAGAACCCTTCTGTAAGGAAGATTAACATACTCAGGTCAAATAATGGAGGAGAATATACCTCAAAAGAGTTCGTGAACTTATGCAAAGATGTTGGGATCAAGATCCCCAACAAAACGGTGTAGCTGAACAAAAGAACAGAACCATGTTGGAAGCTGTGAAGATCAAGATCTTCCTATGTGCTTATGGGAAGAAGAAGCAATGATAGTTGTTTATGTGCAGAACCGATTATCCCATAGCACACTTGGGCTCAAGACACCGGAAGAGATGTTCACCGGAAAGAAGCTAGAGGTAAGCCATCTCAAAATATTTGGCTGTCCAGTGTTTATTCATATACCAAAAGAGAAAAGAAACAAGCTGGAACCCTCCAGAAAGAAGGGAATATTTGTGGGATACTGTGAGGTCTCTAAGGCCTTCAGAATCTACATACCTGGTCACCGCCACATTGAAATCAATAGGGACGTGACCTTTGATGAAGAAGCAACACTTAAGAAATCAAGAAGATGCCAGCTTGAAGAAATATATGAAGAGGAACCTGTAAATCCCAGGATCACAGAATCCGTGAGGGAAGTTCCCAGAACTGCAGAACCTGTAAGGGAAGTCGTAACTTCCCATGATGAGGAGACTCCTGAAGATCATGATATAACAAAAGTTCAAGAACCCCCTCAAATGACCTTCTCCCATAAAAGAAAGCCTGCTTGGGCAAGAGACCTTATTCAAGATGGAGAGAAGTATGGTGTTCTTGAAGGAACCACAAGATAGGTGAAAAGACCAAAGCCATTCTCCAGTTACATGACTTTGATGTGCAATCTACTTGATGAAGAACCTACATGCTTTGAATAAGCCATTCAAGAGAAAAGAATGGGCAGATGCCATAACAGAGGAATACCAATCCATAATGAAGAAACGAAGTATGGGACATAGTTCCTAGATCGAAGAATAAATATGGGGTATCCTACAGATGGCTCTTCAAAATAAAACATGCTGCTAATGGAAGTATTGAGAAGTATAAAGCAAGATTTGTTGCTCATGGCTTTTCCCAGAAGGAAGGCATTGACTATGAAGAGACATTCGCTCCTGTGGCCAGATACACTTCGATCAGAAGCATCATAGCTCTTGCAGCTAAGATGAAATGGAAGCTGCACCAGATGGACGTGAAGACAGCTTTCCTGAATGATGTTATCGAAGAGGAAGTGTATATAGAGCAACCCCAAGGATTTGAGGTTGAAGACAGGAAGTCTCATGTCTGCCGATTGAAGAAAGCCTTATACGGATTGAAGCAAGCTCCTAGAGCTTGGTATGGCCGTATAGACAGTTTTTTGATGAGCTTAGGCTTTACCAAGAGTAAAGCAGACTCAAATATCTACTTCAAAATTATGGATAATGAACCAGTAATATTACTATTGTATGTGGATGACTTATTCTTAACTGGAGAAGAAAAGCTCATCACTGAATGTAAACAGAGGCTTGCTGCAGAATTTGAAATGAAAGACCTTGGCCTAATGCATTACTTCTTAGGTCTTGAGGTATGGCAGAGTCCAGAAAGGATCTTCCTTAACCAAGGGAAGTACACGGTCGAAATATTGAAGAGATTCGACATGCTAGAATGTAAGCCCATGGATACACCCATGGAAGCAAAGCTGAAGCTGCTAGTCGATACTTTGTCAGACTTGATAGATGACACACTGTACAGACAGAGTATTGGATCACTGATGTACCTGACGAACACCAGACCAGACATCTGTTTTGCAATGAACACCTTGAGTTAGTTTCTAGTAGAGCCCAAACGTGTTCACCTAGTGGTTGCAAAACATGTGATGAGGTACCTTAAAGGTACAATGGATTATGGTCTCAGCTATGATGGAGATCATGACTTCACATTGATTGGATATACTGATGCAGATTGGGCAGGAAGCGTTGCTGATAGAAAAAGCACTTCCGGATGCTATTTCAGTTTGGGATCAACCATGTCTCGTGGCAAAGTAGGAAGCAATCCAATATTGCTCTCAGTACAATGGAAGTAGAGTACATTGCCGCATGTTCTGCTAGCTGTGAAGCTATATGGCTTCAAAAGTTGCTGACTGGCCTAATTGACTTGGAGATGAGAGCAACCGCGATTCTATGTGACAACCAAAGCTGCATAAAGATGATAGAAAATCCTGTATTCCATGACAGGTCAAAGCACATAGAAATCCGCTATCATTTCATCCACAACATGGTACAGAGAGGAGCCTTGAAGCTCCAGTACATTAGCACAGATGAACAGGTTGCTGACGTGTTGACTAAGCCTCCATCTCGTGTAAAGTTTGAATACTTTCGAGATAAGATTGGTATAGTCCAAAAGGACCCTTCCTGAAAGGGGGAGTATATATATTTTCCTTGCTTCTGACCCCACTGTTAGATGTAAAGCAAGATGAGTCATTGCTTCTGACCTTGCTGTTAGACGTAAAGCATGACGCTGTGTGATCCTTGCTTTTGACCTCGCTGTTAGACGTAAAGAAAGATGAGTCATTGCTTATGACCTCGCTGTTGGACGTAAAGCATGATGTTGTGTGATCCTTGCTTCTAACCTCGCTGTTAGACATAAAGCAAGATGAGTCATTGCTTCTGACCTCACTGTTAGACGTAAAGCATGACGTTGTTGATTCCTTGCTTCTGACCTAGTTGTTAGACGTAAAGCAAGATGATTCCTCGCTTCTGACCTCGTTGTTAGACGTAAAGCGAGATGTTGNNNNAAGACGAGTCATGCTTCTGACCTCGCTGTTAGACGTAAAGCATGACGTTGTGATTCCTCGCTTCTAACCTCGTTGTTAGACGTAAAGAGAGATGATGATGTTCTTTGCTTCTGACCTCGTTGTTAGACGTAAAGCAAGATGAGTCATGCTTCTGACCTCGCTGTTTGACGTAAAGCATGACGTTGTGATTCCTCGCTTCTGACCTCGTTGTTAGACGTAAAGCGAGATGTGACTGACACTGAGCTACCAGCTTAACAGCTGTGACATTGAGCCAGTGTAGTACTGCGAGCCTAGTGCTGTGATGAGGTATCATTTTTTTACTGATACATATTTGATGCAGATGATGATAGCATTCTTTCGATAATGATGATGCTGTCGAAGAAGAAAACTTCCGATGACTCGTAAATATGCTAGCCAATGTTTCAAGATGATATTGACGATATTGTCCTCCTGATGCCACTGATGATGCAGACCTCTCTCGCCTGATGCTGATGAAGAATACCCTTCTTGTTAAGGGGGAGTGTTGAAATAATGTAACTGCAAAGAGTATTCTTATTATTATTTGATATATTATTTATAGGATTAATCCCCATTGTGGATTAATCATGTCGGTAATTGTATTAGGACCAAATCCCCTTTTGCAGATTGGTCAACAGACAATTATAATAGGCAGAATAAGAAGTCGGCCCGAGCAGTTAATAAGAAGACCCAGAAATATAATAAAGGTGGGTTTACCCACCCAGATTAAGAAGTCGGCCTTGCCAGTGAAGAGACACTTCACACATGC
>JASDQU010100089.1:192976-255500 GCA_032191745.1 Picea mariana
TTGAGAGACAAGTTCTGATCTGTTACCGGCAAAGGAGAGAGGGAGAAGAGTGGCACATCTTTTGGAGAGGACTATCTGTATTGGTTTGAGTTATCTCTTGACATTGTATTGGCAATTTATGATAAGGAAGTTTTTGCTGGGTTTTCTTCCCCTAGAGGGTTTCCCAGGATAAATGTTGTGTCTCTTATGAATGTGTATTTCTGAGTGATCTTGTTCTTATGTTGCTCTTATCTATTGAAATGAAAAGAACTATAATAATGGCATAAACATTAACAAAGATTATCATCGTTTCCACTCAGAAGAATTGTAGATCGTGACATAAGTGCTCAAGAAACTTGCCATATGCTCCAAAAGTTACCCCTTATCACATGCAGTTGCACCTTCACCAAACTCAATGTTGGTCGTCAAATATTCTGTCGATTCTCTTATTATTTTTCTAACTTCTTATCTGGATCCAATTTCATTGACGCATATCTAAAACTTCATGTTTTCTTAACCTCGCAAAGCACTCGACATATAACCAAGCACGAAAAAATGAAAAGTGGAAAAAAAGACACATCCCCGCAGTTGTCCATGTGTGGCCACTTTTTACTACAATACCAAACGGAGATTACAATACCTTTGTTGAGTTCTACTAGAGTGAGCTACTTTTATACAAACCCTTTCATTCCTTCTCTGAAGATATAAGTCTTTCAAAATAAGACATTGTGACTAATTAGGAGATCATAAAAAATGACTACCATGTATGGCATGTTAATCACATCCTTGTGCCCACTCCTAATGAGAAAACCTTTGAAGATGAGGATATTCATATTAACATACAACCAAACATGGAAATGAATCAATGGAAGTCTTTATCAAGGTTGGCCACTATAGGAAATATCCACTTCACTTCTCTTGATATGTTCGGACTCCGAGAGATTAACACTTCCCACCCATGGGATCAGCTTGAAGTATCACAAGATACATTGGAAATTGCACCAAAATTCATCAACTACAATCGAAGGAATGCATAAGTCATCCAAGAACTCAATCCGATCTTTCCTTCCAGAAATACATTTTCTACATATGAACAACATACATTCGACATAAACCTCCAACACTTACAAGCAAGAGAACCAAAAAATTGATTGAAGATGATCATCCAAGGCACTACAGGAACAAGAAAATCCTACCTTATACACTGCATCAAAGACACACTATCTTCTCAAGCAATAGTTGGTCATAGCCCAATACTGCTTCTTGCCCCTACTAGAGTTACAACATTTAACACACATGCGACCACTATACATGTAGGACTTAGAATTCCTATCAAGGACTTGAGGCCTTTACATGGTCAGTCCCTTACAATGTTCCAAGAAGAGATTAAACATATTCAATACATTCTAATTGATGAGATGAGCTTCATAGGATCTAGACTCTTTGTACAGATTGAAAGTCGCTTGCGTGAGGCATTTCCAAAAAGAAACAACTACTCATTCAATTACCGCTCATTAATTCTTGTGGGTGAATTGGGTCAACTGCCACCAGTGGTGGACAAACCTATTTATGTGGGAGAAACTCCATGGAGGACCTTATGGACAACCTTTAACACTATAATCAAGTTGGAAACAATATTTCAACAAGTCATCTCTGGCACCCAGTTCCTCTTCCACCAATTGTTAACCAACATTCACGATGCTACACCAACAATTGATTATTGGAACCTCTTTCAGTCTAGGACTGACAGATTCTTATCCATTGAAGAATGTCAAAGGTTTGACACTTCAATCGACCTCTTTGCAACACATATTCTTGTGGAAAACCATAACAAGATCATGCTTCAATCCTTGAATATGTCAATCGCATGAAGTTCTGCAAAATCACTTGGTGCTTTATAAGCACACCAAAAGGATGATGACCAGTTGGAAAAACATGTCTTGCTATGTATAGGCCAACGAGTTATTCTAAACTGCAATTTATGGGTCCAAGCAGGATTAGGCAATGGTGCTCTGAGAGTAGTCATGCAAATTGTATATGCACTTGGAAGTAACCCCCAAATTTTCCAACATATGTTGTTGTGGCATTTGATAAATACATTGGCCCTCCATGGGACCAAACCCAACCAAATCATGTACCAATTCCACCCATACAAAGGAGTAACAAGAAACAAATCCCCCTTAAGATGGCCTGGGCATTGACTATACATAAATCTCAAGGAATGACCTTAACAAGGTCTACCATTGACATTGGAAACACTGAATGTCAAGGCTTGACCTTCACGACAATGTCACACACTACTACTATAGAAGGAATGTGCATAACACCATCATTCTCTTTAGAACACTATGAAAACATGAAGGATATTGCTTATGTCTCACTATGAAAAAAAGAAGAGGCACATTTCTATTCTTTATCACTTACCTTCTAGATTCTTCTATGTTGTAATCATACTTCCATACATGAAATGCTCGACTTGGTCCATACTTCTATACATGAATTGTGACTTGATCAATACATACATGAAATTAAATTGTGTCAAATACTTGCTAACAAATATCTATCAATCATACTTTGACCTAAATACTTTGCAAAAAATCAACTTTCCTATTCTCCTTTATGCATAGAAATGATTAATATACCATTACAATGTTACTCATGAAATAATACACTTATAAAAAATTGAAAAAAATATTCTTTACTTTTCTCTTCGGCTTTATCTTTCCCCTACTTCTGAGATATGCTAGTAAATATTTTTTACAAGTACACTTTATTTTTTGGTTGGAGTGAGGATTTAACAAATTACTACTTGCACATGTTATTTTGGGGATTTCCAAGGAGGAATAGAACTTGGGCTAGTGATGAAAAACTCCCACTAGTTAACTACACAACCAGAGCTCAGCCAACATAATTTTAAACTATTTTTAGAGAACAACTACACATAAAAATTAAACCAATAATCTGAATAATGTAAAATTTTTAGAGAAAAAAAAAAAAAACCAAAAAAGTACACTTCCTACATGAATGATATAATGTTAAGATCTAAATCACAGATCTTGATTTACCCCGATCCCTTCGCTCAACATCATAAGTGTAAAGCATAAAAAAAAGGCATCATGGATAATATTTTATTCATAAGAAAAGCTTTCCATGTGGCTAATAGCTTATAAATTGCCTATCTTAGCGTTGTTACCGATGTAGATTATTCCGCGAACACTCAACACATTGTTCAGAAATCATGAATGATGGTGCCAGGACAGGGTCCTCGAATTCTTTGAAGACAAATTATGTGGAATTACATGAGGGATTTTGTGGTTTGAGGGCATTGGGAGTGGGCGGAACGGGCAAAACTCAGTCAGTTCGTTCATTCGTTAGTGAACCCATCCAATCTGATCGAGTTTTCCCGGCTCCGCCCATTCCTACAGTCCTCACTACGCATCCCTTGTCTTCCCACACATACTACATGGAAAACTTCAGATCTGTTGTCTGTTGACGCTCCAAGGTATGCTGTATTAAGGCTCTCCAGTTGCTATTTTTTTTAACCAATATGAAATTGATGTGGGTTCTTCAGATCTACAGTTACTTGTTCCGATTTTCCAGTTTTTATTTATAGATTCCGTTGATGGGTGTAAGATTTTTTGCGATTTTCCAGTTTTTTTTTATAGATTCCGTTGATGGGTGTCAGGTTTTTTGTGAGCCATGTGGCGAATCAAAATTTGAGCGGGAGGAAACCCTAGCCCTGCGCCCATGCGAGCCTCTGCTTGATCCATCCAGGACACGCCGCAGCAACGCAACCACACAGCTCCAACGCGAACCACTACTGGCTCTGACCTGCAGCCATGAGCGCCGAAGAGGGGGGGAAACCCCTCTCATATAGCAACATAACCGCTAATGACAGATCGGGAACGAGAGCAAAACGACCCGCGTTCGAGCCGCCACAGCAAATCCGGGAACAGCTCCTCGCCAAGGAACAGAGATTTCGAAAGGAAATGGAAACGGAAGCCAGCACGTCCCATCCCAGAGCACCCCGAGGATGGGAGCCTGGCAAATGCATTCCGCAGATGGAAAAGGCGCCCAGGTACCTCATAAGCTCAACCAGGGTTGGGGAGCACACTCAGTTCATGCAAGAACATGCCCTTTTCGGCAAATTTTTGGGACTCTGGCCATCAGAAAGGTACTTGAACAAATGGATCAAACACTGGTGGAATCCCAAAGGAGATTATGAGGTTCAACTCAGCTCGAAAGGCTTCTTCACATTCATATTATATAAACTAGAAGACAGAGATCACATCTTTGAGAACGACCCTTACTTCTACAATTCTGCAGGGCTATTCCTAAGGTTCTGGACAGAGCGCTTCAGCCCGGATAAGGAGGACTTTACAATGGCACCCGTCTGGATCCGCCTCTATTCCCTCCTGCAGGAGTTCTGGCTGGAGGAGATTCTTATGGGAATAGGAAACACCATCGGTCAATATGTTAAGGTCTCAGAAGCCACAAAGCAACGGAAATATACTTCATACGCCCGAATATGTGTCTACATGAACATAGCTAAAGCCTTACCAGGTGCGGTAATACTGGAGTATCAGGATGAGGATTGGTCACAAACCCTTGACTACGAACACATCTTGTTTAGATGCAGAAAATGCCATGAACACGGCCACCTGTTCCGGGACTGCCCTCTCAATCAGCAAGCTCCCAAAGCCAGTCAGAATCTGCAGAAGGATGGTTTCACAACGATCCAGACGAGGAAGAAAAATCCCCCTCGAAAGCAAACAGCCGACCCCAGACCTAGGATCTTGACTAGGAACGCCTATGATATACTAAGCCAACTACTTGAGGACGAGGAAATCCAAGATCCACATGACAGATCACAGAAAGGCAAAGACCAGAACCCCACTCTCTCCCCTTCCGACCCAAATAAAGAGATCAATGCAGAGGAAAAAGGGGATGCAGATGGAGATACTCTAATGCAAATCGATGCCCAAGATCTGGCAGGCATCGACGTCGAGAAACTGGAGGAAGCCCTCAATCAGAAAGATTTGCAAGGCCTTCCAGAAGAACAGCTTAGAAAGGTGCATAAGGTCTTCCTCGATTCAACAACGGGATCCACAGCTCGCCTTGGCATCGCTATGGAATCAAGCTCCAGCTCCAAGAAAATACCGTGTGAGAACAAAAGAAGGGGACGGAAACCAGTACATCAACTAATCAAAGAAGCTGGAAATCTCATGATCAACTCAGGTCAAATACAGAAGCTCTCGGAGGGATAGCTCCACCCACACCCCTCCTCATAATGATGAAGATTATCACTTGGAACATTAGAGGACTCAACGACAGATCCAAGCAAAGAATCCTTAGGGATTGCGTCAAGGAGGAAAGCCCAGACATTCTAATCTTACAGGAAACAAAATGTGCAGGAATGGAAGCCGAAATCATCTTCCAACGTATATGGAAAGGTTGTAACTACATCCACACAGACTTTGCGGGAGCCTCGGGGGGTTTAGCAATATTGTGGAACCCAAACCACACTATCCTTAGTGGACCCTTCTCCACCGCAGGAACCTTGTCAGCCCACTTTGAAGTAATAGGCTCGAACCAGGAGGGGACCATCACTAATGTCTACGGCCCTCAAGGACAACAGGAAAAAATCAAATTTATGGAAAAGTTGACTCAAGTTAAAGCCTTGGCAAACACTCCTAACTGGATCCTAGGAGGGGACTTCAACATGATCATGTCACTGGAGGAAAAAACAGGCGGGAGCAAAAGACTTGAGCAAGACAGCGGTAAGTTCAAAACCCTCCCTGAACAGTTAAAGTTAGTAGACATAGAGAACAACAATGACACTTTCACATGGTTTAATCGCAGATCAGGGAACCAGCATGTCGCATGCCGACTCGACCGCTTTCTCGTAACGAAGGAATTTATTGAAAGAGACCTCTGCATGGAAAGTCTGATCCTCCCTAAAGCGGGCTCTGATCACTGGCCAATCGCCCTTCAGATAGCAATAGAGACAACACCTAAATTTAAACCATTCCAATTTGAGAAATTCTGGCTCACACACCCAGATTTCCAACAACTGGCAAAAACTTGGTGGAACCAGTCTGAGGCAGATCAGGGCACCAAGATGTACAGATTTCAGCAAATGCTCAAACACTGGAACAGAAACACTTTTGGCGATATATTCCAGGGCATCAAGGACGCAGAGAACAGACTAGCCGAGATACAAAGAATCTTTGTATCAGGGGCTCGAACTGTTGAGCTCATGGAGGAAGAGGAGAAACTACAAGTGCAACTGGAGCAAAGAAGAAAGCAAGAAGAAATCCTATGGAGGCAGAAATCCAGGGTGCAGTGGCTCAAAGAAGGGGAAAAGAATACAAAATTCTTCCACAGAACAATGATACACCGGAGACACATCAACAGAATAACGCATCTGGAAGATGAGCAGGGCAATCTGATCAGGGAGCGCGCACACATTGAAGAGGAGCTCAATAGATACTACCAGAACCTGCTTATGGAAAGCAAGGAGGACAGAAATGAAGCCATCACTCGAGTTACCAGTCATATTCCCTCACTAATCACCCCTGAACAGAATGCCGCTCTCATAAGGCCAATTACCCAGGAGGAGGTGAACCAGGCAGTAAAAGATATGCCCCCAGGAAAAGCCCTGGGCCTCGATGGCTTCACTACAGACTTCTTCCATCACTGCTGGGACATTATAAGAAAGGACGTCTGGGAGGTCGTCGAGGAATCACGAACATCGGGTCAAGTTCTCCAGGCTTTAAACGCAACTTTCCTCACTCTCATCCCAAAGGAAGAAAGAGTCACGAACCCCAAACAGTTTAGACCCATCGCCTTATGTAATGTAATCTACAAGATCATAACCAAGGTGATTGCAAACCGACTCAAGCCAATACTGCCATTTGTCATTTCCAAAGAACAAGCTGGCTATGTTGAAGGAAGACAGTTTATGGATAGCGTCATACTAGCACATGAGGTGATCAGCTCTCTCAAATCAACAAAAACCCTAGGTATGTTAATCAAACTTGATCTCTCAAAATCTTTTGATAAAGCCAGCTGGCAATACCTCAGAGCTATCCTAAATTCCTTTGGCTTTGATCAAGATTGGGTAAACTGGATTTTGAATCTCACCTCTTCGGCTTTCTTCTCAATCCTAGTCAATGGAGTCCCCTCCTGTCCTTTCTCGGCCTCTAGAGGCATACGGCAAGGGGATCCATTATCACCCTTCCTTTTTGTTCTAATGGCGGAAGGCCTGGGTCGCTACATTAAATCAGCGGTTCTGGAAGGCGCCCTCAAAGGCCTACCTTTGCATAACATTAGACCAGCCCCCTCACACAACCAATTCGTCGATGACACCCTTCTTATGAACTCCCCCACTGCGCGCGAAGCCCTTAAGCTCAACTCCATCCTTTTTGACTTCACTGGAGCCTCGGGCATGACATTGAACCTAGATAAATCCAAGCTTTTCTTTTTCAATACTCCCGTTGCAGTTCAGCTACACATTTCCAAAATCCTGGGCATCCCCAGGAGCTCCCTTCTGTCCAACTACCTGGGCATTCCTCTCACAGGAGCGCCAGCCAAATCCATTTCCTGGGACAACCTCCTCCTTTCCATCTCAAACAGACTGGCCAACTGGACCTTCAGACCTTTAAACATTGCAGCCAGATTGGTCCTACTAAAATCAGTTCTACAGACCCTACCCACCTATCTCTTCACCGCCTTAGCAGCTCCCAAGCAAATCATTAGAGCTGTCAGAAACATCCAGAGAAATTTCCTCTGGCAAGGTCTGCAGCCCAATAAGAAATGGGCACTGGTAAGCTGGGATAAGGTTTGCACACCAAAAATCATGGGAGGCCTTGGGCTTCAAGACCCGGGAAAGCTCAACCAGATAATGGGGGCCAAGATATGGTGGAGATGGATGAAAACACCAGACGCATTATGGGCACAGATCTGGAAGAATAAATACGCTCCCTCCATGCAGTGTGATCAACTGATTAGACACAACGTTCGAATACAGGGCTCGAACATTTGGAACACAGCTTGGCAAAACAAAGACATAATACAGAAACATGCTTTCTGGGAAATACGTAATGGAGACAGTGTAGGGTTCTGGCAAGACTCGTGGCAACAACTTAAACCTCTAAATGAACTAGCAGAGCTCACACCCCTCCAACAAACTCTTAATCAAGCCCCTTCACTTAAGGTAAAGGATCTTTGGAAACCTCTAGAAGCGAGTCAGACTTGGCGGCAATGGAAGACCTCCAGCCAAGATCTAGGAATCCCACTCGACCTAAACTTGTCAGCCTGGCATTATGAAGCAGGACGTAGGAAAATCCCCATTAAGGAGGGGCTAGACATCCTCAGATGGGGGCACTCTGCTTCTGGCAATTTCTCGGTAAAAGAAGCATACTACTTACAAGGCAATTACCACAATCAGGAAATGGATACCATCTGGAGCAAAATTTGGAATAAGGCACTTTGGCCTAAGGTCTCTACTTTCCTCTGGTTAATCATCCATAATAGAATTCTAACATGGGATAATCTCAGGAAAAGGGGATTCATTGGGCCCTCAATTTGTGTCTTATGTCAATGCCAAGAAGAAACCAAGGAGCATCTTTTCAACGGCTGTCACTACAGTCAAGCTGTCTGGGACCAAGGAGCTCAAATCATGCGCAGATCCAATCAAAACAGAGGCAGCATCACAGACACCATTGAAAATTGGGACTCAATCACTTATAACAACCCCATTCTGAACTACATCTGGCAACTCCTCCCAGGATTTATTCTCTGGCAAATATGGAAGGAGCGAAACAAATGCATCTTCCACTCCAAGGACTCCACTCCAAAGTTAACCTGGGACAGAGCTGCCACACTCATCAAAGAAACAATCAGAAGCAAGAGCTGGCAACCTGGGGACAAGGAATGTAACCGGGAGGAATTATACACCCTCCAAAGATGGCAACTCAAACTAAATGACTTAGTGGCAATCAGAGCTCCTAAGACTCGAATCCCCAGCCCAACCACCTGGACCCTCCCCCCAACAGGATTCATAAAAATCAACTTTGATGGAGCTTAAAAAGGCAATCCCGAACCCGCAGGCTACGGAGCTGTTATCAGGAGCTCTAAAGGGGAAATTCTAACTCTGACAGCAGGGTATCTGAGGGAGACCACAAACAATGTAGCGGAATTAACTAGCCTACTACAGGGCCTTCGAACTGCAGCAACCCTGCCCAGCCACAAAATAATTCTGGAGGGGGACTCACAAATCGTCATCCAGCTAATCACCAAAATCCTACATGGGGGAAATCCACAAAAAACCTCTCCCAGTTGGCGCCTAGCAGGGATGCTCGAGGACTTCAAAGGCACACTCCAGAACAACATCAGCATCATCCCCTCCCATGTTAAGAGGGAGGCAAATGGAGTGGCTGATTAACTGGCAAATGAAGGAGTCCATAGGGAAACTGAACAAATAATCTGGGACGCTAGAAGCTCTGAAGCCTCAGACATTTCTAAACATTGCCAACTCTTGGCCAGCAATGATTTCCCACCCCCGGATGGGGTGCCACGCAGAAAGGGTGGGGCACGTGGAGGCGCGCAGGGAGAGGCCATTTATGGTGGCTCTCATCTCACACCATAGCCATTTATGAAGGCTCTCACCTCCGTCGGCCTCCGTCTATCGATGGGGCCTCTCACGCGCGAGCACAGGCCGGCCAGCCAGAGCATTAAGCTCTCAACTTTAATCGCTGCAGCCATTGTTTATGCCATTATCCGCCTCACCGGAACTCTTAGAACGCATTCGAAGCTTGCCGAGCAGAGCAGGAATAGAAGCGCAGGAGACATCCTGGCATTGGTCCTCATTCTCACTATGCCGCGAGCGAGGGGGAGACCTCGCAGAGGAGCAGGCTGGTACGTGGCTGATTCCAGGAGGAAAAGACACAAGCGGTTCGAACAAGCTCTGCTCCTGGCCAAGAGGAAGCGATGCAGGGGGACCATAGCAACAAACTCGCCCCCCCGAACTTACGTCGAGGAAATTCCGACCATGGAGCTCCCAGCGGACTTCTCTGAGAGTCGAATGTTTACAGATCCAGATAATTGGAACCCCCCGGCGTGCATTGCAGAAGCAGCGCCACTGCCCAATTCGAGAGAGACTCACGGTCCCAGCGACGCCCCTAATGAAGAGTTCGCCACTTGCCTGGTAGAGGAGGAGCTGCCGGAAAGCAACACTGACTCACAGCCGCAAAGGAAGACACAGGGTCACCAGGACACGGATGCCAAACCAAAGTCGCCGCCCCTGCCACCACTCCTACACCCGGAGCACCTAAACCTGATCTTTGAGGTCCGCAGTCTAGTGGATGATCAAATTTTCAGAGCCGTTCGCGTTAGCCAACGCTTGGACATGCTATACGCAGCCTACTCCAGGGCCACACCTAGGCGACAATGCCCCACCTGTGCTCAGCCCTATGTCATTCCTGTCAGCAGCGGCAAAGCGAAGGACGGCAACAAGGACTCCGGTGAATAGGTTCTTCTGTTTCGCATGGTCTCCACCTCCATTTCTTTTGATGTTTATCAGAGCTGTAGCTCTTTAGTTATTAGCCTGGTTAGCGTTAGCATAGGCCTTACTAAACTGCTGATGAAAATGGACATGCACCCTGGTTTCCTTCGGGCAGGGTGGCGAAACGAGCTGTTTGATTTTGCATGCTATTGTGGACAGGCCAGCTGTCCTGGTTTTCTGCATAGGCAGGATAGCTGGCACCCGTATGTCAAGTGTATTTCTTTTTTGGAAGCTTTAATATAACAGGATTCACCTTTTTACTTAAAAAAAAAAAAAAGATTTTTTGTGAGCTTTTACAGTTTATGGGATTGGTTGTCTGGTCTCTTTCATACCGCTACACTACCCTGGTTACAGTTGTCACAGCTGACATGATGGTATGATAATGGAGCCTGAGACTTGTGGCAGTTTTTTTGTGTTGGTCCATGGTTCCTGACAACAGGATTAAGGCATCCTGGTTACAGTTGTCACAGCTGACATGACGGTATGAGAATGGAGCCTGAGACTTGTGGCAATTTTTTGTGTTGGTCAATGGTTCATGACAACAGGAATCAGGCATCTCAGATTTTTATTGTGTTTTTTCATCACAGATTTTCAGTTTCTTGCTGCTTCTTCTGTGGGTTTTTATGAATTTTTTCTAATTTTTGTGTTCAACACCTGGGTTATTCCACTGGTGAAATTTTAAAAATAAGCCTCCAGGGTGATTGACACTTCCACATAGCCGAAGTAGTCATGGATCTGCCTAACTTGTGAACATTTGCAGCTGTGATCTAAAATAAGTTTGCTGAAAATTCCGAGTTCATTCACCATTTTCCGAACCTCTTAATAAAGGTAGTTTAGAGCAAATGCAAATTATGGTTTGTGAGAGAATTAGACCCACTTTGCACTGGTCATTATTTCAAGATAAATTCTGATATGTATTTTTTGTCAACATAAATAAACGAATTACAAAAGTAATTTTGAAGCATTTGCCTTTAAAAGAATGAGTAAGCTTCCAACAAGAAGGAGAAGTTAGTTGGATGGGGTATTAAGTGAACCACAAGGTTTCTGTTTTTTGCTTCTTTGCAGTGTTTGGCAATTGTAACAGTGTAGAAACCCTTCAAACTTGACATTTAAGTTGAAATAAATCGACTATAGAATAAACACTCCTCAAACCTGACACCCAAGCAAAATGAAATCTTCGCTATGCAATCCAACCCCTTGAACCTTTTCTCAACTACTTCCAAGATTTAAGAAAAAGGTAAAGGTGAGGTACATCACAATTGATAACATTTATTACAATTTAATCAAATTTTGGTCACTTTTCACCTAACCCTAGTTAGAATTGGTTAAGAGATTGCATACTGAAAAAAATCTCAATTTTGGATTTGTATTACTTTAATTTAGTCTAATTGATCTACTAATATGATTTTTTTTTTGGGATTTGTGTTACTTCAATTTTGTCTAATTGATATACTGGCATGAAAAAATTCAATATTTGAGGAAACGTAGACATAATTAGTCAAATTTACAAAACTCAAACTTGAATTTTGAAGTGATGGGTAACCTCCTTTAAGCTATTTCCTGCATGTTGGTATAATGTGATGTGAGAGATATGTAAAGCAGTTTATGCAATAAATATTAATACTGGTTTACACCAGTGACGGAAATGCAAAATGTTTGACTTCAACTCTTTGGTTTGCCCACCAGTGGAAAACAAAAGTGTTAGCATATGCTAATTTGGTTCATTACATTATGTTAGAGCTCATTTTCGTTTCGAAAATGGTCTGTGTGAGCAACTTGGATTCTGTTTAAAAGATTCCTTTACTCATACCCACCAAATGAAAATATTCCTTTTTATGTTAACTTTGGACCCTTACTGCAGATCAGCCTTGTGCAATCCTTGGATTGAATTTGAGGTGTTTGGTGTCAGGCAGAAGTGGGTGTACTCATTGCTCTGGAAATGTTGTGGTTATAACGAAATGGGAATCAGAAACCGTGAAATGCAAAAGAATGCATCTATGCAAGGTCTAAAGCTAAACTTGTTCTGTATTGCATGATCATTTTATCTAAAGTTAAACTTTTTCTGTATTGCATGATCATTTTTTGAGGTCTGAGTGGAGATTCAAACTCTGATTTTGAAGATTTCTAAATAATGTATTGGAAAGAGAGCCGCCCCTTCTTAGTGAAGGTTGTGTCTGTCCATTAAAATTTCTCGTGTTTTGCTGTGTTGCATGGGAATTCCCTGCGGGCTTGGGGCCTGTAGGGGAAGTACCTGTTTGGGAGATGCCCCCAAGGAAAGGGAATGGTCCTTAGACGTTTCCTACCAAAACTAGGTGGTCTGGGAGACATTTCTCAATGGTTTTGGGGACATCTAAACTCCTCTTAGCCAAATTGGTATCCATGCAGCACCCGCCTCCTAGAAATATATTCACTCACTGGTTCAATATTCAGAAAAGGACAAATATCATCTATTCTTATATTTTTTTTTAAAGTGAGTGAACAATTTTAGTCTATCAAATTGTATTGGTTCTACATAGATAAATATTATCCATGCAATACTCTACATTGACAAATGTTAGCCATGCCAACCTATATGTTTTTTAATGAGATTATTGCAAGAACAATTTTGATTTCCATTTTTTATTCCCCATAAATTTGGATACCTTTCAGCTGTCCTTGAAACCCGTCTCCTCATCCCCGGTCCCCTAAACTCAGTGCAACGTAGCTTATTTGAGATAAGTAATGAAGGCGTTTGAGTCTTGACTGTAGGAGTGATAACGATAACGATCTCAAAGATGATTTCTATGGACTTGATTTCTTTGACCAGGGCATTGCATTTGTCCATGTTAGGAGGTAGGACGGGTTAAATCGACAAGGAAAATAGCTATGTTGCTCTGGACCCGTCTCCCCCAAAAAATTGTGTATTCACAGTTTCCTGGTTTCTAGGACACGGGGAACCTTAGGAAACTTACCTAATTTGTTGGGGACTCTGGATTTAGGGATTTGCTGGTTGTCCCCAAGACGTTCTGGACATATCTTAGGGACGTTCTAGACAGATTTTGGGCAGATTTTGGAGATTTTTCGGGTAGATTTCAGGGATATTCAGGGCATATATCTTCAGTTTTGACAATCATGAAAATTGACAATTGGACAATATGATCATTTTTCCTATCCATTATTTTTGTATTGCATTGAATCTAAATCTGCAGCTCAAAACATGGGTTTTGTATGATGAGTTTCAATTTGGGTTTTTGGTGATTTAAATATTGTATTTTCAGCAACAACAATACAACAAGCAAAACTTCCATGTCAAAAAAAACAGGAAATGCAACATTTCAAAGCGCTGATCTTTGTGGTCACTGCTCTTATTCTTCTCATTTTTCTGGTCATCTATGCCAACCTCAAACATTGTGAAAACGATCAAATAGTAGTCACTTCGATTGGGTATTAAATGTTTGAATAAATTCCTATTCAATCACCTTGTTAATCCAAAATATAAATCTAATCTCTTTACAGAAACAAAGTCTTTTATAGTGGTTTTCAACACAGCCTAAAAAATCTGCAAAACCTAGTGAGAAGGAAATGTCTTTTATGTTTTATCATACTCATCATTAACAAGAAATATGAGGAAGAAAAACTGTTATAGAGATAATTCTCACTTAAGTTTCCTAAAACTAAACTGCATTTTGCTAATATCTAACGGCCAGTAATAGAATGTAGCTGGACCCTTGTTTAAATTGCTAGAGTTTTTTCATGATCGACAAGTTTTTTCATGATTTTCAAGTGCAAGGACTGTAAATAACTTGTTATGGGTACAAACTTGAAGCAATTACAAATATGTTTATGGTGAATTATATATATATATATAATTACCGTCACCAACCCGCCATCCCCTGAAAATTTTGGGGTTCGAGACGCGTCCCCGTCCACCCGTCCAGAAAACTAATGCAATATAGGAAAATAGTTGTTTGATAATCTGTCGGTGTGTATATTGTTGCTAATGTAGAAATTATTCGTCAGGGCTCTGAGTTTACGTAAATCAGCCCATGTTGTATTAATTGATATGTTGATATATTTCATACTTGTGGTCTGCATGAGTATCATAAAAACTCAAAGTTAATGCAATGTCTGTCTGCCAGCTAACTACTCAATGTTTAATTTGAGTTCCAGGTTCATTTTAGGTTTTAGCATGTGTAGTAGCTTTTAGATGTTTAGCTGCATCTAAACCTGTGAAGTACTAGAATGCATTCTGTAGTTGCTCTGGTCATTGGGCTACTGTTTAGAGATTTGATTTACAGACAGTGTGTCCAGGTTGGTTTATTAACAGTCCAGGTGGATTTTGTTGAGCCCAATTATTCCGGGGTCCCCCTAAAGCTTCTTGAGACGTCTATTTTGGAAAGATTAATACATGTTTCTTGGCCGGTTTATTTTACGAACATGCAATTTCCGGCCTAAATTTCCACTTTAATAGCATAGAAATTGATGGAACACCTGGGCAATGGTTTTGAAGAGAGCTTTGGATGTGTTAGGAAATCCCCTGTGTCTATTGAAGAATATTCTTAAGCTGATTTTTACCAAGCTGTTAAACTGGTTTAGCCGAGGCATATTACCATCCCTTTGGATCCCTCTTTCCCGTTTCCTTCCACAGTTGCCCATCATTTCCTGCACAATCCACGAATGCCAATCTTTGGGATCTGTCAGGAAATGGATCCTTTAGATGCTTCTGCTGCTGGAAACAGATCCGGCAGCGGGAATACAGTCTGGATTAGCAAATCCTTGGATCCGATCCGCGCCAGATCTCAGATTGTTACACTAGGTGGCGAATCTGTTAACTTGGGGTAAGAATATTACAGAGATGTCTTGAGGTCGGCCGTCGATATTGATTTGGCATTGCTTCTGCCTCTCGGCTGTAGATGGGTTGTCAATGTGTGGTTTGTTCCTGGACTATGTTATGACCTGGCATCCCAGGGGTGTACCCTCTGCACAAAAATCACATGCGCTGCTAAATAACCAAAATAGATTCATTTAAATCTCAGATTTATCAAGTTTATCGAGGGATCACATAGATTCATTTAAATCTCAGATTTATCAAGTTTATTGAGGGATCAACTATCTTGAGGAAAACTTCATTATATTAAGATTTCATATTTTTAGCTGTGTATGTAACATGGGAATTTGCAGAGGGTTTCATGCACAAAAATGATATGTTTTTTTTTCCCTTGGAGAAAACAGTTTCATTGTTATTCAATATTGAATCAAAGGAAACTTTTGAGTATAAAAAAGGTCTTAAATGTGCCTTATACATAATCTCAATATGCACTTCCACCATAATGCTGTTGTATTACAAAACACACACTTTGAAGATATCTAATAAACTGCCCTCGCCTATTGTATAAGCCTTAACAGTTTCTGAAATAAGTAGTTCCAGAAATTTACAAGAAGGAGATGTTGTTTCAATTCAGAACACATATACAAGGATATCATCTGCCATAGAACCTTTTTAGAAAATATAAAATTGTCCATTGCTGACCAGAGTATCCTTAAAAACTTCCTCGAACTGTAGCCATCCAGGCTGCAACTCCAGAGCTAGTTTTGAAAGTGAATCTGCCAGAGAGTTGTACTTTCTATGAACATGTAGACACTTTAGCCAACTGAAATGTTGCTTGAGAGCCATAATCTTCATCTTCCAAGGCCTTAGGATAAGAGCGTTTAAGTGTGACTTCCGATCAAATTAGTCTAACACAACCTTCGAATATCTAACCACCATTAAATCTACAATGTGATATATCTTTGCAAATGAAAGAAGTCCCCATAAACCAAGAAGTTCAGCCTTAATATTGGAACCCACACCAACAACAAGTTGTGCTCTAAAGAAATGATTTGAACTTAACTTGAGAACAATACCCACACCACAAACCCCTCTTGCAGCGGCACCATCAAAGAACCCAATAGGCCTATTATCAAAATACACAAGGCTCATAATGAAATCTAAACAATCATCTTTGTTTTCACCTGACAAATCCTTGATAGCCAGGACAATTCTAGAGCTGGTCATCGCATCATTCCGAGGGAAGTCCTCAAACATGATTTTGTTTTTGTAGCGCCATATACCCCAAAGCACATGGAAATGTACTACCCTGTTTCTAGGAAAGGATATGAACCAGCGTAGTAAATTTTCATCTAGTGAAGGTCAATCCCAAGTTCCCTTATTTTAAGATGTTAACAGACTCCTTTCCAGATTGCTTGCGTAGTTGTACAATGGACAAACAAGTGCATGGTTGTCTCCTTAGCTTTTAAGTAGAGTGTGCACACCGAGGGCTCGATTCCTCCCCTGTGCCTGTAATTTTCCCCAGTGAGGGACACGATCATATAAGCAAAGCCAAATAAAGAGAATTATTTTGACGGGGATCTTGACTTTCCACTGAGATTTGTGCCACCATATAGGTTCCTCCACCACATCCTGTGTTATAAGAGCATCATATACTAACTTGGCAGTCACTGATCCCGTGGATTTGTTCCAAGAGCATACTATATTGTCCTAATCACTGTTGAGTGTAACACCACTGCTTCTTAACATAGACAGAAAACCAAACCATTCCTCAACCAACCCACCCTCCAAACCAAGGCCCTCTGCAGAGAGCCAATCATGTGTATTCGATGTATTTAAAGAAGATGTGAAAGTAATGTGTGCCAAAGAAAATACATGTTGCCCTTTTAAATGTTGAACCAATGCATCCGATAATTTGTACAAGGGACCACAACGAATAAAAGGGTCTTGACCAATCAGTGCCCTGGTCCCATTGCCTACTAACCATGCCAACCATATCTTCAAAAGGTGCAAAGAGACCATGAAATTATTCCATAAATTTAAAGCCACAAGAAAATTGTAATTTTCAGTGCGTAGCCAATAAACCACCTCAACACCTTTCAAATATTTTTTTGACAGTACCTTGCTTCACTGATCAAATCCAAACAATTCTCGCCAAAGAGACTTTGCAACAAGGGCCTTTGCAAAACATTTCAGGTTTCGAATCCTCCACCCACCCAATGCCTTGGGCTTTGAAATCTTGTCCCAGTTGGTTAAATGAAAACCAGTGGGTTTCTTAGCACCTTTCCAGAGGAACCTAGAGAAGATTTGGCTGATTTTTTGTATGATCTTTGCAGGCACCTTAGCTAAACTAAGCCAGTGAACCGACATGTTTTGGAGAACTAATTTGACTAGAACCAACCTACCACCCAGGGAAAGCCATCTATAGGTCCAATGACCAACTTTCTTCTCCACCTTCTAAAGAAGCCAAAGCTAGTGATTGACCCTATAGTCATTAGGTTTCAAATAAAAACCAAGGTATTTCATACCTTGATCCAACTTTATAGAAGGGATTTCAAAGGCCTCCTCAATCCTTTCGAGCAGTGCATCATCTAAATTGTGAGTAAGGAAACATGATTTCTAACAGTTTATCTCCATACTCAAGCCCTGGAAAAAACTTGTTAAAAGTTCTTTGAGTACAAGCCACTCTTCAGTAGCGCTAGCACCCAGTATTAACACATCATCCACAAATAACAGATGTGAGATGATGACTCCTTTAGCAACTTTTATACCCTTGAATTTCCCATTTGTGCAAGCCTTCTTCAGAAGCCTACTGAGGCCTTCCACCACCAATAGGAATAGTAAAGGCGAAAGAGGACAACCCTGCCTCAGTCCTCTGTGGCTTCTAAAGAAATCAGTTGGAGCACCATTAACCAAAATTGCAAAAGTGACACTAGAAACACATCCCATAATCCACTATGTCACCTCCCATTTGAGGCCAATTTGTATCAACTTCATCTGAAGGTAGTGCCAACTCACCCTATCAAAAGCTTTCCTAAGATCCAACTTATGTATAAGTGATTTCATTTTCCTTGTTTGAATTAAGCGCATACATTCCTGTGCTAGCCCAACTGCATAAAAAATCAGCTTGTCTTTTAGAAAACCAAATTGTTCCGCAGAAATACTTGAAGCCAACTTTCGTTTTAATCTATTAGCAATTATTTTTGTAATGACTTTATAAGCAAAATTACAAAGTGTTATAGGTCTAAAGTCATTAAATGTGGCAGGTTTTGATTCTTTTGGAATAAGGGCCACAAAGGTGGCATTCAAAGACCATGCAACTCTGCCAGAAAGTATGGACTCTTCAATTTCCCCCAAAAGGTCATTCCCCATAAAATCAATGAAATGGTGGAACAACTCCAGGGTCCACCCATCTGGCCCAAGGATTTTGTCCTTGGGCATCCCCCCTACAGTTTCCTCCACCTACTTTAAAGTAACTTGTTTCCCCATTTCATCAGTATCCTCATCTGTGAAAAAACGAGGCACTTCCTTTATAACTCTGAGATGAGTAAAGGTGTCTTCCTTCCCAACATCTTGGTAAAGTGACCTAAAATGTTTGAAAGCCGCAGGCCTTAGATATGCCTGAGATGACTGAATGTGACCTTCCATATCAGCAATATCCCAAATAGAATTTGTGACCTTACGATGTTCAAACATTTGTGGAAGAACTTTGTGTTCTTATCCCCACTTTTAGGCCAAATAGCCCGACTTCTAAGGCTCCAAGTTTCTTCCTCCAACGTCAGGATCTCTGCCTTCTGCTTCTCCAAGGAACTGATATGATCCTTGTCTGATATGGAAAACATTTGGGATGGACACCTACAAAAAATCTCTTCCAGTTTCTGATCTAACTGCCAAAGTTCAGTTTGAAGCTTCTTCTTTTTCTTAGATTGCCACTTTATCACTTATTTTTGAGCTTTTTTAACTTCTCCACAAGCAGCCTCATAGCCGATGAGTCCTTCCACCGTGCCATAGAATTCCAAGTGAACTCGACTAATAAGTTGAAATCTGGTTTAGTCAACCATGCCCTATTGAATTTGAAAGGTAAGATAATCCGATCTATGGACTCTTCAAATTGAAGACAAATTAGATTATGGTCGGAGAAGAACTAATTTATAATCCAAGACCTACATCTTCCCAAACTCTCTAAAAAACCTTCATTTATAAGGAACTTGTCCAATCTCTTAGAAATACCAACTGAACCCAAACGTCCATTCCTCCCCGTGGGGTTATTATGACAAGGTAGGACGTCCACCGAGCCAACAAAGGTAAACATGATTGAAAAGTAATCTAACAAGGGATCCATCCTAGCATGTTCACTCGAAACATCCCTCGAAGACAATGTAAGGTTCATATCACCTCCTATGATTAAAGCCTCTTCCAATAAAAAGCCACAGGCCTCCAAAGGCTATCAAAATGAAGCCCTATCCTTATAAGGGCCATAACAATTCAACAATTTTACCTTCTTTGAGACGTCTTTCAGTTTTCCCTCTAGAAGGATACCTGCAGTGGTAGCAAATGCAAGCAGGTCAGCAACCACAGAGTTCCAACCCATGATCAGACCCCCCAGATCGTGCATTTGGTTCCAACGCTACACACTCCCAATTTGGACAACACTTTAAGAAAAAGTATTTTGCCTTTTCAGAGATAACCATAGTTTCTTGTAGAAATATAATATCAGATCACACAGAATTAATCAAACGTTTGAGGGTTAATAGCTTGGAGGGACCCCCAACCCCCCGCAAATTGAGAGAAAGGATGATCTTGATTTAACCCCAGAAGTGGGTTTCATTGCTCTAAGGGCCCTTTGAGAGGAAGGAGGAACATGATGGGGTTGAACATTAGGCGGAGGAGGGATGAAAGGAGCTAGACCTCCATCAACGGCTCCTTTCTCAATTATGTCTAATATTTTACCCGACTTTTTCTTCACTATGACATTTGATCTATCTCCAAACCTAGGAAGAGGTTGGAACCATGTTAAATAACCAACATAAATTTATTTAAACCTCATATTTATTGAGCATCTAGAGGGATCAAATCCATTGAGATGAAAACTAATCAATTATCCATTGATCTGAAAATAGAAGGCTGACTTGTTATGCTATGCAAGCACCCTCTACTTCATTAAAATAAACTTTACAGGACCTTGCTTCATGTGTATAAATATGCAAAATAAACTTATGTGTTAAGTTCATGTATCTTCTTGTAAATGCTTATGTGTGAGCAAATGTTCTTTTAGATGGTTAAATATGTACTTTAAACAAATACACAACAACTCAACTTGCAGCAAACAAACCATCAAACTCAGAACAATCACAACATGATAAAGGAGTTCAACCCCCTCCGGGCTACATCTCCTTGAGCCTCCATAATGGACTTGGCTCTCTGGGATTAATTAGTCAAAAGTTATTTTACAAGCTGCTGCTCAACTCCAATGGAAAAAAAAACTGTACCATTGAGATCAAAACACATAAAAACCCCAAAAATGACTAATAGAACTCTGAAAACGGATCATGGCTCATCCGGGCATGACCTCTTCTACATGTGGCCATAAGCTTCCCTGAGCTTTTCTTTGGCAAAAACACCTGTAAAAGTCCTCAACAGCCTCTGAAACCTGTCCCAATGTGTTTAGAGCATATCAATTAGCCAAAAATGATTATTCAATCACAGAAAACAAACATAGGCTCACCAAACCATGTCCTCGATCAAAGAGGGCTTCAAGCTCCCTGGAGCTTGCTGGAACTTCAATGGTGAAAAAATTGCAGAAGAAGTCTTCAAATGGCCTTGAAAACAGCACCAATGGATCCAGCACGTCCAAAAACCCCTAGCTGGGCTTTTACGGCACCTCAATCGACCAAAAGATGAAGAAGTTAGGCCTCCTCCATTTTCCTCCTTCAAGCTTTCTGAAACTGGCTCTACAAAACGCACCTCTGTGTGCATGAACCAAGAAAACGCTCCCAAAACGCGTTAAAACCTGGCACCGGGCGCAACTGCGTCAACGGTGCAAACCATAGGACAGTTAAGGCGCCTCCAGCCCCTAACCGCCTCGGCACCTGGGCGTATGGCCATATGACCTCGCGTTTTGATAAAAAGTGGTTAATGCCATTTTAAAACCGTGGAACCAACTGTGTAAGTCCCGCGCGTTTAAACACGGTTCATACAACGGTTATGGGCCAACAAATATGGTCATATGCGCATACACATAGACCGTGGGCTATGTTCAAAACCCGCGCGCAACATATGGAATGGTCGTATGTTTATACAATGGAACCACGTTCCAAGTCCCGCGCATATATATAATGGAATGATATAAACAATGGTTATTACATTACATATTTAATATATGATTTGCGCGCAGTTATAAAGATGTTAACACACGGTTATATGTATTGTGCAATGGAACCATGGGTCGGGGCTAAGCCCCGGCCCGCCCCCTTTCCATTCAAAACTATGACCAAACTTAAATGTAATATAATCCATATTCCTCACAAGGAATGAATGGCGGCAACTTGGTTATTGGAGTTTGTGAAAACACTATGCGGAGGAGAGGTCCGGGGGTGGAACCCCGCGACCTCCAACATTTTACATATAAACTCCTTAACCAACCAGTGAGCGACACGTGGCGCCCTTGGATTAGGCCACGTGTCCTCCTATTATAGGCCACCCAATGACACGTGTCAACATCCGACTCGCCCAAAATCGACCAATGAAAATGTGCCATGTCATCCAACGGCCACATCATCAGATGGTACGGCCCTTCCATGTCACCGTACGGACTGTACGGACAGGTACAGTCAGCGTCCAAAAATTTTGCCTGTTTGCCTTGGCGAACAGATCGTGATATCTTCTCCATACGGACTTCGTTTGAGAAAGTAAATATACCGCTGGAATCAGGAAGACGAGACGGACGCAATGTCACCGTTTTCGTCGCATTCCGAACACTTTGAAATTTGAGCAAAATTTTACCCACTGGTCCAGATTTTGATCACACCTTCCCACTGAAAGGCTTTTGGACCCACAAAAGCTTATCTGTCTACTTTCAAGTCATATCAAAATCTTTTCGACAATCACCTGAACACTTTGACATGCCGTGCACTGCAACTAGCTATGTCCTTCAACCACTGCTCTCTGGCTGCTGCTGACCCACTGCTCTCTCTGTGCTTGGAAGACTACCAACCTTCCCATTGAGAATCAAGTCCCTCTTTCGAACTCTTTGGCGTCAACAAAATCAGCTCTCCAATGGCTGCAAAAACTTCCTGCGACATCTTGTCACAAGCCAAGAAAACCATCAATCTTGAAAACAAATCATACAAGATTGAAAATGATGCCAACAAAATCTTTTGTTCTTCAAACAAACTGTCGCATCTCGTACTTTATCAAAGCACATGGCATTTTCAAAATCAACTTTCAAGTCAATAAACACCATCGACTAAACACAAGTCGAACAACACGATTGACACAACATAGTCGTCAGAAAATCATCAACACCATTCGATACTCATCAACCTTCCAAAAATGACAAGTCGAAAAACATGATGTAACAATCATCAATCACTCATGATGAACCATCACCAGGTTCACTGCTTACACATACATAAAAACAAATGCATGTTCATGACTCTTCAACTCTCCTTCCAGTACAGACATAAGTACAACCCCCAAACATATGGGTACTTAAGAGTTGAATACAAAAAATATAAATGGATGCAGCTTATCATGCTTCCCATAAATGCACACATAACACTGAAAAGTGCATTTATAACAGAAAAACACAAGCCTCACTTGCTCAAGAAATCCAACCATTTCTTACCAAGCCAACTCAACGGTGACTTTTTCTGTTGTACATCGTCCTCTTGTGAATCATCTTGACTCACATCAATAATGGAATCTCCTCTTCCATTCTTGCCAAACTCTTTATCCAACTGCTTCTTGTGCTGTGGATGAGTGGTTGGATGCAACGTCCAACATTGGTCAATGAGATGACCCCTCTTCTGACAATGAGTGCAAATCTTTTGCATCCTCTTTTCACGTTGTCTTTTCTTAGAAAGTTTCCTGAAAGCGGTTAATCTTTTCCAACATTTTGAAACATGATGGTTATACAAACCACATTATGTACAAGGATTCTTTCTTCCAAATTTATCATGCTTAACATAATCAAATGCAACTGAATGATAAGTAGAATTATACCTTGAACATTCACCTTTATCGCCTCTTTGAGGAGGTGACTCTGAAGAGTTACAGGCTCTCCTTTGAAGACCATCAACAGTGTTCTTGTCCTCATCACTGTCACAAATTTTACATTTGCATTCATCCTGAATACAAGCCTTGCATGCTGAAGGGATCGAACTTTCAACAAAAGTTTTTGAACTTTCACCTTTAAAGCCTTCTTGAGGAGGTGAACTTGAAACAAAGTTTATCCTTGGAACTTTTTCCCTTGTCTCCTCGACTTTGGAATTTGCTCCATCTTTCCGTTCATAACCAAGACCACAAAACTTGGGTCTTTCTTCAACAACAATAGGTTCAACAATGCCTTGTGCATGTTTACCCAAACCTTTACCTTCATAGCCCATTTTTAACAACAACTTGGACCCTATTCCTCTTGCGTGACTCTCAAAACCACCAAAACATTCATCTTTAGAGGAATTAGAAGATAAACTAACACTGCATACCTTATGTTCATGCATGTATTTGGTAAGGGTTTCCTTTGCCTCATGGAGTTGATTCTCCATCTCATGCAACCTTTGCAAAAGCTGGTCTTTCTCCTGCTTCATGACCATCAACTGCTCTTCAAGAACAATGCGCACATTCCTGTCTTCACACATCTCTTTCATCAAATCTCTCATGATTATAATTTATTCTTTGTCAAAGAATGAAGATAACGAAAATGTATGAGAACTATTAATGCTTGAAGCTTCTGCCATCCTTGCAAGATATCAAACTTCAACACAAAACTTGCACAAAACCAATAGCTAATTCTCAAGCTATCAATGGCAAACACATGAGCAAAACAAACTATGCTCTGATACCACTTGATCTGAAAATAGAAGGCTGACTTGTTATGCTACGCAAGCACCCTCTACTTCATTAAAATAAACTTTACAGGACCTTGCTTCATGTGTATAAATATGCAAAATAAACTTATGTGTTAAGTTCATGTATCTTCTTGTAAATGCTTATGTGTGAGCAAATGTTCTTTTAGATGGTTAAATATGTACTTTAAACAAATACACAACAACTCAACTTGCAGCAAACAAACCATCAAACTCAGAACAATCACAACATGATAAAGGAGTTCACCCCCCTCTGGGCTACATCTCCTTGAGCCTCCATAATGGACTTGTCTCTCTGGGATTAATTAGTCAAAAGTTCTTTTACAAGCTGCTGCTCAACTCCAATGGAAAAAAAAACTGTACCATTGAGATCAGAACACATAAAAACCCCAAAAATGATTAATAGAACTCTGAAAACGGATCATGGCTCATCCGGGCATGACCTCTTCTACATGTGGCCATAAGCTTCCCTGAGCTTCTCTTTGGAAAAAACACCTGTAAAAGTCCTCAACAGCCTCTGAAACCTGTCCCAATGTGTTCAGAGCATATCAATTAGCCAGAAAACAAACATAGGCTCACCAAACCATGTCCTCGATCAAAGAGGGCTTCAAGCTCCCTGGAGCTTGCTGAAACTTCAATGGTGAAAAACTTGTAGAAGAAGTCTTCAAATGGCCTTGAAAATAACACCAATGGATCCAACACGTCCAAAAACCCCTAGCTGGGCTTTTACGGCACCTCAATCGGCCAAAAGATGAAGAAGTTAGGCCTCCTCCATTTTCCTCCTTCAAGCTTTCTGAAATTGGCTCTACAAAACGCACCTCTGTGTGCATGAACCAAGAACATGCTCCCAAAACGCGTTAAAACCTGGCACCGGGCGCAACCGCGCCAACGGTGCAAACCATAGGATGGTTAAGGCGCCTCCAGCCCCTAACCGCCTCGGCACCTGGGCGTATGGCCATATGACCTCGCGTTTTGATAAAAAGTGGTTAATGTCGTTTTAAAACCGTGGAACCAACTGTGTAACTCCCGCGTGTTTAAACACGGTTCATACAACGGTTATGGGCCAACAAATATGGTCATATGCGCATACACATAGACCGTGGTCTATGTTCAAAACCCGCGCGCAACATATGCAATGGTCGTATGTTTATACAATGGAACCACGTTCCAAGTCCCGCGCATATATATAATGGAATGATATAAACAATGGTTATTACATTACATATTTAATATATGATTTGCGCGCAGTTATAAAAATGTTAACACACAGTTATATGTATTGTGCAATGGAACCATGGGTCAGGGCTAAGCCCCGGACCGCCCCCTTTCCGTTCAAAACTATGACCAAACTTAAATGTAATATAATCCATATTCCTCACAAGGAATGAACGACGACAACTTGGTTATTGGAGTTTGTGAAAACACTATGCGGAGGAGAGATCCGGGGGTCGAACCCCACGACCTCCAACATTTTACATATAAACTCCTTAACCAACCAGTGAGCGACACGTGGTGCCCTTGGATTGGGCCACGTGTCCTCCTATTATAGGCCACCCCCAATGACACGTGTCAACATCCGACTCGCCCAAAATCGACCAATGAAAATGTTCCATGTCATCCAACTGCCACATCATCGGATGGTACGGCCCTGCCACTTCACCGTACGGACTGTACGGACAGGTACAGTCAGCATCCAAAAATTTTGTCTGTTTGCCTTGGCGAACAGATCGCGATATCTTGTCCATACAGACTCCGTTTGAGAAAGTAAATATACCGACGGAATCAGGAAGACGAGACGGACGCAATGGCACCGTTTTCGTCGCATTCCGAACACTTTGAAATTTGAGCAAAATTTTACCCCCTGGTCCAGATTTTGATCATCCATATTTGCATTATATTAAGATTTCATATTCTCTATGTATGTATATTATAACACGGGAACACATTTCTTATTTCCATATTCTCAACTATATTAATAACATGGGAAGAAATTGCATAGTTTTAATAACATTACTAAAAAACAAGAACTATTATTCATTACAAGAAATTCTATACTCTCAACAATATTATTCTGCTTTATATTATCATTTTCATGTAAATCCATGCTATAATGACATGCAAGGATTATTATTCATTGGATGAAATTTCATCTCAACTATATTATTCATAGTTGCATTATATTAAAGTTCCATAATCATCGTAGTAAAAAAGAAATCCATAATACCAACAATGGATCCATCATAAATCTCGAATCTATCAAAAGCCAAGAGGGATCAAATTCCTTTAGGTGCAAATCTTTTTTAGAGAGCAAAATTTTAGAAAAGTATGCACCTAGAGGGATTGAATCCCTCTTTGTGCTTGATATACAAGTGGTGTAATCTCAACTATAGTATTCATAGTATTATTATTATTATTATTATTTTTTCCCGAAAAAAATCATGTGGTGTAATCTCAAGTATAATATCCATATTATTCTTTTTTTTCCCAGAAAAATCATATTATTCATATAAATTTGCATATTAATTCCAGTCACATATGATACACAAGTGCATTATATTGGATTTCATATTCTCAACTATATTAATAACACAAGGAAATTCCATAATCACAACTACATTACTAAAAAGCAAGTACCACTATTCATCCTAAGAAATTCCATACTCTCCACTATATTCTTCATACTTGCGTTATGTTGACCTTTTCCTATGTCATTATGCAATTATTATTATTAGTTGGAAGAAATTCTCATTGTGGTATGTGGAATCTATTTCATGATGGAGAATCTCTCTATGGTATGCTAACTTTGGTTAATATGATTTTTTTTAATGTACATATTGTCATTTATTTATAATTTAGCTCTCAACAAGGTAAGGTATTAATAACATTACTTGCAATTTTTAATTTTCACTTAAATCTCATTGTGATATTGAGAATCTATATTCTTATCCAAAATCCACTAACAGTATGCTAATTTTGGTTTATATAATTTATTTTTATTTTTATTTAATTTATTTTTGTTTGATTTGATTATTAGGTCCACCATAAAGTATTTTTGTTTTTTGTTATTTATTTTTTTAGTCAACATCGTCAATATTATAGACTTGACACATCTACTCTACCTAATGAGATAAGGCTAAAGAGTGCTAAGAAACTATATAGGGCTTTTATGTATTGAGTTGCATTTTCTATATTACATGTCAAAATTTGGGAACACCTAATTCATTTACACATTATATATAATTATGACTTTGAAGATATCCACTTTCTTTCCTATCATCTATTATCTCAAAATGAATAAATGTTCCTTTGCTCCCTATTACGAGTCTTTATTCTATAAATTTGTTACCCTAATGTTTTTAGGACACAAGTTTCTGGTCTAAAAGAATTTAGGACACAAGTTTCTGGTCTAAAAGAATATGTAAGAGGTCCATCTTCACTAGCAATAATGATACTAAGACAAGATATCAAGTACCGTCCTCCTCAACAACAATGATACTTAAGTAGATATAAAATTCCATAGATATCAAGTTCAATGAGACCTTTGCTCGCTAATGACAACAATAGTAATCCATAATTTACTATTATTGTAGTGTTTCACACATTATCTTTTATTTTTATAAAAAATGTGTGTCACATATATTAATATGATCTAGATTTACCTATGTCGTTTTATTATTTGGGTTTTGGTGATGCCTAAAATGATTATCTTATCTTAACTAGGTATATTTTGTTAAAAGTTATCTTGTGAGTCAACGATATAGCTGACTCATTGTACAAATTGGAGTAGAAGAGGGTGGCCGAGATCAACAATGTAGAGTCTCCTTCAGTGGTTGGTTGGGCATCTTTGGTGGGCATATAAAGGTGAGAATATTTTTTGGGAGTCAATGACCTTCCTTTAGAAACCCTTTCACATATCACATGTTCTATCCTAATTATGAGGAAACCTATTTTGTTTATAAACTTTAAACCAATATTAAAGACAAAATTTTATTTTGGTCTTAAAATTCAAACCAAGATTAAGGATAAATATTTTTAGAAAATTTATAATAAGGACAAATTATTTTGATTTTTTTTTAAAACTAAAAACAAGTCATATTGAAGAAATCTACATGGTTATGAATGAATCATTTTGAAAAAGTATATTGATGGAAAATTTGACAAACTTAGGATGGATGAAAAGAAGGGAAGGAGATTTTATAATGTTTGAAACTGTACCAATATTGAGTATTGATTTTGTCAAGTATAAAATTAATAACTAAATTTAGTTGAGGTTATAAATTTATTAAAATTCACGAGTTTTTAATAAAATGCCACATTTCTAATTAAACAAATGAGAAGAAAAATGGTGGATATTTATGGAGTAAATATACCAACAAATTGCTCTTGAATGTGCAAAGGTACAAGGCACATTGATAAAATGAGGGGGGGGATTGGAAATCTCATTCCTTTGTAGTGGTAAATATTTCAAGAGCAACCCTACCTAAGATATTAAACATATAAATTGGGTTGGATTGAAAATCTCATCAATCTGCAATGGTAGAGATTTCAAGAGCAACACTATTGAAGATACTAAATAGATAGACATGAGTTAGTTTTGTAAGTTATCTTAACTTTGTAGTGTTGTACAATGTAAAACAAATTTTGTTTTATACACACTAGTTTCAAATGCTTTGGTTCTAGTTGAGTTTCGTTATTGGATTCACGTCCTCTCCTAAAAGGAAAAAAAGAACAGAAACAAAAACCCAGAGGATGACAATCCTTTGAGCCAATGTTGTCGGATGATAAAGAGGAACCAAATGCAAAAAACCAATAGACTCCAATTTCATACAAAGGATACCAAAGGATGCCCAACTGTACATGTTGTAGAATCAGTGCCCTTTATGGTAGATAGAGAAGACAACCATAATACCTTGATGACCCGGTAGCTGCAAATGAAGTCCCTTAAGGGGGCATGAAGATATTTCATGAATCTGAAAACTCCAATTCCGATAAGAAGTTGGCACACAATTTGATTCATGGACCTTTGATTTCTCATACAAATCATGACCTCCAATTTTTGAATTACCATAATTCATTATGGAGCCATCTGCAAAGGGGTGGCATGAGGTTAAACAAAACAAGAAAAAAAATATAGGATTGAGGACTATTTTTCAATGGAACATAAATGTAATGTACATTAATATGTAATATTAATTTTGTCATTGCAACATTCATCTGAAAAGTGTAGCTTACACACAATTTTTGAATAGAAATGATGATTTTTTCATTGGGAAAAAAGAGTAAGAAATCAATTCTACATGTCCCATGGAAACCTAGTTTTTAGTAAATTATGAATCTCTTTTATGCGGTAATTGAAATATAGTTATAATAAGAAAATAACGTCTAGTCCATGGCAACTCTTTTTAGTTCCAACAACTATAAATTCTAACCAAAACCTCGTCAATATGAAAATTGGATATCAAAACTTCATTAACCTCTCCTTTGTTAGTCTTGACTTTACTACTCCTAACGAGCACAATTTAGAAATCTTCAATGCATGTTATAAAAAGACGCGACTCTGTATTCAAGGTTACAATTTTTGTAAATATTATAGTAGGATATATTTCTAGAAAAACATGATGGTTGATATTACTAGAAATGACTGCATGTTACCTTTTACAATTGATTTCCTAAACCACTTAAAATTCCAAATTGAAAACCTTAATCTTTGAGTTTCTTCTCAATTAGGATAAACTTTAAATTATTTCATTCAAGATGTATATGACAATGGTTTGCATAGAAAATCATGATCTTTAATTGATCTCTACATTAACGAAATGATATCATTTTTTCAAACCATTATAACGTACATTCAACTTGTTTTTACACTTACATTCCAAGACTAGAGAATTTGCATCTATTCCTTTTAAAAATTAATAAAACTTGGACACACTTCTGTCATATTAAAGGTTTTGAAATTTTGGCTAAAATTCACACTTGATTAATTCTTTAAAAGAGATAACATAGTGTAATATTCTTTTCAAGATAAGGATACACATTATTATCCATATGCATTTGTTTTAGTGAAATTCCGTATAAGATGTGCTATCCAAATTTTAGGGTGAACATGTTATCAATCACATTTTTTCCTTTTCAAATGAAAATGATAGTGTGTTTTTAATTGTCAACATAAAAGGTTTAAACCAATAATAGTCTTTCATAATGATATATGACTTTGCCATTTAAATTTGATCCTCAAAGGCCATCTAAATACTAAATAATGATGGGACAATCCTATTTAGCACATTGTGACAACATTAAATGATATATCTAATCGTTAATGATAGGCGTCGTGAAAAAATGCATGTGAAGACATCTCTTCTATCACATCTAATAAGGATTCTTTTATCATTGAAAGTAGACGAGGGACTTTCCCTATTGTTCCTATCCAAGTGTCTACTTAGGTTTATATTAGTACTTTTAGAACAACATCATGCTAATAAACCATTGTTCTTCTTGATAGCTGCATCCAGTCGTCACCATAAGCTTTTGCACATTATATTATTTTTATATTATTTTTTGTACATGTTGATAAAATAACATCACAAGTGCATGAACCCTTTGTAACCCCAAAAAACTTTCTAAAATAAGAGAAGGCTATGTATATTATATATTCTATGTAAAAATACAAAATGAAGCCCTCTATTTATAACAATGGGAAGAGGCTTGACATTTAAGGACAACTACATCTTGGCAGACAAGGACTAGCCTATGTAAACTTACAATTGTCAATAGTTGGCTTACAACTATTGCAACTATGTATTGATAGCCCCTCTTAAGTGAAACATAGGAAGTAAACAAAAGAATAAAAAAAAATGGATCCCAATAATGAGGCTTGCTAAGGTACTCAAGTACAAATTCTAATACTTGAAAAAAGGAGAAAAAACTGTAGGGAAAAACCCCTCCCCAAAGGAGAGAAAAACAACATAAAAATATGTGAAGGTAGGAAAATTTAAGATGACCCCCTAAATACAACTTCCTCCACCACAAGCATTGACCTCAATTGAAGAAAACAAGGTGATTCCAATGGTTTAGTGAAGATGTTTACAACTTATTTTCAATAGGCAAATACCCCACGCTGAGAATATCATTTTGAATGAGATACAATATGCAGTGCATATGAATCTCAATATGTTTTGTCCATGATGCTACATTTGGTTGTGAAAAATATGTATGGCACTTTGATTATCATACTAAAGAGTAGTCGGATGATCCTACTAAATGCCAAATTCTTTCATCAATTGTTGAAGCCAAAAAACCTCCTGGGTAGAAAGAACTGCAACATGATACTTGGTTTCTACAAAAGATGATACAATTGTAGATTTCTTCTTGCAAGACTAGGAAACATGAGAAGAACCAAGGTGATAACAAAGAAACAAATGTGGACTTTTGATCATCAACTAAACCAAATCAATCTAAATAAGTAAAACACACACGCTAAGAAGCACCTGAAGTGTACTGAATGCCAAAATTGGTAGTACCATGAATGTACCTCATAGTATACTTTGTTTCCTTCCAGTGACTCTCATGAGGAATCTTGAGAGAACCGAGAGACAAGGTCCATTGCAAAGCAAATGTCAGGGTGTGTATGATTCAAATATAGAAAATTCCCAACCAATTTCCCGCGAAGAGAAAGATTAATGCATGGTGAAGAACAACTCAAAAAAAGTGTAATTCCTGATTGAAATGGAGTGGGTGCAGGGTTGCATCAACCATGGTAAAACACTGAAGTAAATCAATGATATACTTCTACTAAAAAATGGAATTGTTTCTTAATATTGAAGGACCTGCAACCCAAGAAAATAATGCAGAGGGCCAAATCTTGTCATATCAAATAGTTCCATCATTGCTTGTTGAACATGTTGACTCATGGATGAAAAAACACCTTTGGGAATTAAATCATCCACATACAAAAACAAAATCAAGAGATCAATGCCTTGCCTCTTAATGTAAATTGTAGGGCCATAATCATTGATTGAAACTTGAAGCAATAAAAAAATTGTCCATGTTTTCATACCAAGCTTGGGGAGCTTGTTTGAGACCATAAAGTGAATGCTCGATCCTAAAAACAAGTAAAGGATCTTTCACAAAACCATGAGGTTGCTCCATGTATATTTCCTCATGCAAATCACCATGCAAAAAATCAATATTCACATCCATTTGATAAATTGACCATCCTTGCGAAGCAACAAGAGAAATAACTAGGTGTATGGAATCCATCTTGGCAATATGGGAAAATATCTTGGAATAATCAATACTTTCAACCTACAAAAATCCCTTGGCCACTAGATATGCCTTATGCTTTTCAATAGAGTTGCATGTTGCATATTTGGTTCCACAAATCCATTTTCAATGAACCATCTTTCACCCCTTGGGAAGAGAAACAACACCCCATGTGTGATTCTTCAGCAAGGAAAAATACTCATCTGCCATGGCAACCTCCCATTCCGGTATATCAACACCATCATAAAATTGTTGTGTATTAGCTAAAATGGTGTGACTCAATAGAGAGACATTAGTAATATGTGAACAAGTATGGCGAGGGTTAGTGGAAAAATAACTTAAATCATTTAACACATAACTATATCGATCAAGCCTTTTTTGTTCATGGAGGTTCTTCCTCACATTTTGTCATTGATCAAGTTGTTCCAATTCAAGATGCACATTTTCATTTGGTGTTGATGATAGATTCTTTTCTGGTTTATTTTTAGCTTTGGGTAGATTTTCTACTTGTTGGTTTTCAACTCAAGTAGTTTGATTTGCGACAACATGATTTTCATCATCATCTTCTTATACAAAAAGTTCAATGTGATCTGCACCATCTTCTACAAGACAATCTCTAGGAAAAGTAAGAAAAATTGTTAGGTTGAAATGCTCATCAAAATGAACAACCCTTCGAAACATGACATCTTTAAAAACAAGATAAAATAACATGTATGCCTTTATATCCTCACAATAACCAACAAAAGTCAACAGTTGGATATTCTTTTCCATAGCTTTTCACTTTTCATATGGAATAAAGGCCCTATAATGCTGATTGCTTGTGAAAGAACTCCATATTACTTAAAAATTAAATGATTGTATGATGTGAGAAAATGATTTTTTTTTTTGTATACATACCTTAGTATGATATATATATATATATATATGAAAAACACTAAAAAAAAATGAAAGAAAATGAAATAAGTAACTAAAAATAAATACTAATTAAAATAATGCAATATAATATAGATTACTTAAAGTGGGGGAAGGGGGGTAAACCTAATTAATCCAACTCAGGGAATTAAGGCATGTAGGACGTTTGGCGAAAGGGAATTAAGTAATTAATAAATTAAAATAACAAAATGAAGTGATGGAAGGGTAAAAGGGGCTAAGGTGGGGGTAATTTTTTTCTTCTTCCTAATTTTAGTTAGTTTGCATGAGTCTCTTACAAGAATGTGTTAGTTTTTATTAGTCTTTTATGAGTGTTAAATTCTAGTTTTTTTTAAGGAAGAAAAGGATTTTGTGTGAGAGGTTAAAACTTATTGTTGTATACTCAAGTTGTGTGATTTATTCTTGTAATATTATTGAGATTAACTGGCTAAGAGGGGGTGAAGGGTTGCAAAAGTTTGTACTGAGACATATTGCTAGAAAAATTTACTGAAAAGGAAGGAAAGTTGATATAATTTTGGTGGAAGTAGGTTCAGGAGCCCTCAACTTTTGATTGAGGGGTTTGGTTGGGTGGAGAGTCTTCTATCATCCACTAGTTATTCCACAGTTGTTGCTAACCATAAGGAATTCCACAGTTGACATCAACCTTGGAATTACACTTCTAGAGCAAGTAAGTTATTATTTTATTTGTTTCTTATCTAAATTATTAATTTAGAAAATTAATGAAATTCATTTGTTCTTTATATTAATCATAGGATTGGAAATAATACAAATTTGTAATGTAATTTGTAGCTTGTGTTGTGTGTTTAAATTGTAATGGTTCCATAACTTGTGAATCTTGAACAATTAGTGTTTTGTTTGTTTAGTAAAGAAGTAAACTTAATGGAATAATTCCTATAGGTTAATTTGTAAGTCCTATTTAAATGCAAAGCCAAATTAGATCATTCCTACTCACAAATAATATGTAAGGAATGGTTCTGACACATGGTATTAAAGCATAGGAAAGAAGAGAGAAAATATTATTTACAATCTATTTTCTATTTACTAAAAATGCATGGAAGACATTCATACAAATTTGCATTCGACCATATGCATTACTTAGTACTCTGCAAAATTTATTGAGAAGGAATGGGACTTCATTATTATATATTGCATTATAATGCAAGTCCCATTTTTTTTATAAGGACTTTGTAACACCCCATTTTGATCTAGGTAGCTAAATTACATTATGTCTTAATTGTTTATCATTGCTTATTATCTGCCGAACACTATTAAACATTGACACTTTAGTATATAAACATGTGGACCTACACATATGTGAATACTATGAATAATTATGATTATGTTATTAATGATGAATGTTATGTGATTTACTTCTAGCATGCTAGTTTTAATTGAAGGGTTTTGGTATGTGGATATCGAGTTTAATGATACGTTTTGAATGAAATTATTACCATGTGTAAGATGAACTAGATAATTTATATGATTCTTTGATGAGTAACGTGACAATCACATACCGATAGTTTATGGTTATGCAGGATCTTGTGTTGTAAACTAACCTACAAGTTGAATTGGCAATGTGATAGCCAGAGAAGTGTGATATTGAGTGGTCAATGTCATGGACATCGAATGCGAAATGGTATGATAGGAAGCATCATTATGTTATTTTATATTGGTTCAAATGCATTGCTATGATATTTGAGAAAGTGTACATCTTTTTTCAGGTGGCATGACAGTCGAAATTAGATATTTGATAACAAAGCTCTCAAAACACAACACCACAATATGGTCCATGATAGGGTGTTGACCCTAGTTCTATCATGAGGGGTAGAGACATTTCCCACCAGTTATCTTTGAAGCATGGAGTCATGGGAGAACCTTGTTAAGCCATGCTCCCCTAGACGTGTGATGGCGACTTCCAGTTGCTTTCTAGGGAATTTTGATCAAGGTAGTTGATACTTTTGCATACATGTTCTATCTAGAGTTATGCCAATATAGTTGACGCTCCAATATAGTCCATTAGACGAAGGATAGGATCTAGAAGATGGAAGTAGGTTAGGAAGGAAGGGTGTTTCAGAGTAGTCGAGAGCGTTGTTGGGTTTTAATCATATAAACTTAGTGTCTGACTTATTCCATTTTCTTTTATTAAATGTTTTACTCATTAATGATAATATAGGTGAATGTTTCATTCATTTTAAACTATTGTGACTGATGAATTTATATTAGTATGCTAGTGTAAACAATTTATTAATTCATTATGGGGTTTATTGAACTATCAACTTGGTTGTGAGAATACAAGAATTGTGCATTAGACGTGATGGTTGTTGGCATTAGGAAAGGCATGATCTATGTATGCATCAACTATGCATAATACCATGTGTGTATGCTAGTATTATTATGATATATTAAAATAAAGATTATGGTTGTTTGTCATAGGTGTATAATGTCTTAGTATAATTAATTTAATTATATTTGATGTTATTATTAAATTAATTGATTTATTTAGATTAATGTTATTTTTTAAATTCTCGATTTAATTCAAGATTCACTTTACATATTTAATGTATGGAAATTTATGTGTTGATTTGATTTAGTTAAGTATTGTGTGAGTTGAAGGATGTTTATTAAATTTGGATAGCATGTCAGGGAGGGATTGTTGTGATGACTTGAGTTGAGCTTCTTGAGGGAGAAGGTAGTGGAGGAAGGGAATAAGGGGGATTTTGGAGAGGCTTGGGGATTATGAGAGTGGGAATAAATATTATGGTTTTGGGAGGGAGGACAAACTATTGAATCAAGAACATTGTGTGAGAATTGGATTGGGATTTTTTACTCGGATTGTGATTTTGACTTGGATTGCTGAACATACTGGTGAGCTACGGTTTTGGGACTTTGGGAATGGAGGGATAGGAAACCCCCTAATGTTTTCTAGAGCCAGCGAGCCGACAAGGATATTCCTATTTGGTTGGGAGGATAAACGTTTGGTTTTGAGCAATTTCAGGAAACAAACAAGGCGAGGCAACAACTCAGGGAATTTCTACAGATTTCATCAAGGATGAAATCAAGTAGAGTTTGAAGTATTTTTCTTATTATGTTAATTAGCTATGGTCAAATTTGTTTTCTATGACGCTGTAAATTGGATTTTTTTATGCTAGAAATTGGTATCTTCTATAATGTTAGGATGAAATACAAATTTCAATTAGTTAAATTTTGCACAGTTGAACAAAAGAGAAAATACTTAATTTCATAGAGACTTGAAACATAAAATTTTGAATAAGGGTGATTTATAAACTATCATGGATATTCCATTGGAACGGTTTGCCACAACAGATCTTATAATATTCTGAAATATTAGACTATGCAAACTAATTTTCCCTCGGTCCTAGATTAATAAATTACTAGCTTTGCTTGAATTTATGAAATAACTAGAATATGAAAATGAAAAAAATGAGAAAAAGAACACACCATCCACACACAAATTAACACAAGATATATCTTGGGAAACCCAATACAAGAGAAAACCCAGCTAGAGGTGAGGCCTGTGCTTTGCTCTCTTTTCTTCAGTTATGAAAATACAAATACAAAGAAAGAGACACTCATTGTGGAGTTTCCTTTGACATTGTGGCCTCTATGGCTGCTACAAAATCTTTTCCTCCTCTATTATGCTCTCAAAATACCATGTTATGATCCAATGCCTTAAAAATGATAAAAAGTCAATGAATAGAATCCACTTTGAGGGGGAAACCTCCTTTTACAATACATCCAATTCAGAATACAATATGAGATGAGATAACATGATCCTAAGACAATGTCTCCATGGTATATATATAGGAGACAAAGGGTACAATTATAATGAAATGGCACAGTTAAGGGTTATAGCCAACATACAATTATAACACTATACATGTAATAATTCAATATCTAGGGCTTAATAAGGGGTTTTACACATAACACGGGACTTTGTCTAGGTCTTAACATGTCCCTCCCCTTTGGACAAGTGTTGTCCTCAACATTTGAATAACTGTGGTTATTTCTGCATGAAGAACTCATCTTCCCATGTTTCCTCTTCAACTGGTAGGTTCTTCCATTTGACGAAGTACTCCGTAATTGTTGCCAGTCGAATTTTATGATAATAATTCTGTTACATTTTATCATCAATCCAGGTTGGTAAAATTGTGAGGTTCCAGGCACAATTTATGTAGAGCTAATCTCAAGGTGTCTGACACGCCATTTTCTAATGAACTATGAAGCAAAACTAATAGAACTGGTTGTTCATCTAACAATGAATATTCTAAGGTAGAATTGCAGGTTGAATATAGATATTTATAGTCAGCAGTACTTCGTTGGATTCACTCTATGAGTTAGATTGACAACCTTCAATTGAAACTATAAACAATAGAATTTATAAACTTAATGTGTGCGGACGAGATATATATCATGAGAAGTTGTCGACTAGTGAAGGATTGGTGACCATCAATTGCATTAATTTGCATCTCTCACAATTATTTATCCAAATAATCACCAATTAAACTAACGGGAAATCAAGCATGAATATTCTATTCTCAAAAGGATTAGTTGAGCCACACAACGTAATTGGAATTGCAGATTAAAAACACAAATAAAATCACACAACAAAAGGAAACTATTTGGGAAACATATTCCAGAGAGAGGGGGCATGCCTCCCTTGGAATACACTACCAAGAAATCTCTTGATATGCAACAAGTTATTTATTCTATAACTCTCCTAAAGATCACATTGATTCTCTCTTCAACCCCCTCATTACACTTATCCTCCTTACATTTATACATATGGCTTACATTTCAAAGAAGAAAAATGGTTATAACAAAATGAAACCAGATCCCAAATACATGCATCTACAACCATCACAAACTTTATTAAGGAAATGGAGGTTACTTAATGGATATTATATATGTTTGAATAGTATGGAATCACAACAACACAATCTTTGACAAAACCATATTCCCAAATTTTTCCACAAGAGGCGTAACTATAGTAATTCAGCTGCTACATGATTTCTTAGAAAATTCTCCTTGAAGATCCACCAATATCTCCCAAATCATTTTGAAGATTGGAAATATGCTATGAATTAACTCAATTTGGGGCATTCTTCACAAAACCCATGTCTTCGATTTTTTTGATTCATCTTCATCTGTCTGAAAACGTCGTGGAAAAACTGCTTCTAAAAATAGGCCGCTATAGAATTCTAGTAGTATTACAGAAGCATGGAGATGCATGTTCTAGTAGTCACATAGATTGCAATTCCACTAGTAAAATGTTGAACTCAAGCAAGTTAGGAAACAACAAATTCTATTATAAATAATCATCAAAACATGGGAAATCAACCATTTTAGTGTACAAATGTCATGTGAAGCTCATATAGGGTAGAAATGGACAAATGCAAAAATATGAGTGATGAGAGAAATGGAGAAGAAAGGGTAAAGTAAGTGAAAAATGGTTAAATGGCATCGTAAAATGTTTCATTTATGAGGCCCAACATCTCCCATATACTCAAATCATTGCATGTCCTCATGCAACAAAGATAGGAATAGATTAATGTTGCCTGGATTACAAGGTGTACATATAGTCTTCAATCACCCTGCATGATCATCAATTCCACATGAAAATGGATGATAATGGGTGGAAAATGGAGTATGAAATGTGAGAGGATAAGGATATAAAGTGTAAGGAAATGAAGGAATGGTAAATATGAAAAGCTTCAAGAATTTCATGTGCATGAATTCCCAAGTTAGACGACTACCTAGAAATAGAAATTGCTTACCCAACTTCACCTCCTCCTGGTGGATGATAGTCTGAGAGACAAATGTTGGACTCTGGATCACCTCATATGTGTTGATATGAACTTAAAGGTATGAAGGAGCTGGAATTATACTCTCACTGCATAGGATAAAAGAAGGTTGCTGGAAATCACTAACAAAGATGGACAAATCTGCTCATAATAGTCTGTTACAGAAGGGTTGAATACACTTGTGGATGGATGAGGAAAGTCTCCTTTAATGGCACTTGATTTATTATCATAGAGATTCAAAACCAAAATTGTTCTTCCCTTTAAAGGATGAAACTTTGGCCGACATTTTTCATCCAATGAGAGGCTTGGATTCATGTTGATCCAACTAGCTTTGTAATTAGAGATTAAAACATAATAGGAGCTAGAAATTTTATTTTAAAAGAAAAAAGGGTTCCACACCACTAGCTAGAATCTCCATTCAGAAGTATTGAAACATTCATCCCCTGAATTTATGGATCACACAATCAACATGACCTTGGAATTCACTTACTTGGACGTAGGTGGTTACTAGCTCAACGATGGAGGAGAGTTGGTTTGGCTGCCATATTTTCAGTGTTGAGGTGGATCATCCCAAATGAGAAAATGATCATAGAATTTTTGCATGTTATTAGTCGTCCAAACCCTAATGCCGCTACGAACGTTTAATGGAAAGGACAGCTCCACCCCCACCACACTTGAAACCTTGCATGTCCTCATGCATGTGAAGTATGGGAATTAGTATCTTCATGAAGGCCTATGGAGATGGTTTCCAACAGTCTTGCGGTAATATGATCAAGGCCAATACCCAATTGTTAAAACATGCAAACTCATTTAAATTCTTGAAGGAAACTTTGTCCTTTCCTGTGATCATTGTTTGAATGACTAATTGATTTCCTTTGACAATTCAATAGATTTTATTCAAATTTTCCAGCGACCATATGGACCATGGAGTGACTATAGAAATTCTGAGCGTGAAATATTGCATGAAATGTTCAACTACAGGAACAAGAATAGGAACATGAACAAGAACATGAAGATCTAGGAATGATTTCTATATGAATTCTGAGCATATGTAATGAAGAGGATGACACATTCTTATTGCTTAGGCTACTAATCTATACTTGAAACTTAGCCAATCAACTATATGCAACATTTATTGATTTATTTGTTGACTATCCTACCCTAATTGAGAAACGAAACCTCTTCCTCAAGTGTAGGATTATCTCCAATGAGGCCATGTGCACAACATAATAAAAAATAAAATCATATCCAAATATGAAAAATATACCTCGATGACTATCTGAATATGAGGAACCAACTGCTCTGATTGATATGGTGCCAAGAAGTGTTGAAGGATGAAGTAAGATCTCTTCTAGGTCTTCTTGATGTTGCTCGTGGAATTTTTTGTTTTCTCTCACTTCTTGGAGTGCAGGTATGTCCCTGAATGCTATCAAGATTTTCTCTTCTTGAGATGAAAAGATGTTTCCAATAGTTGCTAGGATTTGAGAATGCTCTTGGAGTAGAAAATTCTTGAACGTTTTGAAGTTCTACTTGCTGGTTGATAATTCATGTCTTGCACATGGATTAGTGTATAGGGTTTTTACAGATAAAAAATTTACAAAGCAAATTTCGAGGAAAAACATGCACTCTAACTCTCATGCTACTAAGGCCATGTTGTCACCAAGATCCTATTGGCATGAGTACTGAATCAAACTAAAAATATAGAAGAAACAATGACACACTCACTTCAAGACTAACTCCTTAAGCACTTCCCCGGAAACAATTCCAAAAATGTTAGTCGAATTATATGATAATAATTTCATTACATTTTATCATCAATATGAGTTGGTAAACTTGTGAAGTGTCAGGAACAATATATGCAGATATAATATCAAAGTGTCTAAAACACCATTTTCTAATGAACTATGAAGAAAAACTAACATAATTGGTTGTTCATCTAGCAATGATTACTCTAAAGTAGAATCGCAGGTTGAATATAGATCCTTATATTCAATAGTACTCTATTGGATTCACTCTTTGAGTTATATTGACAACCTTCAATTGAAACTATAAACAATATAATTGAGAAACTTAATGTGTGTAGATGAGATATCTATCATGAGCAGTTGTTGTCCAGTGAAGGATTGGTGACCATCAATTGCATCAATCCGCATCTCTGATAATTCTTTGTCCAAAGAATCACCAATCAAACTAGCGGGAAATCAAGCATGGAGCTCTTTTTTTCACAAGGATTGATTGAACCACACAATATAATTGAAATTGCATCTTAAAAAGACAAATAAACTCACACAACAAAAGGAAACTATTTGGGCAACATATACCAGAGGGAGGGGGCTTTGTGCAATATACCAGATGAATAATAATATGCAGAACATAAATATTTAGCAAGCAGTAATGGAACAACAATATTATAACTAGATCAATACCAGAATAACACCAAAAAGAGAACCTTTATTAAAGATAACAATGTTCACTTGCCTCTTCAAGGGGGAAACCTCCAACAGAGCAAAGCTCTATTACAATAATCTCCAAGAAAAAAATATCCAATCTGTCCTACCCTTATTTATACTAATTCTACCTTCTAAGAAAAATTTCATAGGAAGATCTTTCTAGAAGAAAAAGCTTCTATTAGGTATTCTTACATTAACTTATTCTCCTTTGTTTGTTAGGCCTTATTAACTAATGTCAACCTTTATTACATAGAAAACATATCCTACTAACTAATGACCCACGAAGAGGGGTTAGGGTCGGATCCTAACTTTCCCTCCCCCTTCAAAAGCATCCTTTTCCTCAAGGATGAAGGTGCAGAAACCGTTGGAGTAGGGTCATTGGTTCCCAAGTCACATCCTCTGGTGATGTGTCCTTCCACTTGATCAACACTACCTAGATAGTTCTTCCATGCAACTGAAGTTCACATGAATTGAGGATTGCTTCTGGTTGGATCCAAAGGGATCTCTTTTCATCTAATTCTGGAAGGATGATTTGGACCCTGCAATTTTGTCCGACCACTTTCTTTAGACAGGAAACATGGAACACCAGATGGATTTTGGAAGTAGTTGGAAGGGCCAATTTGTAGGCCACTGAACAAATACGCTTGATGATCTGGTAGGGCCTATAAAACTTGGGCGCCAATTTGTGATGTGCCTGGTATTTGAGATATGTTTGTTTGTAATTTTGGAGCATGAGAAACACTTGATCACCTTCCTGAAAAACCCTTTATGAACAATGTTGATACGCATGTTGCTTCATGCGATTTTGGGTCATGTGGAGGTTATCCTTTAGAGCCTCTAGGGTGGATGTGTGACCTTGCAGCACTATATCAATAGATTGGACCTTTGATGTGCCTGGAAAATAGGCAGTGACTGTAGGTGGGAATTGACCATACACTGTTTCATATGGGGTCATTTTAGTGGTCATATGATAAGAAGTATTGTACCACCATTCTGCCAAGGGGATCCATTGCACCCACTGACACTGTTTGTCTGAAGAAAAACATTGCAAGTAGGTTTCCAAATATTTATTGACCAATTTCATTTGGTTGTCAGACTGAGGGTGAGAGGTTGTGCTCATGTTCAGTTGGGTGCCCTACAATTTAAATATCTCTTGCCAAAATGTCCAGGTGAAATTTGGGTCATGATCAAATACAATAGAGGTGGGCATGCCATGTAACTTGAAACTCTGATCAGGGAAAAAATGTTCCACTAGTGTTAGTATGAAAGGGTGGGGTAAGGCACAAAAATGAGCATACTTTGAGAGGAAATCAACCATCACCATGATGATATACTTGTTTCCATCTTTAGGAAGGCCCACTATAAAGTCCATGGAGATGTCTGTCCACATAGAAGTTGGAATGGGTAGGGTTTGTAGGGATCCTGGAGACTTGATAGTTTCACCTTTACTACATTCACACACCTCACATTCAATGACAAAGTGAAGCATATCCTTCTTCATGTATGCCCCAAAAAAAGAATGGCAGGCACACACATATGTTTTTTGGAAGCTTGAGTGACCTGCAATAGCTGATGAGTGCAAATCATTTAAGATCCTAGACTTTAGTGTTGAAGAGGGCAATAGAACCAAGTGATCCTTATATATGAGAATATTTTCCTGCCAAGTGTAGCCGATGGGAGGATTAGGGTCCTCCTAGAGGTGCTGAATTATCCCGGAGAGAGTCGGGTGTGTTAGCCACTCTTGGCGTACTTCTTCAATCCAATCAAAGACCTATAAGGATAAGGAAAAGAGGGAGTCATCCTCCTCATGTTTTCTTGACAATGCATAGGCTACTATATTGTCTTTTCCCTTTTTATATATGATTTCATAATCATAACCCAACATTTTGGTTAGCCACTTGTTTTGTTCTAGGGAGGATAATGTTTCTCCAGAAAATAATTCAGACTACAGTGATTTGTTTTGATCTGAAAATGACGCCCCAAAATATATGGTCACCACATGTGCACTGCATGGAGAATAGCCATCATTTCTTTTTCATAAGTAAATCTTCCCAGATTGTAGCCACACAACGATTTGTTAGTAAAGGCCACAAGTCAACCATCTTGTGTGAGAACGATGCCTATACTAATGCCAGAAGCATTTGATTCCACCAAAAAGGTTTTGTTGAAGTCAAGAGCTACTAGGGCATGAGTAGTGCACATGGCTCTCTTTAACTCTATGAAGGATTTCTCAACAACATGTGTCCAATGAAATGCATTCTTCTTAAGAAGGTGGGTTAAGGGCTTAGCAATTTTTCCATAATGGTGGACAAATTTCCCGTAATATCCCGTGAGACCAAGAAAACCCCTTAGGTTCTTTAAGGTCATGGGTCGTAGTCACTCCTACCTAGCTTGTATATTTTTGGGGTCCAATTTTACCCCTTCTCGACCCACAATTTGTCCCAAGTATTCCACTTCGCTGGCTCCAAATGAACATTTAATATTTTTGGCGAACAATTGGTTGTCTTGCAACAAGTAAAGGACTTTGTCCACATGAAGAAGGTGGATATCCCAAGTGCAGTTGTAGATGAGGATGTCATCAAAGAAAACCAGGACAAATTGTCGAAGGTAAGGTTTCAATATTTTATTCATGATACTTTGGAAGGTGGATGGGGCATTGCAAAGGCCAAAAGGCATGACCAAGAATTCATAATGTCCTTCATGAGTTTAGAAAGAAGTCTTCTGAATATATGCCTCCTTCATCCGAATCTGGTGATAGCCGAAGCGAAGGTCTAATTTGGTGAAGACACATGTGCCTTGGATTTCATCCAACATATCATCAATGAAAATAATGGGAAACTTATCTTTGATGGTTAATTTATTCAAGGTATGAAAATCAGGACACATGTGCCAAGTACATTATTTCTTTAAGACCATCACCACATGAGAAGAATATGGGTTGGTACGAGGGTGAATTACCCCTGCCTCCAATAATTCTTGTACCATCTTTTCGATTTCATTTTTTTGAGCAAATGGACACCTGTAGGGATGTACATTGGGGGGTTGACTGCCCAACAGGAGAGGGATGCTATGATCATGCTCACCCTGGGAAGGAGGTAAGTCTATTGGAACTTCAAAGACCCTAGGGTACTTGTCCAAGATTAGTTGCAAGTTAGGAAGGACTACCAGAGAGGCATGATCAATGATTTGGATGGCATGCAATTGAGAAATCTCACCATGGTGTCCTTTCTTCAACATTTTTTCCATCCCGTGAGAGATGGTGATTTCAGGAGAGCTCGCTTAGGGAACTCAAAGGATATAGGTGTGAGCCTCTTGGGTGAACCTCATATATAACACCCGATAATCCATTGTGATTGGTCCCAGAGTGCAAATCCATTCCACACCCAAAATGATATCACAACCCCCCATGGAAATAGATAACATGTGGGTTTTCAGATGACAATCACCCATTTGGATTTTGGAATTCTCACAATGGCCCCCACACTTCATCCTACCACCATTAGCGATGAGAATTTGAAAATTAGAAATAGAATGGACAAAGCAATGGGTCTCCTCAGCAAGTCTGTGATGAATGAAATTATGGGTGCTACCACTATCAATCAACACCACAACTAGTCTATGTTTGATGTATCCCTTGATCTTGAATGTCTGTGGGGTCAAAATACCTGAGAGGGCATGAAGATATATTATAGGTTCCTATGGTTCCACAAAGAAGGAAATATAATCTGCAACATGAACACTTGGTTGAGCATCCTCTAGGTTAGGATTCTCATATGATGGCATGTTTTCATAGGAAGAGGAAGAAGATGCATCAATCTAGAAGAAATTGTGTTCCCCACATTTATGTCCCGGTGAATACTTTTAATCACTGTAATAGAAAATTCCTTGCTAGTGACGCTCCGCCATTTCTGTTGGAGATACCTTTTGGACCTTCAAGGTTTGTGTTGAAGTTGGGTTATCCCTGGGGCGAGGACGTTTGGGGAATGTAGCCTTCAGAGGTGGATCCTGAAGGATGGTCTTTGCTTCTAGTGCTAATTGGAATGCATGAAACCAGGTAGTAGGATGATGCATGCTCACATGAGCCCTGATGGCTTCCTTTAAGCTACTGATAAAACATTCAAGGTAAAATTCATCAGATAAGCCATCAATTTGGATAGATAACTATTCAAATGTCGTGATGAAGTCGATGACTGATCCAGTTCGGTGCAACTTAGTGAGCCTGCCCAAAAAATGTGATTCCCTATCAAAATGGGCACAAACTTATTTAGTGAACATGTTCCAAGTGGGTAGTTATGGATAAAATTTCTTATGCCACCACCACCACTGCCAACATTCTTGATCCAATTACAAAACCTCTACATGGATTTTGGTCTCATCATCCCGAATATCATGAAGGGATAATTATTGTTCCATTTGAGAAATCCACCTGGCTGGGTTGGAACCATCAAATTTATGCATGTCAACTTTGGGCACCTTATTCCAAGATGGTGGAGAAACCCAAGGGGAGTAGGATGATTGAATATGATCATAATGGGAAGACTGACGATCTGTGGGATTGGGCTCAACATTCTTACCCTTGAGGAGTTTCTCCATAGCATGGTATTGCTTGTCAAGGGTTGTTTGGAAGTCAATGTGTATGGAGGCCATTTTTTGTTCTAGGTTGGACACCTTTTCCTCCCAGGTTTCTTGGGACTGAGAGCGAGTGGTAGGCATGGTGGAGACTTAAGTAGCAGATGAGGTGTCGGGACAAAAATATGGGCCTAAAAATGATAGATACCCAAATTATTAGGACAAAGAGAGGAATCCAATGGGATAGGTCTCAAATAAGGGCATCTCGGAAAGGTTTGGGTCCACGGAGAAAAAAAAAGACTAAAAAATGAAGGGTACCATTGCGATCAAAATGAAGAGAAGAATCCAATGGACCGATTCTCAAATAAGGGTGCAAATTGGCCCCAAACTTTTTTTTTTACTCTTGCGGAGTTATACTCCCCTATGAATACTTTTGCGGCGTCAGAATTCAAAAATTCTTAATAATAAAAAATATCGACATGGAAGGTTTCTGTAGCGAAAAATTTGGCAGGGTGCCAAGTTGCACTGTAGTATATCTCTTGTTTTCGCCCCAAGGGTTAGGTTTTGCAGGGTATCTACAGTCAAGGGTTTTCCCTATGCTATAGCTCTCTGATATACATGCAGGGTCCAACAACAGTACTCAACCCAATATCTCAGGGCACAAACTAATGAGGCTAGACTGTACCCTTATCCGTACTACTCGACTACCCAGGTACTAGAGAGTATCTTCCAGAGTGTTTTTCTCAGTGACACTATAGTAGTCAGGCAGCCGATCGCTTTATCTATGGAGGGATGTAGGACATCTAAGTCGATATGTATACATGTGTTGTCTGATGTGCTACCACTCGAAGGGGTACCAATAGAGGTTACAAGGGTGGCCAACAATGTGCCCTTAAGTACCAATTGTAGTTCATGTGTATATGATTCCCTGACTGTAGTTTAGTGCGGAACAACATATCTCTCTAGCTTAAAGATGTCGAAATACGTCTCTACCCTAAAAAATTTACCCCACAAGTTCTACCAAGGAAGGAGCTTTGATACCACTTGCAATATACCAGATGAATAATAATATGTGGAACATAAATATTTAGCAAGCAATAATGGAACACCAAGATTATAGCTAGATCAATACCATAGTAACACCAGCAAGAGCACATTTATTAAAGATAACAATTTTCACTTGCCTCTTCAAGGGGGAAACCTCCAATAGAGCAGAGCTCTATTACAATAATCTCCAAGACAAAAATATTAAATACCTCCTACTCTTATTTATACTAATTCTACCTTCTAAGGAAACTTCTAGAGGAAGATCTTTCTCGAAGCGGAAGCTTCTATTAGGTCTTCTTACATTGACTTATTCTCCTTTATTTATTAGGCCTTATTAACTAATGTCAGTCTTTATTACATAGAAAACATATCCTACTAAATAATGACCCACGAAGAGGGGTTAGGATCGGATCCTAACACTCTGCCTCCCTTGTCATACACTTCCAAGAAAGACTATGATGGAAATCTTTTGATCTGCAACAAGTTATTTATTCTAGAATTTTCCTAAATATTACAATGATCCTCTTTTCGACACCCTCATTACATTTATACATATGGCTTACATTTCAAAGAAGGAAAATGGTTACAACAAAATGAGGCTAGATCCCAAATACATGGACCTACAACCATCACAAACTGGATTAGTGAAATGGAGGTTACTTAATGGTTGTTGGATATGTTTAAATAGTATGGAAGAAAAAAAACATAATCTTTGACAAAACTATATTCCCAAATTCATCCACAAGAGGCATAACTATAGGAATTCAGCCGCTACAAGATTTCTTGGAAAATCCTCCTTGAATATCCGCACATATATCCCAAACCTTTTTCTAATTTTGGAAATATTTTCATGAATCACCTAATTTGGGGCATTCTGCACAAAACCCATGTCTTCAATTTTTTTGATTCGTCTTCATCTATCCGAAAATTTCATGGCAAAAATGCTTCTAGAAACAGGTCGCTACAAAATTCCAACAGTATTATAGGAGCAGGAAGATGCATGTTCTAGTAGTCACATAGATTGCAATTCAAATAGTAAAATGTTGAAATCAAGTAAGTTAGGAAACCACAAAGTCTATTCTAAATAATCATCAAAACATGAGAAATCAACCATTTTAGTGTACAAATGTCATGAGAAGATCATATAGGGTAAAAATGGACAAATGTGGAAATATGAGTGATGAGAGGAATGAAGATGAAAAAGGTAAAATAAGTGAAAAATTGTTAAATGGCATCGCAAAATGTGTCATTTTTGAGTCCCAACAATTGCTTGATTTCTCAACTGCTTAATCCTTGTTTCAAGGATCATTGTTTCTGGTTCTACTATGCTTTTCCCTTCTTCATTAATCTCTGGTAAAATAGTTTGGACTAAGATCTTGTTGTTGATTACCTTCTATAAGAAAGAAACATGGAATACCATATGTACACATGAATATGTAGGCAACTCCAATTTGTAAGCCATACTTCTAATCCTTTGAAAAACCTTATAGGGGCCATGATATTTGGGTGCTAATATAACGTCCTTTTTTTTCTTTCTTGAGGAGCATTTGTTTATATGGTTTTAGCCTAAGGAATACCCAATCTCCCACTTCAAATTTCCTATCACTTCGATGTTGATTTGTTTGTTGTTTCATCCTATTTTGTGCCATAACCAAGTTGTACTTCAATAGTTTGAGAACCTCTTGTTGGTTCCCTATGTGGTCCTCCATTGCTTGAACCTTTGTATTCCCTTTCAAGGGTGATGTAATGGATGGAGGATGATATCCATAAAGTGCCATAAATGGGGAAATTTTATATGAAGTATGGAAGGATGTGTTGTACCACCATTCCGCCAAGGGAACCCACTTGACCCATTGTGTTTTTTTATCAGATGAAAAGCAATGAAGATATCCTTCTAGAAATTTATTCATAATCCTAGTTTGTCCAACGGATTCAGAGTGGTAATATGAGCTATGAGCCAATAAAGTACCCAAACAAGAAAATAATTTAGTCCAAAAATTTCCATTGAAAATTGGATCTTTTTCACTTACAATATTCTTGGGGACTCCATGTAGTTTTTGAACTATTTCCATGAATGTTGTGGCTATTGTACTTAATTTAAAAGGATGAGAAAGAGAGAAAAAATGGGCATACTTTGTCAGAAAATCCACTACTACCATGATGACATTATTTCCTTTGGATTTGGGTAAACCTATAATGAAATCCATTGAAACTTCTTCCCAACGTTGACTTGTTATAGCTTATGGTTGTAAGATACCTAGTGTCTTTATTGTCTCTCTCTTATTTTGTTGGCAGACCAAACATCCAAACAAAAAATTTTGAACATCAATTGTAATACCTTCCCATACAAAATACTTCTTGATCTTGTGGTACGTTTTCAAGAATGTTGAATGTCCTTCTATAGAAGAAATGTGCAATTCCAAAAGGACCTTATGTTTGAGTTGGTAATTCTTACATAAATATAGACGATCATAATACCATAACAAATCATTCTTCCATACAAAATTATCTAATGAATTGGGGTCCTCTTGTAGTTGTTGAATGATCTTGCATACTTCTTGGTCTTGCTTCCATTCTATCCTTACTTCTTCCACCCAATCAGATTGCAGAATAGAAATAACACATAGTTAACCTTATGTTTCTTCTTCTTTCCTTGAAACGACATCTGCCACAACATTATGTTTTCCTTTTTTGTATATAATTGCAAAGTCATAGCCTAGAATCTTTGTAACCCAATTTTGTTTCTCTTCTGATGACATTCTTTTCTCCAAGAAGTACTTCAAACTATCATGATCTGTTTTTACTTTGAAGTTTCTTCCTATTAGGTAAGGAAACCATTTATGAACTACATGTAGTATGACCAACATTTATTTTTCATAAATGGGTTTGAGTAAGTTTTTTTCCTTTAAGTTGTATTCTTTCAAAGGAAAGGGGCCTTCCTTCTTGCATTAAAATTGCACCAATTCCATGGCCTGAGGCATCACACTCCACAATAAATGTTTTTGTAAAGTCAGGTGTGGCCAGGACGAGAGTTGTACACATAGCGTACTTATGTTTTTCAAAAGATTTGGTTGTTGCTTCAGTCTAAGAAAATGTTTCCTTCTTTAATAATGTTTCTAGAGGTGTTTCTATTTTACCATATTTCTTGAAAAACTTGCAGTAATATCCTATCAATCCTAAGAATCCTCTAAGTTTCTTCAAGTTTTTGGGAATTGGGCATTCCCTCATAGCTTTAATTTTGTTAGAATCCACTTTTACACCTTCATGAGATACAATATGACCCAAATATTCCACTTCTTGAACCTCAAAGGCACACTTGGAAGGATCTGCATAAAGTTGTTTCTCTTCCAATTGTTGTAATACTCCGTCAACATGTTGTACATGCTCTTCCCAAGATTTGTTGTAAATTAGTATGTCATCAAAAAGTACTAACAATTTTTTTTTCTAAAGAAGGGATTGAAAATATAATTCATCAAGCTTTGAAATGTGGAAGGTGCATTAGTAAATCCAAATAGCATAACCAACAACTCATAATGACCTTCATGTATTCTAAAAGTTGTTTTTGGAATGTCTTCCTGCCTCATTCTAATTTGATGATATCTCAAATGAAGATCCAACTTAGTAAATAATTTTTATCCATGCAATTCATCTAATAATTCATCAATGACAGGAATAGGAAACTTATCTTTGATGGTCATTTTGTTGAGTTATCTATAATCTGGACACATACACCACGAACCATCCTTTTTTGTAACCATTACCACTAGTGAAGAGAAATTAACCATCACCACTAGTGAATAAAAATAACTTTGTCTAGGTTGAATGATGTCGACTGCTAACATTTCTTGGATCATATGCTCAATCTCACTCTTTTGTGCATATGGATACTTGTAAGGTGTAATGTTAGGTGGTACACTTGTTGGTTGCAAATGAATAGAATGGTTATGATATCGAGCATGTAGAATACCCTTAAGAATTTCACCAAATACATCAAAATGATTATTGATAACTATTTGGATATCTAATGGAGGAGAGGATATATATGTTTGAACATCAAGTGAGTACAACTGTGAAATTACACCACGGTGCACCTTTTTGACTAATTTTGTCATGCTATTAGAGCTTATCACTTTAGAGGGTTTCCCTTGGATACCTCTAAGTCCAATTTATTTTCCATCCAAGGAAAATATCATGAAAAGATATTGAAAATTAAGGGTCATTATTCCCAATGATTGTAACCATTGGACCCCTAATACAACATCAACATTGTCCATTTGTATGGAAATCACAGGGCCATCCAAACAATACCTCCCCAAGTTGAGCTTAATACTATGGAATTTACCTGAACAATTTATGGTACCTCCGTCTGCAATCATTACTTGAAACTATAGAGCAAGATATATAAAACAATTACAATCTAATTTTGATCATTTATAATTGATAAATTTGTTGATTAAGGTTGGTTGTCATTGATGTCAACCCTTGAAGAAAACCCCGTAGCACAAAGGTTTGGGTGATGGACCCAAGATTGTTTGATGTAAATATGAATCATTATTGTTTTTTCATGGTTGATAATAAGTAAATATGGATGAACTCCAAAGTGGTCCCCTTATGGTGAAAGCCCTCACGGGAAGACGCTTTGTGGAGTAAGAGAACCCGTGCTTAATTGTGGAATAATGAGATGAAGGACAATGAATTTGTCAGGAAAACTATCCTAGATGGATAGTACTTTTCATGCCATTTTCTATGGTATTTGGAATGTGACATAACCCCTCACGGTTAGAGAGTTATGGCCATGAGAAGTTGGAGACCCCAGGTTTGGGTAATGTACCCAAGTTTGTTTGATGGGTAACGGTATGAGTTATGATATATTTCTAGATAATACTATTATATATGGATAGTAAAGGTCATTCCATTTCTGGTGGTATGTGGAACGTTACATAACTCCTCACGGTTTGAGAGTTATGGCCTTACGAAGTTGGAGGACCCTCATATGTCATCTAGAAGCCCCAAAAGGTCAAACTAGTCAAAGTGGTTTAAGAGATTTTAAAAGGTAAATAATAAAGTGAAGTAATGAGTGTATTATAATTCAAAGTGAATACAAAATAAATTATTTCAATAATAAATTTAATGGAGAAATTAGAAGTGGGTTAACCCTAAAATAAAGAAAGTGGGGCCAAGTGACCTAGAAGAGGTTTTTAAGGAAGCTACTTGGAGAGTATAAATAAGAGGCAAGGCTCTCTCATTTTAGATACACTTGAGAATATTGAATATCTATAGGTGTCTGAGGTAATCAAGGATATCTAAGCTGAAATTCTGAGGGAAGGTGAAGAAAATAAGGCTGAAATGCAAGGAAGGATAAATTCTTTTGATGGTGTTTTCTAAGGTATGTTATTTACATGTCATCTCACCATTTTCACTATAACTTTTTTTCTATAATGATTCAGACCGTGAAATTGATATGAAATTGAGAAAATATTTCCAAGTATCTATGGTAAAAAATTCATCTTGTGGGTTGTTGTATTTTTGGAGTTACACTCCGTGGAAAATAGGGTTTGTGGCTAGTCTTGAAACTAGTCAAAAAATGGTGTTTCGGGTAAAAACGTCATAACTTCTTCATAACAGATCCAAATTCACTGAAACCAAATGTGTTGGTTAGGGTACCATCTGTAGTATTTTTTGTAACAGTTTTAGATCATTTCAACAAATATTCCATGCGGGAAACGCTCTACAAGGTCGATCTCTAGAATAAGACAAAATTCAGCAAGGTATGTCATTTTTGCTATAACTCCTTTTCTGAGAGGTTCCAAGTAGTGACACTTGGAGGAATTGCATAAAACACACTAAAGAAAATTGTATATAAGTTTCAAATCTTTATACATTACAAGTACAAATTTATGATTACTTCAAGTTAGGGTTGTTGACTGATCCAAAACTAGGCATGTGAGACTAAAGAAAAGTTTGATTAAAATGCTAGTCTCTTGTTGTTAAAGTTAAGGAAGGTTTGCAGGAATGTGATCATATACACCAGGTCTATTATAGAGCTACAAATCAGATTTGGATGATGAAATTGATGAGGGATTTTGGTTGAGGTACATGTTGAGTACATAGTTGAGACAAGTAGTTGATGAGTTGGCACATACATGAGGTGTATAATTGATGATGTTGGTACATATTGATGAGTCTTGGTTGATGAGTAGTTGACACACATGATTGGTTCATACTTGGTACGTGCTCGGATGCACTTGTTTATGGGACAGATTGATTACATGTTGTTTGGTATAGGTTGGTACATGGTTGATGCACTTGTTTATGGTACAGTTTGATTACAGGTTGAGGTATAGGTTGATGCATGGTTTTAATTTATTGGTACAGGTTTACAACGGTATATCTCACAGTGATAGTGTGACAATGGTTCCATCATTCTACTTCTACTTCAGGGCGGTTGGACAGGGCAAGGACAGGTGGTTGTAGCCACCTTCCAGTTGTAGCCAGAGAACATAGGGGGTTGTAGCCTCTTTCTAGTTGTAGCCAGAGAATTTGGGGAGTTGGAGCTTCCTTCAAGTTGTAGCCTGATAAACTAGGGGGTTGGAGCCTCCTTCTAGTTGCAGCTGGAAAACAAAGGAATTTGATGCTTCCAATGAATGTAATTATTCAAGACATATAAGAAAAAACATTCTGTGGTTTTCTCTCGATTTGGGTTTCCACGTAAAACACTGGTGTACTGTGTATGTGTATGATTGTTCATTTGTTCATTACTTATTTACTCTGCAGTTATTAGATGATAATTCTTCATTGATATAACACTTGGATTATATGGTTAAAAAGGATTAAATTTCTCTATTACTGATTCACCCCCCCTCTCAGTAATCCAACAATTGGTATCAGAACCGGTTCCTTAAAGAAACAGTTTAACCACTGAAAGGAGATCATGGATTATTCTGAGAATGGAGTACCAATGTTTAATGGTCATAATGGTTTTAAGTATGAGATGTGGAGCATAAGGATGGAAGTATTTTTACATGCATAGGGACATTATATTTCTCTATCAGTTGTTACAGGATATGATAGTTCAAAAAGGGAAAAGACTGTAGCCAAGAAAGAATTGAGGAAAAATAACAAAATAGCAATGGATTTCATCGGGGAAGGATTACCTAATCTGGTAAGAGAAAAGGTTGGTAAATGTTCATCATCAAAAGAAATTTGGGATAAGTTACATGACATATATTCTTCGCCCATCACAGATTCAGAAAATGTCAAAGAAGATGTAGAAACAAATCAAGAAGAATTATGTTCACCATGTCAAGAAGATTCAGAAGATGAAGAGTACATAATCACCAGAGGTATGTTGTTTTGTGTTAATTGTGAAAAACATGGACATATTGAAATAGAATGCCATGAAGGAAATGAGACAGGAAAAATAATTGAAAAGGAAGACAATTATGAAGAAGAATTGATTAGTGCTTTAGATGAACTAAGAGAAGAAAACAATTCACTCAAGAAATAATTGACGAAACAAAAGGAAAGTTGTCACATTTTTTAAGAAGCCCAATAGGTGATCGCGAACTTAAGAACTCAGCTAGAAGAAGCCAGAAAGATTGAAGAAAACATTGAATATCAAAAGCAGTGTTTGGAAACCAACATAGCAACACAGAAGGAAGAAGCAGAAATGAGAGAGAAGATATTGACAGATCATGTTAAGGAAAGAACTAACGATCTAAACTAGGTTGAGGTAGAGTTTGGTCAAGAAGAGAAAGGACTTGAAGAAGAAATAATCACATTAAAAATTCATCTTGAAGAAGCGAAAAGAACATAAGAAGTCATGAAGTCTCAGATAATGAAGAAAGAAGAAGATGTTGAGAAGCTTGAAGAAGAAGTTGTCACATTGAGAAGTAAAATCACCAAGCTCAACAAGAATGTTGAAGAGAGAAAAACATCCACATCAGTTATAGAGAATGAAGAGAAGCACTCTAGTTTTCTATAAAAGAAGAATGAAGAAAATATAAAGAGTTATGAAGAAGTACTCAAAGGAAGGAATCATGGTCAACCAGAATCTAAGAAAACTATTAAAGATACATCTTCAAGGGGACCATCCATGTTCAAGCCACAAAGAAGCTTCAATCATGATCATGATCAGTCAAGACAAAAATTTAGAAGGACTACGCCACAAAAAAGATCATTCACTCCCAGGTATGCAAATTTATTTTATGGTCATTGTTTTTATTGTACTAACTTTGCACATAAGGTTGTAGATTGTAGGGATTATAAAAGAAATGTTCAAGAAAGAAGTGCCTATGTGGCCACATGTAACATTGAGTGTTACAAATGTCATAACTATGGACACATAACTAGTGATTGTAGAAGCATGATCGATACTTCCATGAAAGAGAATACTAATATCGGATATAAGAAAGTATGGATAAGAAAACAAGAAGAATAGGTGAACAAAGACCAGGTACCAGAGATCGCAAGATTGGCAATAAAATGAGATGAAGAAAATTCTACAGAGAAAAAGAAAGATCTCAGATACAGAAAGGTTTGGAAAATAACTGAAATAAAGGAAGGGCAAGTAAATAAGGAACAGGTTCAAGAGATTGTACTTTCAGGAATTGTAGTGAAAGATGAATCCATAGACAGAAAGAAAGAAGTCAGATCTTAGAGAGATAATGAATCTACCCATGAAGATGATGATGAATCTACCAATGAAGATGATGATGAATACACATCAGAGCAGGAATTGTTCTGAGCCATCCAGCTTAGAGACTACCAATTAATATGAATATTAGACAGGGGGAGTCTATGCGATGGCTGTGACAGACCAAAGAACCATCCTTAGAGCAGCTTGCAGAGTTTGAGAAGAAAGATTCAGAGCAATTAGTTAGTAGAAGTACAGTTTGATAGTATAATGATAAATGGGTTAGCATTATGGACAGTTGTGCAAGTAGAGTCTTGGACAGTATGGAAAGAGATGGATTCGTAAGAACACTTAGCAGGTTTGGATAGATATATGATAGTGGATGAGAGCATGGATTCATATATTGGTTGAGAGAGTGGTTCAGAGACAAAGGACCATTACCGTAATGGATGATAATTACATAGGAAATGGCTCAAACAATGTTAATGGATTACAAATTGACATATATTTTTTGGAAATAGATAGTGCATACAATAGTTCACATTCAAAACAGAGTAATGCTCATAAACAACACTGACAAAACTCCCTACGAGCTATGGAAAGGAAGACCAACAAATGTGAAGCACTTTAGAGTTTTTGGAAGCAAATGCTACATCAAAAGAGAAGATGGTTGAATGGGAAAGTTTGACTCTCGTGTGGACAAAGGAGTACTTGTTGGTTACTCAAGTACAAGGAAAGCATACAAGTGTTACAATCTGAGATTGAACAAAATTGTGGAAAGCATCAACATAACAATTAATGAAACATTCAAAACATAATCAAAGGAAGAAGAAAATGAATCAATGGAACAACCTTCCGAAGAAGAAGCAGAAGATGAAAAGGAAGTAGAAGAGGAATATGAAGAGAATCCGACAGAAACAAAAGAGCAATTTCAACAAGTGTCTCCAAAGACACCCATTAAATGAGTACAGAAGAATCATCCTTCAGATCAAATGATCGAAAACAATTATGCAGGAGTTGAGACTAGAAAAAGAATCCGTTCACCGGAACAAACACCCCTAGCACTCTTATCTACAATTGAACCAAACTATTTTGAAGAAGCCGGCAAGGATGAATTTTGGAATAAGGCCATGGATGAAGAATTGGATCAAATAGAGAAAAATGACACTTGGGAATTGGTTCCAAGACCAAAAAATAAGAATTTGATCGACACAAAATGGGTTTTCAGGAATAAATTAAATGAAGATGGACAAGTTACAAGGAACAAAGCTATATTGGTATGTAAAGGATATGCTCAGATTGAAGGAATCGACTTTGAAGAGACATTTGCCCCAATTGCCAGAATGGAAGTAATCTATTTGCTTTTAGCTTATGCATGCTCCAAAAATGTTAAAGTATATCAAATGGACGTAAAATAAGCTTTTCTGAATGGGGAACTTGAAGAAGAAGTCTACATTGAACAAACAAAATGATTTCAGTTGTCAGAGAACACATATTATGTGTGTAAATTAAAGAAGGCCTTGTATGGTCTAAAACAGGCTCCCAGAGCATGGTACTCCAGATTGGATAAGTATTTGCAACAAGTAGGGTTCAGAAAAGGAAGTGCAGACAACAACCTCTACATCAAGGTAAGTCAAGGTAATATTTTATTAATTGAAGTTTATGTTGATGATATTATTTTTGGTAGTGATGATGACAGGTTAATCCATAAATTTGCAAAAGATATGCAGAAATAATTTGAAATGTTGCTACTTGGAGAACTATCCTTCTTTCTGGGACTTCAGATACATCAAAGCAATCAAGGAATTTTTATTTGTCAAACCAAGTATATCATAGAAATGATAAAGAGTTTCGGAATGGAATATTGAAAACCAATTGTCACTCCCATGCAAACCAGTTGCAAGTTGAGCAAAGATGATGATTCAAAGTCTACAGATCAAAGGCAATATAGGTCAATGATTGGCAGCCTATTGTATGTGACAACATCCAGACCAGATGTAATGCAAGCAGTTGGACAGGTGGCACGATTTCAAGCAGCACCAAAGGAATCACATGTATTAGCACTGAAGAGGATTTTCATATATCTCAAAGGAACATAAGAGTTTGGGCTATGGTATCCAAAAGGAAAGGATCTATCACTAATTGCCTACACATACACAAATTGGACAGGCTGTATTGATGATCGACGAAGCACCAGTGGAGCAGCATTCTACTTGGGTGAGTGTTTAGTATCATGGATGAGAAAGAAACAATCATCAATATCTCTATATATATCCGAGGCAGAGTATATTGCAACAACAACATGTTGTACACGGGTTCTTTGGATGAAACAAACTTTGATAGATATACAGGTTGAGTATGAGACAGATATACAGGTTGAGTATGATGAGCCCATTCCAATATATTGTGATAATACAAGCGCCATCAGTATCTCAAAAAACTCGATGATGCACTCCAAGACAAAGCACATTCAAATCAAGTATCACTTTCTACGGGAACATGTTGCAGAAAAGATCACCAAAGTTGAGTATGTGGGCACAAAAGAACAAGTGGCAGACATCTTTACAAAACCACTTCCATGGGAAGCCTTTGAATATCTTCGCCAAAAACTTGGAGTTATTTCTACTCCAAAATGAATTCTTTTATAATGTTTTTTGAATGATTATCTTATATTTCATAGATGTACACGAGGAAGCACCATAAGAGGACAATTCAGTCAGGGGGAGCAGCCCCAGACGGAAAGATACCTTTGCCATTGATGACAAAGAGGGAGAGATTTATCAGATGCAGAGGACAAAGGCATGGTTCTAGGGGGAGAAGATTTATCATATGCAGAGGACAGAGGCATGGTTCTAGGGGGAGCATGAGTGATATGATTTCAGTATTGCATCAGAGTGTTGCCATCAATTCCAAAGGGGGAGATTGTTGATTAAGGTTGGTTGTCATTGATGTCAACCCTTGAAGAAAGCCCTGTACCACAAAGGTTTGGGTAATGGACCCAATATTGTTTGATGTAAATATGAATCATTATTTTTTTGTCATGGTTGATAAGAAGTAAATATGGATGAACTCCAAAGTGGTTCCCTTATTGTGAAATACCTCACAGGAAGACACTTTGTGGAGTAAGAGAACCCATGCTTAATTGTGGAATAATGAGATGAAGGACAATGAATTTTTCAGGGAAACTATCCTATATGGATAGTGCTTATCATTCCATTTCTAGTGGTATGTGGAACGTCACATAACCCCTCACGGTTAGAGAGTTATGGCCATGAGAAGTTGGAGACCCCAGGTTTGGGTAATGGACCCAAGTTTGTTTGATGGGTAATGGTATGAGTTATGATATATTTTCATATAATAATATTCTATATGTATAATACATGTCATTCCATTTCTGGTGGTATGTGGAACGTCACATAACTCCTCACGGTTTGAGAGTTATGGCCTTACGAAGTTGGAGGACCCTCATATGTCATCTAGAAGCCCCAAAAGGTCAAAGTAGTCAAAGTGGTTTAAGATATTTTAAAAGGTAAATAATAAAGTGAAGTAATGAGTGTATTATAATTCAAAGTGAATACAAAATAAATTATTTCAATAATAAATTTAATGGATAAATTAGAAGTGGGTTAACCCTAAAATAAGGAAAGTGGGGCCAAGTGACCTAGAAGATGTTTTTAAGGAAGCTACTTGGAGAGTATAAATAAGAGGCAAGGCTCTCTCATTTTAGATACACTTGAGAATATTGAATATATATAGGTGTCTAAGGTAAACAAGGATATCTAAGATGAAATTCTGAGGGAAGGTGAAGAAAAGAAGGACGAAATGCAAGGAAGGATAAATTCTTTTGATGGTGCTTTCTAAGGTATGTTATTTACAGGTCATCTTACCATTTTCACTATAAATTTTTTTCTATAATGATTCAGACCGTGAAATTGATATTAAATTAAAAAAAAATATCCAAGTATCTGTGGTAAAAAATTCAGCTTGTGGGTCGTTGTATTTTTGGAGTTACACTCTGTGGAAAATAGGGTTTGTGGCTAGTCTTGAAACTAGTCAAAAAATGGTGTTTCGGGTAAAAACGTCATAACTTCTTCATAACAGATCCAAATCTAGTGAAACCAAATGTGTTGGTTAGGGTACAGTCTGTAGTATTATTTTTAATAGTTTCAGATCATTTCAACAAATATTTCATGCGGGGCACGCTCTACAAGTTCGCTCTATAGAATAAGACAGAATTCAACAAGGTATGTCATTTTTGCTATAACTCCTTTTTTAAGAGGTTCCAAGTAGTGACACTTGGAGGAATTGTATAAAACACATTGAATAACATTGTATATCAGTTTCAGATCTTTGTACAATACAGGTACAAAGTTATGATTACTTCAAGTTAGGGTTGTTGACTAATCCAAAACTAGACATGTGAGACTAAAGAAAAGTTTGATTAAAATGCTAGTCTCTTGTTGTTAAAGTTAAGGAAGGTTTTGCAGGAATGTGATCATATACACCAGGTCTATTATAGAGCTACAAATCAGATTTGGATGATGAAATTTATGAGGGATTTTGGTTGAGGTACATGTTGAGTACATGGTTGAGACAAGTAGTTGATGAGTTGGCACATACATGAGGTGTATAGTTGATGATGTTGGTACATATTGATGAATCATAGTTGATGAGTAGTTGAAACACATGATTAGTACATACTTGGTACATGGTTGGATGCACTTGTTTATGGTACAGGTTGATTACAGGTTGTTTGGTACAGGTTGGTGCATGGTTGATGCACTTGTTTATGGTACAGGTTGATTATAGGTTGAGGTACAGGTTGATGCATGGTTGATGCATGGTTCAAATTTATTGGTACAGGTTTACAGTGGTATATCTCACAGTGATAGTGTGATAGTGGTTCCATCATTCTACTTCTACTTCAGGGTGGTTGGACGGGGCAAGGACAGGTGGTTGTAGCCGGAGAACATAGGGAGTTGTAGCCTCCTTTTGGTTGTAGCCAGAGAATTGGGGAGTTGGAGCTTCCTTCAAGTTGTAGCCTGATAAACTAGGGGGTTGGAGCCTCCTTCCAGTTGCAGCTGGAAAACAAAGGAAGTTGGTGCTCCCAATGAATGTAATTCTTCAAGACATATAAGAAAAAACATTCTGTGGTTTTCTCCCAATTTGGGTTTCCACGTAAAACATTGGTGTACTATGTATGTGTATGATTGTTCATTTGTTCATTGCTTATTTACTTTGAAGTTATTGGATGATAATGCTTTATTGATATAACACTTAGATTATATGGTTAAAAAGAATTAAATTTCTCTATTACTCATTCACCCCCCCTCTCAGTAATCCGACAAAATTTTGGGTATTACCAGAATCAATCAATACTGTTACCTTTTTATTTTCTATGTATCCTTGTATCTTGAGGTTTTGTGGAGTACTGATGTCAACCAATGCACGACAAGATCTTGTTGGAGTAGTCTCTTCTATATATGGATCTTGTGGCGGTTCTAATTCTTGATCTTATTCCTCTTCACAGTTTATGTAGAATAATTTCTTCTTAGCACATTTATGCCCCTTACTGTACTCGCTATAAAAATTGAAACATAGTCTCTTTGCTATTCTTTCATCCATTTGTTGAGGTTTCAACCTTTTCGGTTGAGGTATGGTTCTCTTATGAACCCCAAAACAATCTTTGATTCTTGTGTATGCTCCAGTGGTATGCATGTGTGTAACCTTATATTTGGCTTGAATATGATGAGAAATTTGCATAAATTCCATAATATTTGCAAGATGTCTTAAGAAAAGTTCATGTTTAATGTATTCTTTTAATCCACCCATGTAAGATTCCAACAAATTTTCATCACTTATGTCACCCACCTTTATGGCCAATACTTGAAATTATAAATTATAATCTTCAATATCACGTAAGTGCTTGATTCTCGTCAATTGACTGAAGTAGTCATGTTCCCAAATTTTCCCATATTGTGCTTCTAAGTCTCTTGAAAATAAACCCCGAGTATAATGATAAAAATGGGGCTTCCTTTTAACTATCCATTGATACCATTGATATGGTTTTATCTCAAAGTTCAAAGTTGCCATGTGAATCATTTTATTATCATCCATAATATTGTTTTCATGAGTTCCTTGCATTTTTATATCTCTTTTAGGGAGTCTCTCATATAGAGCATGAAAGATCATGGAATACAAGGAATTTTGCAATTCCTTCATGGATTTTTGTATTTCTTCTTTATTTTCATCCATCTTATTTTCCATTTCATCCATATTTATTTTGATATTTTCATCCATCTTATGTTCCATTTGTTCCATATTTCTTTTCATCTCTTCCTTATTTTCATCCATATTCATTTTCATGTCA
>JASDQU010100089.1:255600-278457 GCA_032191745.1 Picea mariana
TGATGATGAGGAGTTCTTGTCGCCCTGTGCAGACGAAATTTTAGTGATAACACTTATTTTCATTCATCTTCTTCTACATATGTTCCCTATTTTCATTGATCTTCTTTTCCATTTGTTCCCTATTTTTAGTGATCTTCTTTTCCATCTAGTGATAAATATCTTGGTTTTCATCTTGAGTCATGTTTGATCTCTCTGGAGGTTTAGTTGGTGATGCAAATTTTGGAGGATCCTTTGGAGACATGTGAGAAAACAATAATTATCTTCTTTTTCCTCTTTATCATAAATTTTGAATTACTAAAATCAGATTTTCCAATAAAGGGTTATGCCAATTGTAAGTTACATACCTTTCAAACCCTTAATTTGGAGTCTTTCCTGATGGTCGACCTTCCTTCTGATGTATTTATGAAATTCTATCCCTTTTGAGTTTGAAATTTCGGCCTGTAGTATTATGATATGTATTCTCTACAATGCCATAGGTCTGACCAAAATTTGATGTTCCAAGTGAAAGTTATGGAAACTTTTCCAAACCTTGCTTATTTTTGGACTATTCTAGAGAGAGAACTTGTACATAAATCCACGTGTCCAATATTTGATACCTAATTTTTAAAATTGTACCAGAAATACTATGGAATGTTCTTGTTCAAATGAAACTAGTTTCACTGAATTTTTATCTTCACGAAAGAAGATATTCTTGTTTTACCCAGAACTTATGTTTGAGACTAGTTATAGGAATACTCTTGTTGGTTTATCTGTTACTTACTCTTATTTCTTGACCATCTGAGTTATTGATCCAGGGTTCATGTCTTTCAGGTTTCTAACAAAGCCTCTAAGACTATCGACCCTCCTGGTAAACCAGAAGGCAACACAGTACACAGGATGCACTGCACAGTCTCACCCAAGATAGCTTTAAATGGGTGGTTGTAAGACTCAGGTGTTTACAACCTAGAATTGAGTATGAGATATGGGTTTGTTAGTTAGAACCATGCACTATGAATTGTGATTACAATCTACTATTATTCACGGTCACACACTTATCTACCACATTTTATTTCCCGAGCAACACAATCGTATCCCATAACAATATATTAACTCATTCATCAAGCACAACAATTAACTGGTGAAAGAAAAGTAAAGACATTCATGCATTCATCACATTACACAGATATTACCGTCATTCACCCCCTTCTAGGCTACGCCCACAAATATTTGGCTCTTGTCTCTTTTAGTATGGTAGTTTTGCATCTCTAGTTCTGCACACTTACACCTCTCCTTAGATGGGTAAGATCTATATGAGGTGAACTAGATCACACCATGCTCCTCAGTCTGCGATCTAATCCTTAGATCTTCCTCCTCTCCTCTGTTCTTATCTCAACAACTTACAAAATAGTTTCATCACAATATTACATATCGCATCGACTCGTATGTATTCAACATGAACAATATAGAGACAAACTAATCAAGAACCATCCTTACACAACAAAAACTGAAATCCTCTATTATACCTACGTATCTATATTTAAATCTATCAGGCTCTTCAGCCATTTACAATGTATTACAAAAAACCTAACCCTACCGACATTAGGTCTTCCTCCCATGCACGCGTGTTGTTCTTCCTCCCAGTTGTTGCTTCCCTTGTGCATGCTTTCTTGCATGTGCACATGCTGTGTTTCCCTCTAGTTGTTACTTCAGTTTCTGCACGCTTTATTTCCCCACGATCATCCTTCTTTCCACTTCAGCTTGCTGCCAATAGGCCCTCGACACTGACATGTGACTCGTCCCGAGTCACCTAATCCTTCTGAGCTTCCTCGATCTCCTTGGTGATCGTTTGGAACTTTTCCTTGAGCTCTACTGCTTTTGTCAGTGCCTACGCGGTCTTCTCCTTGATGGTGTCCACTACCTGAACTGCCACTTCGTTGCTCAAAAATCCCACACATTCTTCTTGGGTCTGTGCTATCTGTGTTTTATCTCCTTCTGCTTGTGCGAGTACTTATGCTACTCATTCCTACAATGGCTCTATTTGAGCCTGGCACTTCTGTTTCTGCATTTGCGTGATGATAAGTGATGCTTGCATCTTATTAATCGCTTGCATCCCTTTGACTCGTTTTGGGATTGGTATGGTCTTCTACCTCTGCTTGAGCTCATGGATCGCTGCATTGATCCTTTCCTCTTCCTTGTCCCAACGTTGGACCTGTGGATCCTCCTCCAACCTTGTCCAAAGTTGTGCTGCTTTGTCGAACAAGTCAACTATTGTGTTAACCTGCTGCTCTATCTCCTGTAGATGTGTTGTTGCTTCCCACTTCCTTTTCTCCTTCATTGCTGGTTGAGTGGTTGGTGTAAGCTTCTCTTGGAGAGTCTCGAGTTCCGTCTGATATTGATCAATTTCTTGCATAAGATGATCAATATTTTCCATGGTTGCAACTTCCTCGTTCTATGCGGCATGTGGAATCTTCTCGTAAGTTCCTGCCACTTTCTGCTCCAATCCTTTTAGGCACTTCCTTTCCTCCTCAGTATTATATTTGGCCTTCTCGTAGCCTACTTTCAATTCATCATGTTCCTTTGTTGCCTGCTTTAATTCGATTAAGTGTCTGCATGCGAGAGACTGTACCTCGTGATTGACGCTCACCTGCAACCTGTGTAATGCCCTTGATGGTATCCTTATCAACACGAGTTGGATCTAGCTCAAGTCTTTCAAGGGTGTCTACCCCATGATTTCATCCATGCGCAACATGTTGGGGTTGATATGGAATGTTGTGTGTGGCTGCAATATCCCCTTGTCTGTCTGTCGATCTTCCTCTTGCACTCTTCCTTCTGTCTATGGTACTGATGGATCTATACCTCTGTTGCGGATTTCTATCTGTGCTTCCCCAAATTTCTTGAGGAACTCCTCCATTTCGGCTAGCTCTTTTTGTAGTTTATCCCTGTGATGTGCTGCATGATCGAAGTCCTCTGCTAGACAATCTTGGACCATTCTAGCGATCATTTCCCCATCGTCCTCCGTGATCGTATAGTCAGGTGATGTTCGTTGCACCTTTTATTTCTTGCGTGCACCTCCTGTCTATGCTACCGGTATCTTAGTTCCCCCTAATTATTTCGTATTGGGATTTGGGGGGGTCTCCTGCGCTCCCTTAGCTTGTTTCTATTGTCTGTTGGTCAGCTGTTTAGTCTCTTTCTTCCCCTTATGGGTTCCTATCTTGTTTGACCCTTCGTCTGCCTAAGTCAGCTTGCCTTGGACCATTCTTGGTTTCTTGGGCACTTGGATTTTCGGAGGCTACATTTACGCCTACTCTGCCTTGCCTTCTACTATTCGTTCTGGGACTTCCCAGGTAATGGCTAGGATTCTCCATTCATCGGGCCAGTCACTGATGACCATGTCGATATCACCCTCTGTGATGCAGTAACGCATCTGTAGCCATTTTTTATTTGGATCCTACCTTGGTTGTATCCACATTGTTTGTCATGTGTCTTGGAAGTTGGCGATGTCTACAAATCGTAGGGTGACCTCTGGTGTTATTCTCCATGATCAACTGATAGCTTCCTATATGTCACGTAGGTATGCTTCAAATATGGTTCCATTCTCCCTCTTATGTCTGGCTTATGGGCCAGATCTCAATAATAGGTATCTAGCTCCCACTGGCTATGGTCCAGTACAAAAAAATTACATATCCTGGTTCCCGCCATCCCATGAAGGCTATTAAGGTGATGAGCCATGAGTAATGGAAATTTGTGCCTAGGTCCTATGCATCCTTGCAGTCCTCTTGAAATAAGTTCAATAAATATGGCGCCCAACTCATTGAGGTGCCTTCAACACACTGAGATGCAACTGCAATGACTCCTGCCGGTGCTTCGTCTTTGCTGCATTTTCTTAGCAATTTGTAGCCTAATGTCTTTGCGCCCAATTGTGTACATGCGTTGTTGATTCGTTTGATCATGATGCCTCTCGTTCCCCTGGCGGTGCCATAATTTTTCTTCATTTCCTCTGCCAACGCTTTCTCCTTGGATTTGTCGTCCAAAATAAACGCAGGATCCATACCCTGAGTTGGTAACCCTGTGATTTGTGCGATAAGCTCAACGGTTATGGGGACAGGTTTGTCTAGTCATATGTCCCCTCCATGTGTGACTGCTAACAACTACTTGATGCAGGTTTTCGCATACTGGCCTCTGCCAAAATATGGTAGGGTCAGTAGACCTAAGATTCCTATTTTGTTCAGCCTAATTGCCCACTGGTATGGTTGGGTAATCTTTTCTCCCAACCGGGTTGTGCCTATGGTCTCTATAAAGACCCTCTGCATAAGTTCTGGGAACTTGGTTTCATTTAATACGTCATGGTCTGAATATTTGAACTTCCTGACGTGACCCAGTAGCTTTGGTTCTACCTGTACTCTAGCTGGTATGCGTGGTAGAACAATTTATATTGTAGGCTTCTTGCAGGGTGAGCTCGGTATCTGTACTTTGTTTTCCTGCTGTGGTGGTTGGGTCGAAGTTCTAGCAGCTTCCGGTTGTTCCCCTATAAGCCATTCTGGACAAGTTGAGGCATCTTCAGCGGTCTCCCCTGCTGGTTGACCTAAGAAGGTCATTTGAGATTCATCTGGTTGCACTGCTGCTTCCAGATTCTGTGTGATTCTGTTAGCTTCCCAGACTGCTTCGGTGCTTTCTAGTTGCACTTCCTTTTGGGTTTCCACTTTCTCATTCCGAGGCTCCTGTGCCGCTACTAGCATATCCACTTTCATGGCCTCTACTTGTGGTTGCTGAATCTCTTACACAATTGGTGTAGAGTTCACCGGTATCGTCTCTGGGGATGGTATTTTGTCGATATCGACAATCTTCGGCTGCTGCTGGTCATTTTATTGCAACGATCCTTGTGACCTAGTTTGCACTCTAGTCGACCTGACAGTCTGGCCTGCTTCTGCTTGCTTTGGTGGTGCCATAGTGCTGACCGTCGGACATTTTTTGATTTCGAATAGCTTCTGTGAGCTTTGCAGTTTCTCTCTATTCGTTCTAGCTGCTATTACTCTCTCTCTATTCTCCTTTCTCGAATAGACTAATTGCTCTCGTGCTCGCATGTTGTATGGGCTTGTCATGAAGCTTATCGAGGATGCTTCCTTCATTATGCGTTTAATGCACCATAACTATGGGTTCAATGCATCTACGATAGTTTCATATTTTCCATTACACTTGCTTTGTTGGCTTTAGTTGGCGCATTTAATGTGATGTCCCATCGGTCCTTGCCATTCTTTAATTCCAGCTAGTGTTGTCATGTTGTCCTGCTTTTGTCGACTTTCCATTTCCCGCTTTTTTCCCCTTTGTATGTAATCGTTGTTCGTGCCTTTGTCGAATTTGTTTTTCCCACTACATGTGGCCTTCCTATTTCTAGCTTACTACGCCTTCTTTAGTTTTGGTTACTTTTTTTTTTTTTTACTACACGGCGGGTGGTCGAATGTCCTTATACAGTTTTAGTCGACTCTCGTTGATCATTCCTTTGAGGTCTACGCATGATAAATATTTTAACTGTACAACTCCTCTGTCTGTGATAGATTTTACTTCATATGGTCCTAACCAATGCATTCTGAGCTTTCCCAGGTGCTAAAACGATTTGTTGTTATACATTAATACTAGATGGCCTTCCTTGAACATTTTCTTCTTGATGTGTCGATCGTTCCAAGCTTTGTCTCTTGCTTTATGCATTTGTTGATGGAATCCTGCTAGGATTTGGTCTTCCTCCATGTTTGATAACTAACTCATTCTCTCTTGTACTATGCCTCGTTCTGTCATTTGTGTGATAGCTGCTACGCGCAAGCTGGGTACTAAAAATTCTAGTGGCATTACTGCTTCATGGCCATAAACCATTTTTAATGGTGTGTGTCCTGTCAAATTTTTGCATATAGTCCTGTATGCCCATAATACTGCTGGTACATTGGGGTCCCAATCGTCTTTGTTTAATTTACATATTGTTGGCCCTTGGGGGTATGGAAGTAAGTGAATATTAAGGAAGAAAATACGGAATGCAAACTGCGCGGAAGACACAGTAACTGATAATGGGTCAAAGTGAGCAAAAGAGAAGAAAATACGGTGCGAAGTAAGAGAAAGAAATCCATTGGACGAGGACATTGAGGATGGATAGATTATAAAGAAAGATAGATCGTGGACAACTCCACAAGTGGAAAAAGCCACCGTCGGATGCTTTGGAGCACCGCGTGAGAAGGAAGGAAAGACAGGCTGGCGAATCCCTGAAAACACAGGTCAAGTTGACCTAGGGTTTTAGACACCTAGGTTTTTGGTATCTAGGGTTTTGAGACTTAGGTTTCAACCTAAGGATGTCTGAAAGCTATTGTAATGTATAAATAAAGGTCTAAAGGACCTGGGATGGGTTGCTGCTAAGTTGGTTGAGAGTTCATTGTTATTGTGTGATTGAGTGAGTACTACTGTGTGAGAGAGAAGTGTTATGTGAGAGGGCCTCCTGTATTGTAAGATCTTCAGTTGGGTGTGAAGATCAACCCTGCAGCTGGGTGCACAGGGAGGGAAGATAGAAAGAAAGAGAGAAGATTTGCTAGCTAAAGAGTGCATATAAGAACTGTATGCTTCCATCTTAGTATATTATAAAGCACAGTTCTGTGGACGTAGCCCTAGGGAGAGGGTGAACCACGTACATCTTTGTGTTGTGTGTGATTGATGTTGTGTTATCTTGTTTATGGATATACTGATATTTCATTATTGTGTTAGATCTAACAACTAGTTGTGCGAAGTAGATCTAAGCTGGCAATTGATATCTAGATATGTTTGGTTGTTCTTGTATTAGATCCACTTTGTATTCCCTTGGTTGTAGACATCTTTGTCTTGAAACCCCCCATAACTACTTTGGGTGAGACTGCATCTGCCTCGTAGGTGTTGCTGAAAGGGCCAATAGTTAGGGATTGTTGGTGCGCTCTTGGAGTTGGACCTTGGGTCTGCCTCTGTGTCAACAAATGGTTCTGTTTCCAGGACAAGAATCTTCTTGAGGGAATGTCAAGGTGGTTTGCATCGAAGACAGAGATTCAAAAGTGGATAGAGGATCAAGAAAAGGACTTCGTTGAAGCCCAGAATAAGAACCTTAGTCTTAGTACAAAGGATTGGTTGGGAAGATATATCTTTACTGATATACATGAGATTTTCTTTGGAGGAATTCATCAGGATTTATACAAGTGGCTAGCTAGGTTAGCAGACACCCAATTTGAGATCAGATCTAGACCACCTGTGGTTTGGACATCGGCGCTGATCAAGAAGGTCAAGAAAGTTGATAACTCCATGTCAAGAGCAGTAGATCACTGTTTCGATAGCACCATTGGAGGTTATATCACCGATTTTGTTGTTGACAGAGTAGAGTCATATAGCCAAGCTGAGAGGTATTTCTTTAAGGGACCCAAAGGAAAATTTCTACACTTTTTGAAGTTTAAGATCAAGATGCTATTGCATGAGAAAAACATATTGAATATACAGTAGTTGGTCAGATTGGAAAAGGCTAATGTTCAAGAACTCCGACAGTGACAACAACACAGAGGCTCGACATACGTGCAGTGGGAGAGCATTCAGAGAAGTCCCTCTTGCGAACCTGTTTAAGAAGAACTATGGGGATGAGGGTTTCTATAGTGGAGAAAAGGTAGATCTGACAGACAAAGAGCATTCAGAATCCGCTAGGGAGGAGGAAGGAAAAGTTGAATGACCTCGCCAGGAAGAGACAAAAACTTCAGGAACCACATCGACTATTGAAGTAAGTATTATTATTCGTCCTGTTGTCTCAAAAAAATTAAGAAATTAGAGTAATCAGAGTCACCATAGCGCTCTGAGCACTGTCACTAGCAGTCCACCACATACTCAGTCAGGAAACCTAGGAAGACTTATGGAAGATGAGATGAGGTTACCCACCTTTAGAGGAGATGGATCTAAAGATCCTGATTAACACTGGTTTTTATGTGAAGTTGTATGGAGTATTAAGAACATCACTAACGAAGATGTTAAACGAGCTCAACTTAGTACTACCCTAAGAGATCTCGCACTGAGCTGGTACATGCAATTTGTCCAAGGAACTGTACCAAAACCGCTGAATGTCATTAAGACTGCTCTAATTGCTGAATTCAAGAAACCTAAGTCAGACTCGCAGTGCATTACAGGGCTAAAAGCAATCAAGCAGAGAATAGTTGAACCTATGTGTGAGTTTGATCAGAGATTTAAGACCTTTATAGGCCATTTGAGTTTCCAGATCCCAGATGAGCAGAACAAGGAATGGTTCATTGCTGCCCTCTTACCACACATCAGAGTTCCCCTGATGCAATAGAAGATTGCTTCATAGGCTGAGGATCTGGAGATCACCATGAAGTTAGAATCAACCTCTATGGGAGAATCCAACTTAGATATGAGTCAAATCTTGAGTCAGCTAACTAGTTTATCTCTACAGGTCGAAGATATGAAGAAAAACAAGGGAAAAGATAAAAGAGAAGACATGTGGTGTATCAGATGCAAAGAAGAAGTCCATGACAAAGAACACTGTCCTTTATTTCATGAATTCTTGGCCTTTTGAGATCCGAGCCCTTTGAAGCAAGTTACCCTACCCTGGTGCAAGGTATGTAGAAATCGACATCATCGTGGTGAATGATACTATCTGCAAAAATATGTCTAGACACCCACAAATATGTATTGCACATTCTGTAATTCAGTAGGACACGATGACATGGATTGTAGGGCTTACAACCTCATGCATGAAAGATCGAGGGATATATACAAAATTCAAGGCGAAGTACAACAAAAAGGAAGCACTGCACAATATAATTCTCCAGGAAGAGGAAACTTCAACCCTCGCGGTGGATTCAGAGGAAGAGGAAGAGGAGGAGGTATGGGTTGAGGTCAAGGACAGATCATCTATTACAATTGTGCGTAGCCAGGACACTTAGCAAGGGACTCTCAGAATCCTTGTACCACTTGCAGCTACTACAGCTCATTCAAACACGTTATCGAAGATTGTCCTGGGCTGCTAGCCAAACTTCAGGAGAGATGAGGACCTCAACAGAACCTGCAAGTGAAACTAATATAAGTTGAACCTTGTGGAGAGGACCCTAGAGTTTCTATTATCACTAGAGGAGGCGCTGTTATAGGAGAAGACAGAGCGACCCAAGGAAAGACTACAGAAGAATCAAGAGTCGGGAAAGCTGTAGAGAAGACACAAGTTTTTCATGCAAAGAAAGAAAAACAAATATTTGAGGCAAGAAAAGAATTTGGGAGAGACTAAGGTTCTTCAATGAAGACACGACCATAAGTAAGAGAATGTGTAATGCCTCTGGCATTCGACCAGTCTTCTCTTCCAGGAGAAGGAAAAGAGGTAAGCAAGCTCATGGAATTCTTACATAGTTGTATTGAGTTGATTCAGGATGAAAATGTTGTACAAGAGCTACAAAATTTAATCAGACAGTATGAGTTAGGAAATATAGATCCCTTGTTGAATAGGGCAGTACACCAAGTCTCTAAAAATAGAAGGAAAAATAAGGAACTACACTTGAATGCTCAAATTGGAGAGTATGATATAGACTATGTATTCCTCGACTTAGGGTCGGAGGTCAATGTCATGATGAAGAAGACCTGGGCACTGATGGGAAAACCTAAGTTGATCTACTTCCTTATCAGGCTTAGGATGGATAATCAACAAGTTGTGATCCCTTTTGGAAGATTGGAACATGTGCTTGTGGACATCGATGGAGTAAGGACGTTTGCAGACTTTGAGGTGATTGATATAGTTGATGATAGTTGTCCTTACCCTGTGCTGTTAGGAATTGATTGGGCTTTCAATAATTCCACTGTGGTTGATTTAAATAAAATAAGAATGAATTTTGAAGGAGATGGCCTTAGGGTCATTGCACCTTTGGATCCCAACGAAGGTCAAAGATACATTGAACCCATCAAAGAAGAAGACTGCACATATGAACTAGAAAACATATACAAATTAACATCCAAACAACAGGATTACATTAATCCTACGGTGGATGGGAACCTAAGCTGGCAAAGTGACAGCGCATGTTCATCAGATTCAGAAGAAGCACTGGAGAAATAGCAGAACAAAATGTACGAATTATCTACAAGGAAATGTGCTAGATTAACCAGAGAAGTTCGCTGGATCGACACAACAGTAAGTAAATTGCCCACCTTTGATGGTCTAAATCACTTAGAATATTTCTTTTTGGAACTTGAAGAAATTTTACCAATACAACAAAGATTGTTGGCAATGGATGAGGCCTTGAAAGAAACCCTATCAATATGGTGGGGGACACATAAAAACAACATTACAAAATGTGTACAATGTCTCACTTTGATGATAGCACGATTTTTCAGAGCAAGTAGAAGGCTGTGAAGTTAGGTACACAGGTCGAAGTTGTCCGAAGGACCATGTGCAAAGTTGCGAGGGATCCTATAGAAACATTCCTCAGGAGAAGTGGGTGCACAAATTCATAAACACACTGGACACAACCCCTATCAATTGGTACCTACAAGCAGAACTATGCTTCGTCACTAAAGATTGGGAAGGTATGACTCAGAACTTTGTAGCTACATTTTTATTTGAAAGCCAATATCCTACAGTGGATCAAGCGTTACAGATCGTAAGACAAAAATTATTTGAGGAGGAACCTAGACTCCCTTTGGAACAAGAGAGGACGAATGGATTGCATCTCTCCAGAAATTGCAAGGCTGTTACAATATAAATGCTGACAAAGACGATGATCCTAGGAAGGTTAAAATCACCGAAACAGAAGGCCAAAGAGACATTTAAGGACTAGGAGTTGAACTACCTTTCATTGGAAAACCGATCAAGATCAAGAAAGTCAATATTGGAACAAAGAAAACACTGAAGCTTGCAAATGTTGGAGATTATTGGGATGCTGCCACTATTGACAATTTCACAGAGTTATTGGATGAATATCAGGACTTGTTTCCAACCAAGTTCACTAATATGATGGGCATTAAAGGGCCCATGGGAGATATGAGGATCCCTTTGAAACCATATGTAAGGCTAGTTAAATAGAGACCCTACAGATTGAACCCTAAATATAAGGAGAAAGTGAAGATTGAACTTGACAGAATGTTGGAAGCAGGAATAATAGAACCTGTTGAAGAGTCAGAGTAGATTAGCCCTATGGTGGTACAAGACAAGAAGACAAGAGAGATCAGGATCTGTGTAGATCTCAGGAAGATGAATGATGCCTGTTTGCATGACCCATTCCCTATGCTGTTCACTGACGAAGTGTTAGATAATGTAGGAGGAAATGAGGTATATTCTTTTACAGATGGATTTTCAGGATACCATCAAATTCGGATTGCCAAGGAAGATCGTCATAAGACCACATTTGCAACAGAATAGGGATCCTACTAGTATACAATGATGGCGTTAAGATTGAAGAATGCCCCAACCATATTTTCCAGGGTGGTGGTCGAAGCGTTCAAGGATTTTTTTACATAAATTCCTGGAAGCATATTTTGATGATTGGATTGTTTTTAGCTTATTACAAAATCGTATTGAATGTTTAAGACTAATGTTGGATAAATGAAGATAGTGTCAGATTGCCTTGAACCTGAAGAAGTGCATATTATTCTTACCATTTGGAGTGTTGTTAGGTCATATTGTGTGTAAACAGGGACTATTGGTAGACCCATCTAAGATTTCTATTATAGTTGATCTGCCCCCTCCTACTTCAGTCAAACAGCTGCGCATTACGTTGGGACACACTGGATACTACATGAAGTTTATTAAAGGCTATGCATAGATCAAAAAACCCATGGAGAAGATTTTGAAGAAAGACTATCAGTTTAATTGGATAGAATAATGCCAGCAGAGCTTCGACACACCAAAACAAAAAATGGTTACTGCGCCTATTCTGGTTTTCCCAGATTGGAGCAAGGAATTTCATGTGCATGTTGATGCATCTTCTATTGCATTAGGAGTTGTGTTAGCACAACCAAGAGCTAGATACATTGACCACCCGTTAGCCTTTACTAGCAGGAATCTATCAACAACTGAAATTAATTACACCACCAATGAGAGAGAAGGGTTAGCTATGGTGTATGCACTGCAGAAGTTTTGCCACTACTTGCTGGGAGGACACTTTAAACTATTTCTTGATCACTTTGTGTTGAAATACCTAGTCAACAAGCCAGTGTTGGGGGGAGAATATGCATATGGATTTTGCTATTTCAGGAATATGATTTTGAGATTGTGGTTAAGCCAGGAAGAATGAACAAAGGCCCTGACCACTTGTCGATGTTAGAACATGGAGAAGAGACTACTAGTTTGGAGGATACACTGTCGAATGCACAGTTGCTGGCCATTAGAAATATTGATGATCACTTCGTGGAGATAGTCCAGTTCCTATCAACATGAATGGCACCGAGTGAATATACAATCACCCAGAAGAAACAACTGGTAGTGTGCGCTGTAGAATTTTCACTTATAGCTGGACAACTATACAAGATGGGGCTTGTTGAGATATTAAGGAGGTGTGTTATGGAGGAAGAGCGACCATTGATCCTCACAAAAGCTCATGAAGGCATCACAAGAGGACACTACGCAAGAAAAGAAACAACGCAGAAGGTTCTTAGAGATGGCCTTTGGTGGCCTACCTTACATAGAGATGCTAAGGACTGTTACAAAGCCTGTGATGTATGTCAAAGAGTTGGGAATTTGTCCAGAAGAGATGACATGCCTTTAGTACCACAACTGAACCTACAAAAATTTGAGAAATGGGCCATTGATTTCGTGGGGCCTATAAACCCACCATGGATGCGCACAGGAGCTAGATACATAATCACTGCGACAGATTACTTGACCATATGGGCCGAAGCAAGAGCAGTTAAGGACTGTAGTGCAACTACAATTGTGCACTTCATATTTGATGACATCATAACTAGGTTTGGATTCCCAAAGATCCTTATGAGAAATCAAGGCACACATTTCATCAATAAGACCGTTGAAGCCTTGGCTGAGGAATTTGTAGTCCATCATCAGAATAGCACACCCTACCATCCACAAGAAAATGAGACAATTGAAGCATTCAACAAGATTTTGGAGACAACTCTAACGAAGATTTGTAGTGTGAACAAGGATGACTAGGATTTAAGAGTACCAATAGTACTATGGGCCTATAGAACGACTTGCAAGAAGCTAACAATGCAGACCCCCTTCAAGTTGGTTTATGGTCTCGAAGCAGTTGCCCCAATGGAATATTTGGTCCCAAGCTTAAGAATCGTAGCCTTTACAGATATGGATGACATTGGCGCTGCTCAAGAGAGGCTCGCGCAGTTGGTCAAACTAGAAGAAGAAAAATTTATTGTCAGATATCACCAGCAACTACAAAAGGAAAGAGAAAAGGCCTACCATGACAGACACATCAATAAGAAGGTATTTAAACAAGGAAATTTGGTTCTGGTATATGACAGTAAGTTCATGAAGCATCCAGGAAAGTTTAGAATGCATTGGCTTGGGCCATATGAGGTTGTCTATGTCACGGAAGAAAATCAGAAGGATCAAATCTGAAGTGCCTCGGGATGAGTCACAGGTGAGTGTTGGGGGCCTGTTGGCCCTTGGGTATGGAAGTAAGTGAATATTAAGGCAGAAAAGATGGAATGCGAACTGCGTGGAAGACACAGTAACTGATACTAGGTTGAAGTGAGCAGAAGAGCAGAAAAGACGGTGTAAAGTAAGATAAAGAAATTTGTTGGATGAGGAGATTGAGGATGGACAGATCATAAAGGAAGACAGATCGTGGAAAAATCAGCAAGTGGAAAAATCCACCGTCGGATGCTTTGGAGCATCGCATGAGAAGGAAGGAAAGGCGGGTTGGTAAAGCCTTGAAAACATGGGTCAAGTTGACCTAGGGTTTTAGACACCTAGAGTTTTGGTATCTAGGGTTTTGACACTTAGGTTTCAACCTAAGGATGTCCAAGAGCTATTGTAATGTAAAAATAAAGGTCTAAAGGACCTAGGATGGGTTGGTGCTAAGTTGGTTGAGATTTCATTGTTATCATGTGATTGAGTGAGTACTACTGTGTGAGAGAGAAGTGTTGTGTGAGAGGGCCTTCTGTATTGTAAGATCTTCAGCTGGGTGCGCAGGGAGAGAAGACAGAGAGAAAGAGAGAAGATTAGCTGGCTAAAGAGCGCAGATAAGAACTGTATGCATCCATCTTAATATATTATAAAGCATAGTTCTGTGGATGTATCCCTAGGGAGAGGGTGAACCATGTACATCTTTGTGTTGTGAGTGATTGATGTTGTGTTCTCTTGTTTATGGATATATTGATATTTCATTATTGTGTTAGATATGACATATAGTTATGCAAAGTAGATCTAATCTGGGAATTGATATCTATATGCTGGGTTGTTCTTGTATTGGATCCACTTTGTATTCCCTTGGTTGTAGACATCTATGTCCTGCAACCCCTCGTAGCTACTTCGGGTGTGTCACACACCCACTACGACAGCTAAGATTTTTCACCTTTTTCTTCTCCTTTTTTCTCGAGGGAAAAAATCCCCGAAATTGTATGGGGCCTAGCACAAACCCTCCCTTCCCTTATGCTCCCCCATGTGATTGTTGGCTATGACCACAGACCTTACCAAAAAGGCGCTTCTGGCTTTCGTAATTTGGGGAACCGTGATGCAAGCGTTCCCCTATTCTCTATCTTTCGAAATGTTGAAACCCGAAAGGGTCTAACAGACCCTTAGCTCCTCCCTTGGGTGGATTTTCATACAACCGGTCCTATGACCTGGCACTATTCCTCTAAATGCTTTCGGGGTTTCATGATTCGGGAAATCGTGATGAAAGCATTCCTCCTTTCCCTTTAAAATCCCCAGAACCCGAAAGCTGGGTATCATCCGGATCTATGGTCCAGATCGTCGACTTGATCAATGGCCTGGATTATATCTCGACACTCTACCTTTCGGGATTTCTGGCGAGGTCTTCACTCCTATTCCTCTGTTGTCCAGAACCCCGGTGGCCTTAGATATTTTCCTCGCATCCCTACAAATGGGCGGTCCAGATTCTTTCGGGACTCCTCCTCCCTACCACAAGACCCTGTCTGGTGACCTAGGGCTCATTCACAGAGCACATCAGGGTTTCGCATACTGGGATTTTGTGACTAGAGAAGATGAGGGGTCTTGCCCTTGGGTTTCCCGAGTTCCGAAACACCAAAACACCAAAACCTATTCACGCTAGACCATTTTAGGGTTTTGCATATCAGGATTTTGCGACTGGCGAATATAAGGGAACTTGCCCTTGGGTTTCCCAGGTGCCAAAACGCCGAAACACCAAAACCTATTCATGCTAAACCATTTTGGGGTTTCGCATATCGGGATTTCGCGACTGGTGAATACAAGGGAACTTTAGCTTGGGTTTCCCGGGTGCCAAAACGCCGAAACACCAAAACCTATTCACACTAAACCATTTCGGGGTTTCGCATATCGAGATTTCACGACTGGCGAATACAAGGGAAGTTGCCCTTGGGTTTCCCAGGTGCCGAAATGTTGAAACATAAAAACCTATTCATGCTAAACCATTTCAAGGTTTTGCATATCAGGATTTCGCTACTGGCGAATACAAGGGAACTTGCCCTTGGGTTTCCCGGGTGCCGAAACACCGAAACACCAAAACCTATTCACACTAAACCATTTCGGTGTTTCGCATATCGAGATTTTTCCACTGGTGAATACAAGGGAACTTTCCATTGGGTTTCTCAGGTGCCGAAACGCCGAAACACGAAAACCTATTCACGCTAGACCATTTCAGGGTTTCACATATCGGGATTTCGAGTACCAGGATTTCACAACTTGCAAAGATGTGGGATTCATACCATTGGGTTTCCTGGCTGCCGAAACTCCGAAGCCCATTTACTTCACGACAGGGGCAAGGTAAACTCACGGATTTACTACAATGGTAGTCTTTTCAAGGGATTCACTCCGACTCTGGAATGCAAGGGAACTTTCCCGAAAAATGTGCCTTTGGGAGGATGAACCAGGGCATAGCACGAGTCAAGTTAGATGGGTCAATCCTCAGGGGATGGACTCGTATCCTGAACTCATATATTCTATACATTAACCGATTTGTAGTTATATCAGTATAAGCATGCATCCATTATTTCTAATCAAAACACAAGGCAAACACTTCTATACATAAACTATTTATGAGCGTATAAAAATGAGCATGCGATTGTGACATTCAATTCCAAATGAAAGACATAACACTTATCAAAAATTTTGGACGTGATGTGAATGCTGAGAGGGGTGCTCGTTTCCACCCAACTGTAGGCTCAGTGACTCCAAACGAATTTACCACTAGCCGACCTCGAGCTAGACCATGATGCTTGAGGTTCAATTTTCAACTTCCGGATCAACGGAAGTCAAGGACGAAGGTTACTCTCCTTCTCCTCTGTTCAAAACTCCCTGTGTTTTTAGAGTTTCTCCAGTTCTTCCCCGTGATCCTTGTCACGCGCATTCTCCTCTCTTCTCTCCTCCCCTTACCACACTTCCTCTCTTTCCTTTTCTCTGCAAGATTGCATGCGACGTGAATTTCCCTATCCGTGGTCAAGTCTGGGAGCTGTTACAGATGGGCAGTTCACCCCCATTTCGTCATTAACTCTTGAGGATCCTCCCCACCTACCAATCTAATGGGAAATCCATTCTGGGGTCAGAGAGTAGCTTTGATCTTTGAGAAAGTAAAACCAGTACGGTACTGGCTCAGTGGAAGTTAACGCAACCATTCCAGGTCCCTTCCACCACCTCTCATTCGCCATCGTGGTCTCTTTTAGCACATCCCCCTCCTAGCAACCATGCAACAGATATTTATAACATAATTTACATTCATCGACCTTTCATAAAAAGGTCCGTCAAATCAAACATTTGTGTCTTTGAGTTTGCCATAGTTCTTGGCCAATATAGTTATTTTTACAGACTAGGGGAAACAAGGTGTTACAGGGTGAGACTGCATCTGCCTCACAGGTGTTTCCTAAAGGGCCAGTAGTTAGGGCTTGTTGGTGCGCTCTTGGAGCTAAACCCTGGGTCTGCTCCTGTGCCAACACATATCTTTGTTAGTGCTTTCTCCAGAATTTTGTTGAAGGCTTCTACTGTGCCATTTGCCTGAGGATGATATGATGTGATTTTCTGGTGATGGACTTCAAATTCCTCAGTCATTGCGTGGATGGTGTTGTTTATGAAGTGTGTGCCTTGGTTGCTCATCAAGACTCTTGGGCACCCAAATCTGGTGATTACTTGTTCAAACAGAAAGTGTGTTGATGTCTCTGTGTTGTAGTCTTTTATTGGTCTAACTTTCGTCCATCTTGTTAGATATTCCATCATGGTGATAATGTACCTTGCCCTTGTTCTTTTGGCTGGTGATTTAATTGGTCCCACAAAGTCGATTGCCTGTTTTTCAAATGCCTATAGTGTTACTTGTGTTCGTAGTGGCATCTCGTCTCTTCTATTGGGTTTGCCTACCCTTTGATAGACATCGCATCTTTGACAGTACTCTTTTGAGTCTCTGTGAATTGTTGGCCACCATAGTCCTATGTGTAGTACCTTCTGTGGGGTAGTGTTTCCTGCATAATTCCCTCCCACCATTCCCTCATGGGCTTCCGCTAAAATTCTTGGTCGTTCGTGCTCTAACACATACCTTCGCAAAATGCTATCTACACCCCTCTTGTATAAATGACCTGCAATTAGTTGACAGTCGACTGTGTGGACTACTAAGTTCTTATTCTGCACGATGGTATATTCGTGCGATGCAGTACCTGTGCTCAAGTACTGGATGATCTCTGTGAATTAATCATCTGCAATCTGTGCTAAGAATAACTGTGCATCCATAAAGTTGTCTTCTAAATTCATAGGTTCTTCTCCATTTGCAACCCTTGATAGGTGGTCAGGTCCTACATTCAGTTTTCCTGGTTTAACTATTACTTCAAAGTCGAATTCTTGAAATAATAGTAACCATCGGTAGATTATCCCCCCTAAAACTAGCTTGTTGACTAGGTATTTCAGGTCTGAGTGATCTATTAACATCTGAAAGTGTTTTCCCAACAGGTAATGTCTGAAATTCTGCAGTGTATAGACCATGGCTAGGCCTTCCCTTTCTATCATGTTATAATTCTGTTCTAGGTCTGATAACTTCCTACTTGCAAAATCTATCAGGTGATCCAAGTCTCCCTCTCCTGGCTATGCTAATATAGCTCCAAGTGCTATCATTGATGCATATACATGCACATGGAATGTCTTTTCCCAGTCTGGAAATACTAATATCAGCGCGGTGACCATCTTTTCCTTCATGGTATCTAGACCGTGTTGACACTCGTCATTCAATTGATACTTTGTATCCTTTCTTAAAAACTTTTCCATTAGTGTTGTGATCTGTGCATATCCTTTGATGAATTTTCTGTAGTATCCTATGTGTCCTAACATCGCTCATTACTGGAAGACTATTTTTGGTGCTGGTAAGTTAACAATAGTTGCGATCTTTTCCGTATCTACTAATAAGCCTTGTTTACATACTATATGGCCCAATAGTATCCAAAATGGTGTCCCAAATATGCATTTATTGATGTTTAGTGATATCTGGCACTGTCTGCATTGTTCTAACATCAGTCATAAAACTTCCACATGGTTTTTCAACATGCTATATACTGTCCAGTCATCCAAGTATACTTCAAGAAACTGATGGATGAATTCCTTAAATGCTGTGATGACCACTCTGGAAATTATTGCCAGTACATTCTTTAGTCCAAACGTCATGACTATGTACTGATAAGATCCCCATTCTATCACAAACATGGTCTTATGTTTGTCTTCTTGTGCTATCTTAATATGATGGTAGCCCGAGAATCCATCAGTAAATGAGTATGCTTCATGTCCTCCCACGTTCTCTAACACTTCATTGGTGAACGATGTAGGGAATGGGTCATGTAGGGATGCATTGTTCAAATTCCTCAAGTCGACGCATATCTTGATTCATATTCCCTATTTCTTGTCCTGCACTACTATCAGACTTATCCATTCTGACTCCTCAACTGGTTCGATGATGCCGACTTCGAGCATCCTATCAATTTCGTCTTTAACTTTTTGTTTATATATGGGGTTTAGTCTGTAGGGTCGTTGTCTGGTAGGTCTTGCATCCATTCTCAGTGGTATCTTCATTTCTCCTAGTTCTTCGGATATACCCTTCATCTCTATGAATGTTGTGGGAAACAGGTTGCTATATTCATGCAATAACTCTGTGATGATTTCTACTATTTTCTCATCCCAGTAATCTCCAATGCTGGCCATTTTGGGCTGTTCCGCTATCCAAATGTTAACTTTATTTACCTTGATTGGCATGGAAATGAATTTTGATTCTATGGGTGGTACCTCCACATCTCTTTCGCCTTCCATTTCGTGAATCTGAATATCACATGGGTCCTCTTCATCTGGTGCTTCCTCCTATACATGGTAACATGACAACAATTCCTTAATTGTCTGTTTATTTCGTTGTTTCTCTTATGTGATAAATTCTATTTCCGTTTCTTTGATGAATATCACTCCTCTGATCCATTTGAGGGCTGTGTCTATGTTGGGGTTCTCATGCTTGAATGAGAAAGTGATTGTGAAGTTATTTTGTAATGTCCTCCATGTCGTAGTTTGTTTACGCAATTCCTGATCTGTATACCAGTTCGCTGGTATGCCCTCTAAAGTTGTTGGGTATGTGTTATATTCTTTGCATGTGCATGTGTGGGTGCATCAGATATGACAACTGCATCTGATGATCCCTCTAATGTTTTTTCTATTTTTAGCGGTTTTGTAAATTAATCCCGGATTACAGGATTAGGGTTTTGGTATCTACGGAATACCTAAAAACATTGTATATATTGTATGCTGAATGGTGAAATTTGATATAATGAATATAAGAAAGGTTTTCCCGATTGAGGGTTTTCGGTATAAAATCTCTGTGTACTTTGTGAATGAGCCATTGATTAAATTATGTTTTGCTTAAGAATCTATATGCATTGCTTTACTTCACAGGTTTAAAACTTACATGTGGTATTAGAACTCGTTTTTGGCTTCAGAGGGACACCTTTGTTGTTGAGGGTTTGTCTCAGTCTTGATAGATCAAGTTTATATTGGGTCTATGATAAACCTGGGTTTAGTGGGAGCTTTTGCAGTGGTGATTTGAATGCAGAAAAAGAAATGGCAAGTTCTTCTAGAATCGAGATAGAGAAGTTCAACGGTAAACATTTTGAGCTATGGAAGCTGAAAATGGAGGACCTTCTTGTAGACAAAGAACAATGGATCGCTGTGGATCCTGGAACACAACTTACTAGTACACTGTCTACTAGCACACATGCTATTGGTACACAGCCTACTAGTACACAAACTACCAGTACGCCACCTACTAGTATGTCGAAGGAAGATTGGGAGAAGTTGGACAGAAGAGAAAGGAGTACTATTTGACTCTGCCTGGAAGATTCGATGTTGTTGAATGTCTCAGGAGAATCTACAACCAAGGAACTATGGGATAAGTTGGGGAATTTGTATCAATCAAAGTCCCTGGTAAGCAAGCTATTTCTTCGAAAGAAGCTGTATCATCTTAGGATGGAAAATGGAGATTCTGTGACAGAACATCTAAATTCCTTTGATACTCTGGTAAGTCAACTTGGCTCTGTTAATATTACGATGTCAGAAGAAGATAAGTGTATTACTTTGTCATGTTCTTTGCCAGACTCTTGGGATAATCTGGTTATAGCAATAGGTAGTACCACTCAATCTACATTGAAGTATGAGGATGTAGTTGCATCCTTGTTATTTGAAGAGATGAGGTGAAAAAACATGGATGTTCACAACACAGATGCTTTATTTGTAAGAGGGTGTACCCAAGACAGGACCCTGGTAAGCCTTCAGGGTGGAGATCTAAATCTACAGGTAGATCTAAGTCTCTAGGAAAATATTTGAGGAAATGCTGGAACTGTGGTAAAACAGGGCATTATAAGAAAGATTTCAAGTCTAAGAAGGTTGAAAAACCAAAGGGATCTGATAGTACCTCTTCCAGAGAGGCGAAAACCTCCACTAAAGAAGGAGGTGATGTTTACCTAGCATCTACAAGTACACATGTAGACCATGATGTATGGTTGATCGAATCAGGTGTGTCATACCATATGACTCCTCACAGGGAGTGGTTCTCTGAATATGAAAAATATGATGGTGGTGATGTATTCCTAGGAGATGACTCGATATCAAAAATATTGGGATGTGGAAGGGTTAAGTTGCTGCTAAAAGATGGAAGGATTAGAACTCTCCCTGGGGTTCTGCACATTCCAAAACTATCCAGGAGCCTAATATCTGTAAGCAAGATGGATGATGCAGGACTGGATACTGTATTTAGAAAGAACACTTGCAAGATGGTACGAGGAGCAATGGTTTTGATGAGGGGAGTTCGATGTGGAACTCTATACAAGTTGCTAGGAAGAACTTATACTAATGGGTGTAACCATTCTGTTGTCCTTGAGCAGACAAATAAAGAATATAAGACCAATATCATCCCTGAAAACAAGACCATGCTGTGGCATCAAAGACTAGGACATATTGGAGAAAAGGGCCTTCGAACACTACACGGTAAAGGTATGATTGAAGTTATGTCTAATTGCACTTTAGATTTCGATTTCTGTGAACATTTCATATATGGTAAACATAACCGAGTAAGATTCCCATCTGGTGCTACAAGAGCAAAGGGGATCTTAGAGTTGATACACAGTGATGTGTTTGGACTTGTTCCTGTTCCATCCCTAGGTAAATATGTGTATTATGTTTCATTCATAGATGATTTTTCAAGGAACACATGGATTTATTTTCTTAGAAATAAATCTGAGGTATTTGATAAATTTAAAGAATTTAAGGCTCTGGTAGAAAATCAAACAGAGAAGGAAATAAAGGTATTGAGAACAGATAATGGTGGAGAATTTTGCGGAAATGAATTCGAAGAATTCTGTAAGAAGTGTGGTATAGCAAGGTAGAAGACTACTCCATACAATCCTCAACAGAATGGAGTTGCAGAAAGGATGAATATGACACTGATGGAAAAAGAAAGGATCATGCTCAGTACTGTCGAGTTAGGACAAGAATTCTGGGCAGAGGCAGTGGGTACAACATGTTACCTGGTCAATCGACCACCTTCATTAGCATTGGATGATAAAAATCCACACGAGGTATGGTCTGGAAAGAAACCCTCTCTTCAACATCTTAGACTGTTTGGTTGTGATGCTTATGTACATGTTCCAAAGGAAAATAGGAGTAAGTTGGATAAAAAGTATGAAAAGTGTATCTTTATTGGTTATAAAGATGGTGTGAAAGGTTATAAATTTTGGAACCCAAAAACCAAGAAGGTTGTTTACAGTCGAGATGTTGTGTTTAGAGAGGTAAAAGATGTGTCCAAACAGGAATTCCTACCAATGCAAGACGAACCTGAGAAAATAGAGCTTGAGTTGGATGATGCAAAATCTAAATCATCTGAAGAAGAGGAAGCAGAAGAAGAAAAAGAAGAAGAAGAAGAAGAAGAAGAAGAACCTCATACCTCAGTATTGAAGAGATCAATGAGAGATAAAAGGCAACCAGAAAGGTATAGTCCACTTGATTTCCGTTCAAATTTTTCTTTATCTATTACTGATGATGATCCTGTTGATACTGAGAGGGGGGTGAATCAATATCAAGTACAATTTAAAACATTTTTCAGCTTATACTTAAACCATTCAATTATATCCAATGAGCAATGAACAATAGTATAAGAGTTACACCAATACACCACAATACACCATGCACAATATATGAGAAATAATCAATAGTTTTTGTTC
>JASDQU010100090.1:3392-13455 GCA_032191745.1 Picea mariana
CTATTGTATTGATCTTACATTGCTCATAATAAAAAGGTCAGAACTTTGCTTGTGCTTCTACATCTTGAATATATTGTGATCTCCATGTGTTGATGAATCTTGTATGCACTTAATAACTCAATAAATTAGTAGTAGTTAGTGATTCCAAGAAAGAATTTGGCTTGGGATCATTACATGAAGCATGTTAGATCTTGGTGTTTCAGAGTTTTGGCTCCCGGGAAACCCAGGTGCGAGACCTCTTGTCCTTGCACATCTCGAAATTCCAATCGAGGAAACCCTGAAATAGTGAAGCATGTTAGAGCTTAGTGTTTCGGAGTTTCGACTCCCAGGAAACCCAGGTGCGAGACCTCCTGTCGTTGCACATCCCAAAATCCTAATGGAGGAAACCCTGAAATAGTGAAGCATGTTAGAGCTTGCTGTTTCGGAGTTTCAGCTCCTGGGAAACCCAGGTGTAAGACCTCCTATTGTCGCACATCCTGAAATCCCGATGGAGTAATCCCTGAAAAGTGGAGTGCCATATTTTATGTCCGAGGAAATTTTTAGTTATAACAAACTATTGGTCCCCTTCGGATTTAGGCACTTCGAGAGACAAGAGAGCAGGGGATTGCATGCAGTGCAATTTCTTGAATTGYGAAAGTTGAAAGTACCTCTCCAGTAAGGCCTATGGTCATGAACCACGATCACATGGGTAAGGATAAGGGATGGTAGGAACTGCATCAGGTCCTATAGGGATTCAAGGAAATTTCATTCCTCAGAGAAATGAAGAAAAAGGATGAAAAATTCTAAATTCTGAAGTGGGTATGTTACAAATTGGTATCAGAGCATGGTTACAACACTTGGCCTGCTTGGGCTCATGAACGGGTTGTGCAGAGACTCCACTTGGAGTACTGTTAAAAGGAGTAACCCCCTGTCTTAACCTTCTCAATTAAAAGTCGAATTTAAGAATGAAAAACTCCTATGGTGTGTGTGCATGTGAAAAATATGAAATATGTACTGGTTATAAATGAATATAAACATTGACTACCAACCAACATTTTTATTTTGCACACAAAGTAGAAGATTAACCGCGGGAAATTTCAGACGTATAGAATGGTGACTCACCATGAAGTGGGGGAGGGCTCCCACAATAGAGACAAAAAATCTGATGAAAGGAGGGTGGTAGGGACCCCTCCAAATATGGTTGAGACTGTGAGGAGCCTCATGGTCAAATTACAAAGCTGCAAGGCTGACAATGAAAGGATGATAAAAGAAAAAGAGAAATAAACGGAAATTAATGTAGTTTTACTACAGAGCTTATCCGACTTACAAAGACAAATGCAACATGAACCTGAGACACAGAAACATGGTCATGTCAGTGGCCACAATTAAAGAAGCACGTCGAGAAAGGTCCACCCTAGAGATAAGGGACAAGCGTCAGACAATTCTTCTGGAAAGGAAGCTGGCAACCCGGAGGGATCTTCTAGCAGCAGAACTAGTTCTCATTCCCGAAGAAAATGAAAGAAGTAGAAACTTTCCAAGAGTCATAACCTCAAAGATTTCAAGGCCAAACCACCTTCCTTTGATGGTGAAATAAAGAAAGGAGAAGAAGCAGAGGCCTGGCTGCTCGGACTAAAGAAGTATTTCAGAGTCCATGACTTCTCAGAAAACTTGAAGGCCCGAGTAGCCACCTTTAACTTGAATGGAAAGGATTCTATTTGGTGGGAAGACCTTAAGAATGTAAAAGGGATTCATGAAGAAGACCTATCTTGGGAACAATTTGAGAAATACTTCAGGAAGAAGTATCCGTTGGAAAAATATTTCGACGAAAAGACTAAAGAATTCTATGAACTTAAGCTGGGGCAACTCACCATAGAGGAATATGTCAGCAGATTCCTCGAGTTGCTGAGGTATGTACCCTACATAAAATAAGAAAAGTCAAAGGTGCAATGATTCATTAGTGGACTACCTAAGGACTATCAGAATATGATTGAATTTGACGAACCAAAGACCCTAGAAGATACTATCCGAAAGGCAAGATATTTTTATGAACAACTTGAACATCGAACAGAACCTCGCAAAGGCTGGAAGCAGAAGAATAGTTTGGGATTCCAGAAAAAGGGGTTAAATCCCAAAGATTTAAGGACTATAAAAAGAACTCAAGGATGAGCTTCCCAGCCCGAAGTGTACACCAGCAGAACTTTCCCTCCTTGAGTAGGAATAAACTTCCTAGATCTGCCCCAGTAAAGACTGATAACCCAAAGAGAGAACCTTTGAAATGTTGGGGTTGCAAAGAAGAACATATACTTAGAGATTTCCCACACCGACAATAGAATAGTTAGAGAATTTATAACATCCAGGAAGCTACCACCGTCAATGATGTGGCCAGGAGTGTGTTGTAAATTTATGCAGCCTTGGATAATAACCAAGCTAACCAACAAGCTTCAGTGGTGGAAATAGAAGGTATGATTTCCAACCATCTAGTGTCTATTTTGATTGACCCTGGTTCAAATTTGAGTTATATAGCCCCTAAGGCTATTGATAAGTGTAAACTACAGCCACAAAAACCTACCAAGCCATCGTTGGTACAGTTAGCCACTAGCATCAAAAGAAGGGTAGCAGAGGTCATACTAGCCTGCCATTTAATGTTGGGTGAATTCCCCACCAAAGAAACCCTTAACATATTACCCCGGGGATCATATGATCTGTTGATTGGTATGGACTGGCTAGCCACCCATAAATCATAAAGCCAGATTGGACTGTTACCATAAAACCTTAGAATGTGTAAGTAAAGAAGGAAAAAGGATGACCCTTCAAGGGATCTGAAAACCTGTCTTGGTGAGACAAATATCAACGTTACAAATGAGAAGGTATTGTCGAAAAGGATGTCCCCTATATGCAATACAGGTGTTGAAAACAATTGAAGGCGATAAACCAAGCCTCGAAGACCACCCTACCCTGAGAGAATACAGAGATGTATTTTCGGAAGAGGTATCGGGTTTACCTCTGAGAAGGGACATTGACTTCTCGATAGAACTTGTGCTGGGAGTGGTGCTGGTGTCTAGGACACCCTACTGGATGAGCACCCTTGAACTAGTTGAACTCAAATTGCAATTGAGGGAAATGATGGATAAGGTCTATATCCGTCCCAGCGTGTCTCCATGGGGAGCACCAGTCCTATTTGTGAAAAAGAAGGACGGTACCCTCAGACTGTGTATAGATTATAGACAACTCAATAAGGTAACTATAAAAAACAAGTACCCCTTGCCTAGGATCGATGACTTGTTCGATCAATTGGGGGGTGTGTCTATTTTCTCAAAGATTGATTTGAGGTCGGGATACCATCAAGTCCGAATCAAGGGTGAAGACATCCATAAAATTTCCTTCCGGATGAGGTATGGTCACTATGAGTTTGTGGTAGTGCCATTTGGGTTGACCAATGCCCCTGCCACTTTCATGTGTTTGATGAACAATGTACTCAACAAATTCCTAGAAAAATTTGTGTTGGTTTTTATTGATGATATATTAATTTACTCCAATAATGGAGAAGAGCATGAAGAGCATCTTAGGCTTGTGCTGCAAGTGCTAAGAGAACATCAACTCTATGCCAAATTCAGAAAATGTGAGTTCTTTCAGAAGCAAATACATTACTTAGGCAATGTCCTATCTGAAGAAGGAGTAGCAGTAGACCTTGACAAAATCAGGTCGATCATGGAATGGCCTACCCCAAAGGATGTTTCGGATATCAGATCCTTTATGGGATTAGCAGGATACTATAGAAGATTTATAAAAGGATTCTCCAAGATTGTTTGTCCAATCACTACCCTCCAGAAGAAGGGGACAAAATTCACATGGACACAAAAAAGTGAAGAAAGATTTCAAAGCCTAAAACATCTGCTAACCCACGCACCCGTGTTAAAGATCGTCGCTCCCGAAGCCGACTTCCTCGTGTGCACAGATGCATGTAAGGAAGGGATCGAAGGAGTCCTTATGCAAGGAGGAAGTGTGGTCTGCTATGAATCCCAAAAATTGAATGAGCACGAAGTCAACTATGTGACCCATGATCTAGATTTGGCTTCCATAGTGCATGACTTGAAAATGTGGAGGCATTACCTCCTGGGAAGAAAATTTGTACTTATGACAGATCACTGTGGATTGCGATATCTGTTTGACCAAACGAAGCTCAATGCCAGACAAGCTTGGTGGATGGCCCTCCTTAGTGATTTTGATTTCAAAATCAAACACATTAAAGGAAAAGAAAATAGGGTGGTGGAGGCCCTTAGTAAAAGCATGAAAACAATTCACCTGGCCGTGGTGAGCACCTGCAAGACGGATGTCAAAGAAAGAGTCAGCAATGCACAAGAGACAGACACATTCTTCCAGACCATGACCTTGTACCTGCAGCAAGAACCCACAGGGATAAAGTATGGAGGCTACCAGATGATGGAAGGAGGTCTTCTCACTTACCAAAGCAGATTGTATATCCCATATTGTGACAACTTGAAGAGGTTCATACTGGATGAACTACATAAAAGACCCTATACTGGTCATCCAGGATACCAGAAGATGATCACGACCACCAGGAAACAATTTTATTGGCCTGGATTGAAGAAAGACATAGCTGAGTACCTAGCCAAATGCATAGAATGCCAACAGGTAAAATTAGAACACTGACACCCAGGAGGATTATTACAACCTCTACCAATCTCTGAATGGAAATGGGAAATCATCTCCATGGATTTCATCACCGGATTACCAACCTCAACCAAACAGAATGATGCCATCATGGTAGTGGTGGATAAATTGAGCAAGTCCGCTCACTTTATCCCCATTAAGTCAACTTGTAAGGAAATAGGCATCACCAACATATTCTTGAAGGAGATATTTAAACTGCAAGGTATGCCGAAATAGATCGTGTCTGACAGAGACACGAAATTCACTTCCAACTTTTGGAAATCACTGATGGCGGGTTTAGAGACCAAGTTGTTGTTTAGCACTGCCTATCACCCTCAAACCAATGGACAGATGGTAAGAGTGAACCAAATACTAGAATACATGCTAAGAATGCATGTAATGCATCAAACCAAGAAGTGGGAAGATTATCTTCCACTTGTGGAATTCGCCTACAAAAACGACTACCAAGAATCCTTAAAGATGAGCCCCTTTGAAGTCCTATATGGTAGGTTGTGCAACACTCTTGTCAGTTGGAGTAATCCCATAAACATAATTTATTTTGGACCTGACATGTTGAAAGAAATGGAACAACAAGTGACTCAGATAAAACAAAACCTAAAGGTCACTCATAATCGACAGAAAAGTTACGCCGACCAAAAGAGAACTCCAAGAGAGTTCAAGACGGGAGACCATGTATATCTCAAAGTTAGGCCCAGAAAGAGTTCTCTGAAAATGGGAGCTTGTGCCAAGTTGGCACCTCTATATTGTGGACCCTTAGAGGTTCTAGATAGAGTGGGACCTGTAGCCTATAGGCTAGCACTTCCTCCCACAGTAAAAGCACATAATGTTTTCCATGTTTCATTATTGAAGAAATATGTACATGATTCTAATCATATAATTGAATGGTTTGTGATCCAGGTGGAACCGGAGTGATAATTCTTACCAAAAACTCAATGCATACTGGATAGAAAGGAAACCCCGCTCCAAAACTGAACCATTGCACAGGTCAAGGTGCAGTGGAGACATTTTGGCCCAGATGAGGCTACATGGGAAATGGAGGATGCCATGAAACAAGCATATCCGATTTTGTTTACCTCGGTACACACATGTCATTTTGATAGATAGAACATCGAGGATGATGTTCCTTCAAGGGGGAGGGAATTGTAACACCCTGTTTCCCCCAGTGTATAAAAATAACTATACTGGCCAAGAACTATGGAAAACTCAAAGATGTGAATGTGTGATTTGAATGGACCTTAGTATAAAGGGTTGACGAATGTAAATAATGTTATGAATATATGTTGCAAGACTGTTGGGAGGGGATGTGCTGAAAAAAAGACCATGATGGCTGAAGAAAGGTGGTGGAAGGCACTTGGAATGGTGGCGTTAACTTCCACCTAACCAAACCGTATTTGGTCTTCACTGGCCCGGAGAACCAAGAGCGGCTCGCTAGCCCCGAAATGAATTACTCGCCAAGATGGTAGGTGAAGAGGCTCCTCATGAGTTAATGAGGGATGGGGGTGAACCACACATCCGTGGAGGCCTCAGAACTGACCACTGCGGGGAAATTCATTCCACACGCAACCTCGCCAGAAAAGAAAAGGCAGGTAAAAGGTGTGGGAGGGAATGGATGCGAGGGGGAGATCACAGGAAAGAGATCGGAAGAACTATGGGACAAAATACAGAGTGAGCGATAGCAGAGAAGAAGGAGAGTAACCTTCATTCTCTATCGTTNTTCCTGTGATCTCCCCCTCGCATCCATTCCCTCCCACACCTTTTACCTGCCTTTTCTTTTCTGGCGAGGTTGCGTGTGGGAGGGAATGGATGCGAGGGGGAGATCACAGGAAAGAGATCGGAAGAACTATGGGACAAAATACAGAGTGAGCGATAGCAGAGAAGAAGGAGAGTAACCTTCATTCTCTATCGTTGAAGAACCGAGACATAGAGTCTAAAGCATCGTGGTCTAGCTTGGGGGTGGCTAGTGGTAAATCCATTCGGAGTCGCTGAGCCTACATTTGGGTGGAAACGAGCACCCTCTTAGTAATTGCATCACCTGGTGTTTTCTTATAAGTGTTTATATCTTGTGTCTTGCATTGAATATCTTGGAATGTATGCTCATGGTTTGAACACTTATAAATGGTTTCTATGTAGAAATGTTTGCATGGTGTTTTGATCAGAAATGGTGGTTGCATGTTTATGTTGGAATGACCACATTCGGTTTATATATATATATATATATATATATATATATATATGTATGGATGTATGTATGTATGTATTTGAACGAAGTCATCTTTCAAGTCTGCTCTCGAGAGATTTGTTCCCCTTAATTACCTCTCATGCTACCCTGGATAGATTCCCCACAAGGATACCCTTTTGGGATCGTTCCCTTACATTCTAGAGCCGGGGTAAGTTCCCTGAAAGGACTACCACCTTGGTAAAATCCTGAATTTGCTTATTATCTATCACAGACATTAACAGCTCAGGGATTTAAGAAGACCTCTCAGTCTAGTCATAAAACCTGGTGGAAATCTGCCCAGGAACCTGATGAAGGAATTTAAGGCCTAAGCTTGAAAACCCTACACAAGAGAGAGTGTTTCTCTTAGAGCTCGATATTTTGGTGTTTCGACAACCGAGAAACCCAAGGGTCAGTTTTCTTATATTTGCTAGGTGCGAAATCCTGACTTGTGAAACCCGAAAATGAGTATAGTGTGATTAGTTGTGATGTTTCAGCATTTCGGTACTTGGGACACCTACGGGTAAGTTACCTTGTACTCACCAGTCCTGAAATCGTGATTAGTAAAACCCTGAAATGAACTAGCATGGATGAGTTGTGATGTTTCGGAGGTTCGATACCCATGATACCCTTCCTCTTGCTAAATGCACGAATGAGATCCTTTCGAAGGATCTAAGGTCTGTTACGACCATTAAATTGGATGAACGAATGCAGGCGTTAATGCCTCGACCACTTTTTACCTTCGTAAGTGGCGAAGAAATCGGGACCTTCGATTCCAAGACCCATGGGAGTACCTAGACCGTCCAGCTATAGAATACACATGGTGGCCGGTAAGCATTTTGGCTTTTTGGGACTTGGGAGATCAGAGGGTAAGAACCCTTGTCCTCACGACTCATGAAACCCTGATTCATGAAAACCCGAAATGACAGTGCGTGGAGGGGTTAGAACATTTCGGTGTTTCGGTACCCGGGGTACCTAAGTGCGAGTTTCCTTGTACTCGCAAGTCCTGAAATCCTTTCATGCAAAATCCTGAAATAACAACGTATGGATAAATCCTGATATTTCGGTGTTTCAGCATCCGGAATATCCAAGGGCGAGATCCCTTGTACTTGGAAATCCTGAAATCCCAACTTGCGATATCCCGAAAGATAGAGTGTGGAAAAGTTATCATATTTTGGTATCAGCTCTTGGGAAACCCAAGTGCGAGACCTCCTGTCATTGCACATCCTCAAATCCCGATGGAGGAAACCTTGAAATAGTGAAGCATGTTAGAGCTTGGTGTTTCAGAGTTTCGGCTCCCGGGAAACCAAGGTGCGAGACCTCCTGTCGTCGCACATCCTGAAATCCCAATGGAGGAAACCCTAAAATAGTGAAGCATGTTAGAGCTTGGTGTTTCGGAGTTTCGGCTCCCAAGAAACCCAGGTGAGAGACCTCCTGTCATTGCACATCCTGAAATCTCGATGGAGGAAACCTCGAAATAGTGAAGCATGTTAGAGCTTGGTGTTTCGGAGTTTCAGCGCTTGGGAAACCCAGGTGTGAGACCTCCTGTCATCGCACATCCCAGAATCTCGATGGAGTAAACCCTGAAAAGTGGAGTGCCATATTTTATATCCGAGGTGATTTTTAGTTATGACAAACTATTGGTCCCCTTCAGATTTCGGCACTTCGAGAGACAAGAGAGCAAGGGATCGCATGTAGCACAATTTCCTGAATCGCGAAAGCTGGAAGTACCTCTCTGGTAAGGCATGTGGTCATGACCCATGGTCACATGGGTAAGGATAAGGGATGGTAGGAACTACATCAGGCTTCGTAGGGATTCAGGGAAATTCTGTTCCACGGAGAAAAGAAGAAAAAGGCCAAAAAATTCTGAATTCCGAAGTGGGTATGTTACAATATCCTATGCGCAACATTATCTCTCTTAACATCCATTCATTCCTCATTTACTTCATTTCACATAACCATTACAACGTACATGAGTGTCATATTAGGACTATTAGAATTCATAAGAAACACAATGTTATTGGTTTTTTGTCGATGTTTCAGATCCACAACAGGATCCATCTTCAGTACATAAAATTTTGAGAAAAAAATAAAAGAGAAGAACCCTAATAAATACTAAAAAGAGCGGGGGGAACCGTAAGGTTAGATGGGTGAAACCCTAGATTTAATAAAAATTTTAATAAGTATTCATGTTTATGGAAGTATAGGCCAGAGAAGATAAGCTGACCTAGACTTCCTGAAACGTTAATACTTATTAATAATTTTATTAAATCTATGGTTTCACCCAACCAGCCTTAGGGTTCCCCCTATTCTCTTTAGTATTTATTAGGGTTCTTCTCTTTTATTTTTTTCTTAGGATTTTATGTCCTAAAGATGGATCCTGTTGTGGATCTGAAATGTCAACGAAAAATTGATAATATTGTGGTTCTTCTGAATTATAATAAAAAAAACTCCCACCAAAGAAATATGAACTATCATATTAAGACTACTGAAGCATTTGCCATCATTACAGAGTAACAACAAACATCATAAAAATAACAAACAAACACATCACAACACATGGTTTTAACATGGTTCAAACTAATTTGGGCTACGTCCACAACGACCAACTTGTTATTTTATTCATTGAAATCTCCTTACAACTGCACATTACGCTTACAAAAAGATGCAACAGTAACCATTACTCAAACCTTCCTAGCCATTTTTCTGCAGTGCGAGCCTGACTCCTCAGTCATAACTCAAAAATATTCCTCTAGACTTCTCCAAAATTCGACTATCTCAAAAGCTCAGTTCACTCACCATCCTATTAATTTCCTTCTTCTACCCAAAAACCCATTATAATTTATAGATTTAAAAATAGTTCTAATCTCATTACAATGTGGAAAAAATGTCCCCAAATCCTAACAAATTTCCACCTTACATGCTCTAGCGTCTTTGCATGTACACTTCTCCTTAGCCAAAATGTCATGTGATCCATTCCTTCATGATTGCCAAGACTTATCCAAACCTAGCTTGCTCCAACAGGCCCCCAACACTAACATGTGGCTCATCTCGAGCCACTCAAGCCTTCTTCCAATTCACCATGAACTTTTCAAACGTCTCCTTTGTTGTCATGGCCTTCTCCCTTACCTTTGTCTCCTTCTGCAAAATTGTGTCAACTATTTTGGTAGTAACCCG
>JASDQU010100090.1:22203-32706 GCA_032191745.1 Picea mariana
TCCAGATCCAGGTGGATCTGAGGAGATTGGTCTGTGTCCGCACTCACGAATTTATCCTTGAACAGTCTTTCCCTCCCATTCTTTGTAGATCCTGTTGTTTGTTCATCCTATATTTGTTGTACTCATGGGGAACTTTGATTCTTCTAGCAATTTGCGCAACTGAACCATTTTTTCCTACATCTTTCTATGCATCTCTTCCTGTTGATATGTCACACAATGAAACACGTCACCTATGACTTATTTAACTTGATCACCAATATTTTCCTAGTCTTCCTCTATTGGTGCTTGTATGGCCACTTCCTTGATGGATTTCTTCTTTATCTGTTGTGGTACGTATTTTCTTCTCTCTGGTTCTTTGTGCTTCTTTTATGTGTGTGGTGTTGTCTTCTGCATTGTTTCCTTTGTTTCATTTCTTCTTTCATGTTCATCTCCTTATTATTCATCATTATATATCTCTTTCACTTCCGGGTTTTGTTTCTTGGAGGGCCCTATTTTTGTTGGTGGAATCTTCCACTCATTTTCCCAATATACCATGATATGGCCCATCTTGTCCTCGGTTAACTAATATTGTGTTGGCAACCATTACTGACCTAGGTCCTTTTTTTCTTGTACATAAGTATGGTGACACCCTTCCTTTAAGAGTTCCAGTACCTTATACACGTCAACCACCTATGGTGGTATGTGTGGGGTCCTCTCAATTATTTCCCTAAAAGTTTCTTTATAAATATAAAAGGCAATATTGTTGTCCATCTGTCGTGCCTTATGCATAGTATGCCATAAATTCTAGTATCGCGCAGTTAGAGATGGCTTATCCTTGACTCTCAAAGATTATGTGTCATCTGGATCCCTCTATGTGGATAGTGAAATTAGAATTAATATCCAGGCATAGTGGAACTCGGTGCCTTTATATTGCGCTTCTTCACAATCAATCAAGATCTAATTGAGTAAGAACATCTCCCAGTTCATTTGGATTACCTCAATGTGCTTTTCAACTGCCTCTATCACTGTTGATGGGACTTGTGTTACCCATGATTTTGGTCATCATGATGGTGTATTAATGATGGTGAACTCAGGCTCCTCATAAGAACTTTCTCCTGAGAAAAGTTACATTCATCTCTTCCTAGAAAACTCACTTTTGGAGAGAGTTCCCAGATTGCTAGGATACCAGGGTGCGAGAATGACCCATTCTCGCAGGCTGCCTTAAGCCAGGGTGCGAAATTCTCGCACTGTGCAACATATCTAGGGTGCGAACCTTCTCTAAAGCTTGGAAAAAGGTGGATTCTCGATGGTTCTAGAAGGGAATCTTCTAGAAGAATGGGTTGGCATTCGAATGGTTATCCTTGTACTGGATTCCCTGATATTGTGGGATGATTCTTATCCAAGTAACCATCTCATTCTTTCCTATATATTGAGGGAATTCTCATGGAAAAGGTTAAGCAAGATTCATTGGAGAATTGGTGAAAGAATTGTGTGAAAAACTTAGCCTGAACAGGAGCTTGGAGACTCTAGCAAGTCTATCAAGAGGATTTAATCTTCTTCATACAAGGATTGAGTAAGTGTGTGTGTTGGAGCCAAGAGCCACTAAAAGGGATCTTGCAACATCAAGGCGATCAGGTTGTAATGTTCTACTTTCAATTAATATGATACAGTGGCATGTCCCTTTCCCATAAAGCTATTCTCACTTTATTGTGTAATTCCTTGATCATACACATAAGTTGACAGTTGAACATATTGTGCTATCTTCACTTTGGTTGGTTTGTGTTGTCTTGGTCTTGAAATCACAAGAGAACTGGAGCGAAGCGGGAGCAACAGAGACCCTAGGAAGCGATACAAAGGTATGTTACTTGTTCCTCCTTACTAGCTAATTCAATGGTCAAAACTTAGGGAAAGAGTTGTGTCCTGTCCTGTTTTGTTCTAGATCTAGGTGGATCTAGGGAGATCTGTTAGTGTCCACACCTACCGATTAGTCCAATAACAAAATTGGCGACTCCACTGGGGAAATATCCCATTTTCTTTGTGGTTTTTGATATTTTTCTTGGCCATTTTCTGTTGCCTTACCTTTCTCCTTTCATATCAATCTCTGAGTCTTCAAGATACCCTGATAGACACTCTGGGTCCAGAGGCCTCTTCAAATTTTGTGCCTTTTTCCAAAAATTTGATTAGTTTCAGAGGTTCTCGCACTGCACTCCACAGTAGCCTACGAGAATCTATAGATTTTGCACCCTGTTTTTAGGTTCAGTGCGAGGTTCTCGCACTCTGCTCAAAGCTCACCTGTGAGAATCACTTATTCTCTCATTATGTAATATTGTTGGCCTGTGAACCCTGTTTTTCAAAAGTTTGGATTTGATTTTTTTCATCTTCAACTGCCCAGATCTGGGTAGGTGCCTCAAAGGAGTTTCTTGGACCATTGATTGATGTTTTTCTTTTCTTCATTTTTGTGCACAAACAGTCTTAGGATTTCAAAGGCTCTTCCTGTCACTTTTGTCATGACTTTGGTTTCTTGACTTTTCTTGGCAAAGCTATACTCTCTGATTTTGGAATCTGAGTGTGCTTGATTGGTTAAGGACTGGTGATCGGTTGAAAGTTAAGTTTCTTTGTATTTATCATTTGCTCATTGTTTGAAAACTCATTTTTCTCATACAATTGAAAAGACAAGTTTGGTTTCCTTGTTATTTTTGTTTCCATTGAAAGAGTGGTTTGGGTTTTTTATCTATTGCTTGTTCATTGGTTTTATTATTCTCTGCACTCTCACCATCAGGGTGTAGGTCCTTTTTGAAAAGTGAACAAACGTTTTTCTTTCAAAAATCATTTTCGTTTTCGGAAACATTGAAAATCCATTGTTGAAATTATTGAAAAAGAAACGATAGAGAATTGTTATTGATGCATGATTTGTTGCACTTGCATTCTAAAGGAAATTTTGTATTGTAGTTCAAGGTTGATCTGGAAAATTTCTCTTTCCCTCCCATACATAGGATTCATTGAACGAAAATTGCTACATTTCATTCTCATCCATGCATCGTTGGGTCAGAGTCTTATACAACATCAGTTTCATTTCCGCCTCCTTTTAGTAACAACATCCCTTAATAACACTGCACAATTGTAAAATGTACCTAGTAACTCTTTTATAGGGATCTATTACACCAACATTTAGCTAGGCTAGTGCTTTGGAGTAGGAAGAGAGATACACTCTCCAAAGCACAAAACACACAATAGCATCTTGTGTTAAGGAGAGTTAAATTCCATTTGCAACATCTTGTCCTGGGAAGCCCTTCTCACATAAGGGTCAAGCACGAGGTCGCATTGATATTGACAGAGTTACTCACCCTGCTTTGTTGATATTGGTGTAGAGATTGCACGTATTATGGGGATCACTCGGAGGTATACCCACAATGATGAGTGGAAGCCTTTTGAGTTGATTTCGGGCTAGATACCCTGCCCTTGCGTGTGGATCGGACTGTCAACTACCCCGCCGGGATTTATTTTTGTTGGTGGTAACCTTAGTGGCCTATCTTTCTAGGTTCTTACATGAGGTGACTGTGAAGGGGAAAGTCTTCATGGTACCTGGAATTGACATTGACCAAACTCACTCGGGATCCTTGGAGGGTATACCCACGATTATGTGTGGGAGCTTGCACCAGGGTGTAAGTCCGTTAAGCAGGTCGTCAGCGTAACTTTTCCACCCTAGCCTAGCCCCTTCTCGTCTCGTTGTTGCAACGTTGGATTTCATCACCAACTAGTGGCTTCGGAATTAGAAGGTCTTGTTTGATTGGTGTTGCTTCCTAGATTTTGTTTACTAGCGTGTGTTGTTTGTTTACCAAAGTTGGCCATAAGATTTTTTTTCATGAAGTTTGTCACTTGGTTACAATAGCTCTTCCACGTTGTTCACGTAGAATGCAGGGTTTATCTCCAGAGCATCTGGAAGGTTCTCAAACCTTGCCTACAAGTACACCTGAGGACCCTCCTCGGCAAGGTGAAGTCCCAGTTGTCACCACACCACAAGTGGAACGGACTGACTCTCTCGAACATTTCCGAATCACCAACACTCGAGAGGACTTTCAACTTCACCCTGATTCTGAGCAACCGTTTATGTGACTGAATTATTTCAGAGACTTAGTTGTTACATCTTCTAGATCACCAGTTGGACCCTTTCCTGGCATAGAAGGCCAAGATCTTTTTTGGTCTACAGGTGTTTTTCGACGGGACCTTTTTGGTCCAGGCTCACCTGTGATTTCCGAAATCACCCCACCTGTGATTTTCGCAATCTCTAGTCCAGAGACAGTACCGTTTACTACCGCCTATCACTTTACTGTGCTTATCAAAATGGCCCATCACACAGATACTACGAGTGCTCCAACTGGGTTTACTGCGATCGGTCTTGCTCCCATCAACACACAGCGAATGCCCAACGTCACTGTGACACTACCACCTGGATACCGTGCGTTGAATGCTTCCATTCCTACTCCTGCGCAAACCCCATCCAGCTCTCCTATTGGTCCTTCTTCTTCTGGGCACTCTATTCCTGGTTTTATTCCAACACTCCCTCAATTTCCTTTTGGAGGACCTTCCTCATCTTCTACTAGCAGTCTTAATCCTAGTGGCACTATTCCTTCATTCACACCAAATTATCAGGTTCCCGTCGGTGGACAATTTCATCAAGGTGGCATGACTCAACCCCCTTTCAATGAGCAAATTCTTGTTGGCACGCAAGTCCCAATTGGAACACAACCCCCAATTGGAACACTACCCCAAATTGGAACACCACCTTCGATGGGAGGATCGACCCCACCTTTTGGACAAAACATACCTCCATCCTTGGCCCAGTATTGGAATCAGTTGATACAACATCCTCCTCAATCGACTGGGGGGCAGCAGTTTCCAGTTGCATCCATAATACCCCTTGGTATGGGCCAACCATATCCAGGTTCGTTCAATCCTATTTGGGGCTCGACTGCTCAAACTCATGTTCCTGTTCCAGGATACAATCCCATGAGCTACTATCCTCTCCAACCACCGCTGAATCTGCCTGGGTCTTCACATTATATGCAGACTACTTATTGTCCTAATGGTTTGCCGATAGGGCTTCCTCCCCAAAGCCACCAGTACCCACAGGTGAATCGACAGTTACCCTTTATCACCACTTTGGATCTTCCAGATTTGTCAAGGATTTTAAATGATCCAATTCGTCACTCTCCCCAATGGCCTGCTATACCAGCCAAGCTACCCTTGGACATTCCTAAATTCGATGGAAAAGTGGGAGAGGACCCAAATAATCACGTTATGACTTTTCATTTATGGTGCTCATCCAACTCCTTGATGGATGACTCTATTCATTTATGTTTTTTTCAACGAACCCTCACAGGTTCTGCTGTGATGTGGTATATAGAATTACCACGAGGTTTCTTCTCTGACTTCAACACCCTGGCTATGGCTTTCCTCACACACTACCAGTTACCGATCTGTTATGACATAGGGAATGAGATTTTGAATTCCTTCAAATAGAACAAAGCCACTCATATATCCGATCACATCCATGAGTGGCGAAGGAGACGACGTCTCGTTAAACTTGAGCTCCCCGATCAGTTGCTGGTAGAATGGTTCACAAAATCATTTGTGAACGACATCGGTCGTGACATTGCCATGGGTGGCGTAGTCACGGAAGAGTAGGCTATAATTCGTGCTCAATATCTTGACCTCATTTATTCACAAACGGGAACCCTTTACGATTTACTATTTGACTTACCTCGTCCTTCTACTTCCAGCACTTCAAATACTCTAGTTGCTTCACATGCCACTGACGATGTGATTGGCTCTTTCCAAGCCCAACCACATTCCACCTCAAGCACAAACCCCAAACCTGCTTCTTCTAATGTTCAAAATGCTCCGTCTCCTACCCCTCTCAACAGCAAGACTTCTGAGGTAAATGCAGTTCAATCTACCCTTGCCGGTAAAAAAAAATCCAAAAAGGGAAGGGGTAAGAATAAGGAGGGAAAAAATACTTCTCAAGTAGAGCAAACCAAAACTACCCCTGTTGATGATCGGGATAAGCGCAAACCTCGATACCCTTTTCTTATCTATGGTGATGATCACTACATGAAGGATTGCCCATGATGCACCAAGGTCACTAAGTTCCTTCAAGCAGCTCCAAAACCACCTGCTCCGACCATTTTGTCACAATCCTTCCCGTCTCAACAACAGGCTCAGTTGGTCATTCATGACCAACCCTCATCTTCTACTACGTCTTATGTATTGATGTGTACTGGCGATTCAAAGAAGAGCGACGTTACACTCACTACTCATGCCAAAGATTATTCTCCCTCAAAAGAGAAGGTTGATGATCTACCTCCTTCCTCGGTACAACCCTCTCCCGTGACTCCACTTCCCAACGGTCCTCTTCATATCGAACGATTGAGCCTCGACATAGTTCTTTGACCCCCCCCAAAGGGCATCATTTGGAAATCGGATTTCAATCCACATGCTCGTGCTGCCCAGAACTACAACATTGTTGAAGATCTGGCCCAAGCACCTTCTGCGATGTCATCCCTCAAAGTCCTTCAAAGTTGTCCCACACAACAGAAGGCACTGTTGAAAGTTATCGGTGGAATCAAACCGAAGGATACGAATTTAATAATCTTTGACTTCGAAGATCACATTCCAAGGTTACCCCCTCAACTCATGTTCCATATCCAAGTGATTGTCTCTAACAAAAATATTTGTCGAATAGTTATCGACGAGGGTGCCTCGACGTGTGTCATGTCTCTTACTTGCTGGAAAGCCATTGGCTCTCCCCCTTTGAATGAATCCCAAAACACTCTCAAAGCCTTCAATGGCTCCGGTTTTAAGCCCTACAGTGTCCTTCCTTCATTTCCCATCACGTTAGAAGGAAAAACAGTCCAAGTCGAAGTGGAAGTCTTTGACGCTCCCCTTGATTATAATCTTCTGCTTGGCTGCAGCTAGATCGATTCCATGCGTGCAATTGTGTTGACCCTTTTCTGTGTGGTATGTTTCCCACATCAAGGAAAGGTCATCACCATCGACCAACTAGCCTTCTTTAATTCTAATACCCGTAATGGCAATGTACCGTTCATCGCTAAAACCCCACCGGGTTATGAGAACGTTGGTGTAAGCATTATCAAAGACTCTTCGTTAATGGGTACTTTCCCCATTCCACCGCCCGCTATTCCACGCTCGTCCGTTGCTTCAATCAACATGATCTCCACCTCGATTCACGAAATTCTTGCATCTCATGACCCCTGGATGGTACCTGACCCTGGAGATCATCTTCGTTACGGTGACGAAATGCCGTTAAGTCCGGTTGAATCCGCCTATCAGGCCATTCAATCGGAAACACTTTCTGCCCCCTCTCTTGGTGAGTTGTCTCTCGATCCTTTCCATGTCATTTTTCCCACTGACAAGATGATCATTTCTGTCATGGAGGACACCCTTTGGGATGATGGACATCATCATTCCATCCTCTTTCTAGAGAAGCATACCCTTGAGAACTACCAACGGATTTCGACCCCGTCAATCGTTTTTGTCATCTCCACCATTCCCGGGTCCACACACGATGTGTTTTTCGAAGGGAAATTAAGCAATATCTCACCCACGATTCCCCTCAACATATCCATCAAACCTAGGATCATCAAAAATCTCCATATCAGAGCTTCGTGTTCTTCTGACGAAGTTGTCATCTACACATCCCTTTTCAAAGAGTTTCGTGACATCTTTGCCTAGAGCTACAAAGAAATGTCGGGTATCGAACCTGATATTTTGATACATGAAATCAAGACATACCCCAATGCTAAACCTGTCCGGCAATGCCTTCGTCCAGTTCACCCATGTAAAGAGGCTACTATCAAACTCAAAGTTGAGAAGCTTCTTAAAGATGGCTTTATTTATCCAGTGGCTCTCACTGACTGGGTTTCCAATCTTGTCCTGATCGACAAGAAACAAGGCAACATTTGTGTATGCGTTGATTATAGGGATATCAACAAAGCTTGTCCCAAAGACAACTTTTCTACCCCCTTCATCGATTATATTGTCGATGATTACGCTGGAAGTGAAATCTTCTCTCTCATGGATGGTTTCTCCGGATATAATCAAATCAACATTATTCCCGAGGATCAACATAAGACTTCTTTTATTTTCCCTTGGGGTACTTTTGCCTATTGGAAACTTCCTTTCGGTCTCAAGAACGCTGGTGCAACTTTTCAACGTGCTATGTCTTATGCTTTCCATGATATCAAGCACATTTTTCAACCATATTTGGATGATTTACCTCCTCATTTAATGCACCGAGTCGATCACCCAACCCACCTTTGAGCCCTTTTCGTCCGCTATCGGTTCTATCGTATTCGTTTGAATCCTCATAAGTGCATTTTCTGTGTGGAATCCGGCCGCCTTCTAGGTTTTATCATTTCACATCAAGGGATCTGGGTGGATCTTTTAAAGGTTGAGGTGATCCTTAATCTCCCTCCTCCTTCTACACTTCGCCAGTTGCAAAGTTTGTAGGGGAAACCAAAATTTCTTCGTCGTTTTATCCCCAATTACGTCGAGATAACTCATGGATTTACGCGGCTCTTAAAAAAGGATTCAGAGTTCATCTGGGATACTATTGCCAACAATGCTTTCAAAGATTTGAAATTGTCCCTGACACGAGCTCTGCTTCTCTTTCCCCCCGATTACAGTCACAATTATTTCCTCTACCTTGCTACCTCAGATTACACCATTGGCATGGTTCTTGTACAAGAGGATGATGCTAACGATGAACATGTTATTTGTTGCTTGAGTCGAAGTCTAACACATACTGAAATCAAGTATTTACATGTTGAAACACTAGCCTTAGCTGTCGTCCAAGTCGTCCAACACTTCCGGCACTATATCCTCTCGTGCAAGACTACAGTGATTTCTCATTGCAACCCTATTCAACACATTCTTACACGTCAATTTCTAGGGGGGAAATACTCCAAATGGATTGTGATACTCCAGGAGTTTGACTTGGAATTTGAACGCGCCAAGTCTAAGAAGTCTTTAGTATTTGCTAAGTTGATATGCGACTTTCCCCATTCTGACACAGAAAATGTAGCTGCTGATTCATTGCCCGATGAATCTCTTTTCCTTATCATCACTGATGATCTTTGGTATGGTGATCTCATTATATATCTCCAAACCCAGACTTTCTGGCTAACTTTGTATAGTACAGAGCGACATCGCATACGATACCAAGCTCGTCAATACATTATCCTCGGAGACACTCTTTATCATCCTGGGATTGACTCTGTTTTTCGACGTTGCCTCACTTTCGACGAGGCTGAGAGAGCTTTGAATGATTTCTATTATGGAGCCTGTGGTGGTCATATGTCTGGGTATGCTACTGCCTAGAAGATTTTACGAGCCGGGTTTTTTTGGCCTTCTTTATTTAACGACTGCATAATTGTCATTCAAAAATGCCATGCTTTCCAAACCTATAATAACAAGATACAGTCACATCCCTCTCCTCTTCACCCTGTGGTCTTAGTTGATCCCTTTGCGAAATGGGGCATCGATTTCATGACATGTCACCCTCACTTGGCCGGGGGGGCATGGTTACATTATTGTAGTCGTCGATTACTTTACGAAATGGGCCGAGGCAATGCCGAAATTTGACAACATTGGAAAGACCATAGCATTATTCATTTTTAATCACATCATAGCTCGTTTTGGTATTCCCCAAGCTATCATCACTGATCACGGTAGCCACTTTAGGAATTTTATGATGTTTGAACTTACTGAAAAGTTGGGTCTTCGTCATGAAAACTCAACACCCTATTACCCACAAGCCAACAGCCAAGTCGAAGCAATTAACAAAGTTCTCATAACTATGCTCCGACGAATGATAGGGATTCACAAAACAAGTTGGAACACAATGTTTTTTTCAGCATTGTGGGCTTACCAGACATCCTTCAAGTCCGCTACTGGGTTTACACCTTTCCAATTAGTCTATGGTGTGGAAGCCATTCTCTCAATTGAATGCGAGATACCCTCTTTAAAACTAGTTGTTGAACTCCTACCAAACACTTCTACTGAGGAAGAACGTCTATTGTATCTTATGCAATTAGATGAAACTCGACGCGATGCCACCCTTGTCATAGAAGCTCAGAAAAAGCGTGTCAAGGCCCAATATGACAAGCATGTCAAGCCTCGCGTTTTCTTCGAAGGAGATCTTGTTCTCCTCTATGAACAAGATCGAGATATGTTAGGAGCTGAGAAATTCGAAGCCATGTGGTGAGGTCTTTATATCATTCGATGAGTTTTGGAAAAAGGGGCTTATGAGTTAGTGGATTACGATGGTATCTGTTGGTCACTATAATTGCTTAATTGATTTCAAACAACCAAGTGAAACATAAATTATCAACCCAGGGAAGTCTTTTGTTTCAAAGATAGCCACGCACTGTATATGCTCAATTCCAAAAGCACTTAGTGTTGTAGTAAAGAAATCATTCTATCTATACTTGCTGAAGTGAACTG
>JASDQU010100090.1:34319-79111 GCA_032191745.1 Picea mariana
AAGAAGGTGGGCCCTCCCTTCTCACAAGATTCCCCTGAAACGGGAAACTTAGAGACGAATTATCAAAGCAGTCTTCTATTCATCTGTTGAAATATTTCATTACAAATGGAAGGATCGAACACGTCCCGCTTCTCTGAAGTTCTTAATACATCAAAAGTTGGTCCCCTCGAATGGTGATTTCCCTTGAATTTAAAGGAGAAATCCCATCGATACAATCATTAACAAGCCAGATCTGGATCCTACACTAAATTGGATCTTCTTTCTAAATCAGCATAGGGTGTCCTATTCTCATGCAACCGAATGCTAATACAGGAGATGACGAGGCATTGCTGTTACGGCTGGTGTAACAACTTCTTCTCATAGCTGCTGATGTTGTTTCAGCATCGCAATTCACGGGCTGTTTGGCCACGTGAATTGCGCCCCTTGACTGTGTCGGCCTTGACTGCTAACTGTTAGGGCTCGTGTTTCAGCATCGTGGCAGTCTCCACTGTGTCTCAGCATCTGCATTTCTGAACTGAGTGACAGCTCCGTGTTTCAGCATCTGCCTTCTCGAACCATGTAGTTGCTTCGTGTTTTGGCATATGCATCCTCGGACTGTGTAGCAGCTCCGTGTTTCAGCATGTGCATCCTCGGACTATGTAGCAGCTTCCGTGTTTCAGCATTAGTGACTTTGGACAGTTCTGTGTTTCAGCATCGGTCTTGAATACTATTCTACATATATAGATACTTATGCACTTCTAATCAATGGTTAAGTCCAAAAGTAATGTAAAATATTATGCAAAACAGATTAAGCATATAATAATGAGAAAGGACGTTGTATACCTTGGAATGATCAGGTGAGGTGATATTGTGANTCTAAATACTAGTGATGAAGGGTATAATAATGACAAAAAGTGTAGGCAAAAAGGTGCATAGTGTGGTCCTAACAGTATCCCTTTGAGTGAACCCAGGAATGGGTTGTACTTGAAGAAGTACTATGCATAAAATCATCTGTGCATGAGTACTTGTATTTTTATTGTATCATACTTCTTGTGTGTTACTCTAGCTTGCTTTTGTCGTTATCTGGTCTTTGCCCTTATGTGATGTTGTGTTTGATTTCCAGATGTCAGAGTCTTCGCTACCCTATATTGGCTTCGCTGATGGCGCTAGCCGTAGTACTCATTACCTTGCTTCCGCTGCATGGGAAATTTACGCTCCTACAAACGAACTTGTATCCTTACGAGGTGTGTCTCTCGGTCGTGCGACCAACAATATTGCAGAGTATAGCACCATTATCGAATTATTGGTTTATGCTATCTCGCTCGGAATACGTCATTTGGTTGTGCGACTTGATTTGCAGCTTGTAGTACTACAGTTAAGTAATGTCTATACTATTCGAAGTCCTACATTGTTACGGGTGTATTTGTGAATTCGCCTCTTGGAGCGTTATTTTGATTATATTGAATATCAACATATTCCTAGATGTCTAAATACATTAACTGATGCATTGGCTAACTATGTAATAGACAGACATTTGGATCATTTGTAAATCAATCACATCAATTTTCACACAACAGATGATAAACCGGTAGAAGTCATCTATATATATAATGATCAAAAGAGTTTTTACAAAAAAAAATTGTTCGAAGACCAAAATGTCAAAATCTGAAGCTCATAGCTTTTACAAAGTGACGTCATGGATGACATTCATGGTAACACACGACTTCCTGGGCAACTCTACGGAGCAGTCGACTCATGGACTCTGACACTCCTACTGTATGACGTTGATCACGTCATGGAACCTCTCCAAGAGGCATGTCTGGAATATCTACGATCAATCCATCTAGGTTTTGTTCCACTACCTAATAATCCTCGGCATATTGTGGCACTGGCACTACCTCTCCTCGCCACTGAATGGGAGAAGTACCAGGAGGTCGGTAAGGTCCAACATCTGTGTCATCAACAATGAATTTTATGTTTAGTCTTTGGACAAACATATAAAAAAACATTTGCATATGATAAAAATTCACAAAAAAACATTTAAAAAGGGAAACAATTGTGTACTTCTTACCAAGTTCCCCCCACTGAGCATCCTCTGGCGGGACTAAGTCCAGATCTCCTCGGAAATCCAACCCGGCATAGGCATAATCATCGACTATCAACATCTGTGGTCATAGCCAATCGAAGAAGGTATCATCATACTTGATGATTGGTCCAGCTACGTGTCGGGCCATGAGCCGACACCATCTCAGCATCCTTGGATCCCTGGGAGCCAGTAAATTCCACTCAACCTACAGCCTCAGTAATGGAACCCTCTTGAGAAAGAAGGACACTAACAAAGATCCATACCCGAATTGCTTTAGGTCGCCTCGTCTGCATTTGGTCAACTGCTTTTTCATACTACAAAGCACAGCATTTGCCCAGTTGAAAATCCAAGGTTCAGTACACTCTATGGCATACTGGAAGTAACTCTGTAGCGCCATGTGAGGAGTGGAACTCCCAGCCATCTGAGATATGGTGAACAAGATAGTATGGAGGGTCAAATCCCATACCCCCCAAATAGCTACTTTTCCTTTCTTCCTCTCTGCCTCGGGAACACAATGTAAGTGGCAATACTCACTCATGGGCAGCCCACCACCTATGCTACCAGATAAGCTCACATGGTACCCACGCCATGACAATCTAGTCAAGAAATAAATGTCCTCAATATATAAGGACAATGTGTGGACCCCCACATGAAATACCTGCTGATCGGGATCCCACATATGCACAAGGTACTCTAATAACCTGATTTGGGCCCTCATGCCTGGGATACGAAAGTGCTTCAAGAGACCACAGTTCCTCAAAGTGGCAATAGTGGGTGGATGATTTCTGGAAATGGTATTGTCTTCTTCGTGCTCCCTTTCATTCCATTCAAGAACCATTTTGATGGCCACCTACCTACATAAGAAGCACAAGAAGAGAATTAGTAACTCTATTCATGGATTGGTTCTCTTTCATTGAGAAATTTTTAAAAAAAATTTGTGCTTTGCGGTTCTCGCAGGTGCCCTTTAGGCACAGTGCAAGAACCTCGTAGGCTGTTGTGGGCTCAGCTGTGAGAATGACCCATTCTCACAGATCCCGTGTAGCCCACCTGTGAGAATGGCTGAGCGCAAGTAGGGCTCACAAAACAAACTCAAAAAATGAGTTTTAACCAATGAAAATGCAAAATAAAACCATGAAAGAGTAGAGGGAAAAGAGCCTACCTCACTGTCGCTGAAGGCTCATCGAATGGATGCTCGTAACTCCCACAATCTGATGCCAAACTTCAAGGGTAAAAAGAGGGGGTTTTGGGCTCAAATAGTGAAAAGTGAAAATGATATGGTAAAAAGAATTTTTATTTCTTTATATTGGCTTTTACCATGTTGTTTAATTTTTAATAATTGTTTATTTATTAAAACCTAAACCCTAATGCCCTTTTGAGTGTAACTTTTTTAGGCGTAACGACTTTGATGGTCATGTACAGGGATGTGGACATATTTTTCTTCTCCATCGCATGTTTTGATTGTTTTTTATGGTTTTTGTATAAAACCTCGAGCTAGGTCTTTGTCCATTCTCACGCTAGAAAATACATGAGAACGTGATCGAGCATACTTTTATCACTTTTTCAGGCTCAACAAGTTTATACGAAAAAGGAACCCCCCTAGAGTCCTCTTTAAGCTCTTTTCAAACTCTCTAAACATGAAAAGATAGATGAGCAACCTTTCTATTTTCACACTCGATAAAGTATTTGAAGAAAGAATCTGGTGAGCGATAATTTATCTCTTTTTCGGTCTCATCGGACTATTTTACGAAAAAGGAACTGAGAGAGTTCTCTTTTAAGTGTTTTTCCAGACTCTATAATCATGAAAAACCTTCAAGTTTTCTATCTCTGGACTCGTTAAACAAACATTGATAGACCCGTAATGGGACCAAACCACTCCTTCTTAGGGTTCATTAAACATACTTTGAAGGACTTATCCGAAGGATAATCTTATACCAACAAGCATATGTTATCCTCCTCAAGCTTGCGTAAAAATAAAGAGGTACTCGCCAGAAATGGTGGGGGAAAATTTGGGAAAGGGATATGTTTTCATCTTCGTATTGATTGGTAGTAAGTGTCGCTCTTGAACATGACACCCCCTATTCATTATTTGAAGCCGGTTTGGGAAATCCATCTGTCTTTCATTCGATTTTCTACAAGGTCATTCCTTGTGTCGTCTTTGAGTCAATTCTGCCAAATCATTGGTCGTGTCATTCATATGTTCAAGAGAAGTTCATCTGAAACCTCTATTGAGTCGGCCATCTGTAGTTGTCCATTCTCTCCGTGTCGGCCTTCCCTATGTCCGGTTCAACTTACATCATACTCTGTTTCATGTTCAAAATCTGTTACTCATTTCATGTCATTGATGGGGGATACATCAAGGCCCTCTTGTGATGATTTTTGTTCCATCGACTTCAGCTCTTTATCCGGAATCAAGACTTAGAAATTATTTGGTACCTTGGAACTTGCATGCCTCAATGGCAAGTTTCCTCACTTTCGACAATGGGTTTACATCATTGACCCCTGATCGAAAGATTTCGTCGGATGTTCGACTTCAACTCATTCATTCACATTCAAGGGATTGTACTAATGTACCTTGGGAGTCATTGACATCAATGGTGATTTCCCTTGCACTTGTTAACGGTTTCATCAATGACCGGTAATCAAGTGGTTTCTACCATGTTCGACTTCGACACATGTAATCACATGGTTAGATTCGTACTTTTGGGTGATGAAATTGAAGACCCTCGATATCATTTCTTGGTCCAGGTTGCGATGGAATATGTATAATTTGTGACACATAGATCCACTTTGTATGTCTCGTGGCTATGTCGTCTTAATTTGAATTTTCGCATAGATCCACAGTGTATGATTGGTGGCCATGACCTATGTCTACAATGTCATCAGTCTGTGATCTGAGTATGGGAATGCCTACCTCATAATTAATATATATGATATTCTACAGATGCTTCGTTGTTCGCAGGTTTCTGATTAGGTGCGCTCCTAGTTTCCAACACACACATGCAGTTTACAAAGTCTTTCGACTGTCACTGATTCCAGCCTCATACTTTGGGGGGAATTATGTTACCCATGATTTTGGTCATCATGATGGTGTATTAATGATGGTGAACTCAGGCTCCTCATAAGAACTTTCTCCTGAGAAAAGTTACATTCATCTCTTCCCAGAAAACTCACTTTTGGAGAGAGTTCACAGGTTGCTAGTATACCAGGGTGCGAGAATGACCCATCGCCACAGGCTGCCTTAAGCCAGGGTGAGAACTTCTCACACTGTTCAACATATCTAGGGTGCGAACCTTCTCTAAAGCTTGGAAAAAGGTGGATTCTCGATGGTTCTAGAAGGAAATCTTCTAGAAGAATGGGTTGCCATTCAAATGGTTATCCTTGTACTGGATTTCCTGATATTGTGGGATCATTCCTATCCAAGTAACCATCTCATTCTCTCCTATATATTGAGGGAATTCTCATGGAAAAGGTTAAGCAAGATTCATTGGAGAATTGGTGAAAGAATTGTGTGAAAGACTTAGCTTGAACAGGATCTTGGAGACTCTAGCAAGTCTATCAAGAGGATTTAATCTTCTTCATACAAGGATTGAGCAAGTGTGTGTGTTGGAGCCAAGAGCCACTGAAAGGGAGCTTGTGACATCAAGGTGATTAGGTTGTAATGTTCTACTTTCAATTAATATGATACAGTGGCATGTCCCTTTCCCATAAAGCTATTCTCACTTTATTGTGTAATTCCTTGATCATACACATAAGTTGACAGTTGAACATATTGTGCTATCTTCACTTTGGTTGGTTTGTGTTGTCTTGGTCTTGACCTCACGAGAGCACCAGAGCAAAGCGGGAGAAATAGAGACCCTAGGAAGTGATACAAAGGTATGTTACTTGTTCCTCCTTACTAGCTAATTCAATGGTCAAAACTTAGGGAAAGAGTCATGTCCTGTCCTGTTTTGTTCTAGATCTAGGTGGATCTAGGGAGATCTTTTAGTGTCCGCACCTACCGATTAGTCCGATAACAACTTGGTATTTCCAACACTTTCTTAACAAATTACAAACTAAGGCTTGGATCACAAACCTTACTTTCGAGTCACATATGCTTGCGACATATAACCCACGATGTCCACATAATATATGGAATTTCTCCTTCATCCTCTCAGATAAAGTCTTTTCATTCTTCTTGTTGGAGAAAAATAGTGAGGCGTCCTCCCCTTACAATGGGAGACCGATAATGCGCACTATTAAGTTGGTATCAATGGAGACCGGCCTATCAAGCCACAAGTGCCCGCCTGTGCATGCAACGCAAAAAACGTTTGACGTAGGAATTAATTTCTATGCTCGGGCCAAAGTGTGGTATATCAAATAGGTTAAGGATGTCGACCTTCTACAACCTTTTTTCACATATCTCTAGTTCTATCATGACCAACCACGTCTATGCACTAACTTACCTCTTCAGATACTTACTCGATGTCAGTTCTGGAAATTTCTTTTTGTTTGTGATGTCGTGGTCTGCATATTTTAAACTTGGTACGAATCCTAACATATCTTCTTCCACAATCACTCCCTTATGAATCTGTTGCTCCACGAGTGGGTACTTCACGTCTTTTTATAAGTTTACCATTTTTGCAAATGACTTTCTTGGTGGTATGTAGTCTCTCGGGAATATCAATGCTGAGGAGGATGCCTCCCGTGTCTCTTCAACTACATGTGTCTTTGTTGGTTGGCTACACTGTCTCTTTGGTACTGATGTTGAATTCATTATTTCCTTGGGTGGTGCCATCTTCTTCTTCAACTGTTCTCTATGTACAACTAGACTCTACAACTCGATTCTATATGAAAATAGTAACTGATAGTAACCTTTCACCGCTGACCCTTCTCTTTCTTATATACCTCATCATTAGTTGTTATATTCCCTTCACGCCTAAAATTGTCATCTAATCAACTAGTTCTTTGCATTCATTACCTTATGCAATGCTTCATTAACTCTGTATATTCAACTATTTATCCAATAAAATCTCCAACATGTCAAAATATCATTTTCGATCTTCATTTATGGTGATGCGGTGCCACTACTTCATCGTCATGGTAGCTCTTTATTGCACATCCCATCATGGATTGTCTTAAATGCTTGTAATGATTATCGGCATGATGTTTTTTTTTTTTGCTATCTCATCTCTTTGCATGATCTCTTCTCTCTATTCGAACTTGCTTCCTTCATCTATGTGCTTTTTTAAATGCTTAATTATCTTTTGCGACAATTTTCTGCTTTTCCTTTTTACCTGCTAATATTAACTGCTTGGACTCTTCAACTTTGTACTTCTTCCCTGAACTGTTTTCTTTCTTTTTCTTGTTTTTCTTGTTTTTTCTTTCTTTTTATGCCTATAATATAATACACTATGATACACATTTGACGTAGTTTTTACTAGTGCACTTAAGAAAAAATTTTCCTGTAAAGTTTCAACCTACTTTCATTAACCAACCCTTCCATAATTTCTCTATCCAACTTCTCCAATTGAACAACACCTGCTTCTGTAAGGAACCTTATCATGTATGGTCCTAACCAGTGCATCTAGATCTTCCCTGCATGCTACAGAAACTTACTGTAATTTAGTAACACCAAGTATCTTATATGAAATTTATTCTTCATAATATGTTTTTCTTGCTAGGTATTCTCACACGCTTTATGTACCTAGTGATGGAAACCTACGATGAAATGATCTTCTTCTAATTCCATAAGTTCTAACAATATTTGTTCTACTGCGCTAGAATCTGTAATCTTGGCCATGATGCAACAATGCATAGACTTGGTATAATAAACTCCAATGGAATAACCACTTCTTTTCCATATGTCAACCTAAAGGGAGTATGTCCTGTAATATTATTTCTTTTAGTCCTATATACCAATAATAATGTTGAAATATGTAAGTCCTATTCATCTTGAATTGTATTTCATACCTTGGTGAACACATGTTCCAAAATATTATTGAAAGCTTCTACCATGCCATTTTCCTGGGGATGGTATGGGGTACTCTTCTTATGGTGGATTTGAAACTCCTTGGTCAACACTGCAATCATCTGATTCAAGAAATGTGTTCCATGTTCTCTCATGAGTATCCTTAGAAAACTAAACCTTGTTACTACATTTTTGAATAAAAATCATGTTGTTGTCTCCACATTGCAGTCTCTAATTGGATCTTCCTCGGCCCATTTAGTTAAATTGTATGTCAGAGTAATAATGTACTTCACTCTCGATCTCCTAGTTGCTGGATTAATCGGCCCAACAAATTCCACTTCCCATTTTTCAATTACTTGTAACGTCACCTATGGAACCAAGGGAATTTCATCTCTCCTAGATGGCTTCCCTAGTCTTTGATAAACATCACAAGTCTGGAAAAATTCTTTAGCATATTTATGCAAGGTAGGCCACCATAATCCTATGCACATAATCTTATGGTTATTTTCTTTTCCTATGTAGTGACCTCCTTCTACCCTTTCACGCATCTCTGACAATACCATATTTCGTTCATGCCACTATGTACCATTAGTTAGTTGGTATCCTTTTATACTTGACTCATACCTGTCCTGATATTTCCTTTGTTGTTGGTATTGTTGCCCGGTATATGCAAACACCCCAAGAAATCCATTGGAAAGAAGCTAAAAGGATACTTCTCTATGTTCATTGTACAGTTTAGTTCAAGATACATTACATTTCAGGGGGGACTCCTTTATTGGTTGGTTTCACTGATTCAGATTGGGCCAGCGACCTTCATGATCAGAACTCTACTGCAAGTTATGTTTTCATCTTTGGTTAAGGACCTGTCACTTGGGCCTGTAAGAAGAAACATTCTATTGCACTTTCTTTAGTAGAAGCAAACTACTGAGCAACGGTAAATGAAATTCAGGAAGCTTTGTGGCTTTGATAGATCCTTTCAAAGTTTGGATTCCAACAACAGCATTCGACCAACCTTTGGTACAACAATCAGAGTGTCATCAAGTGTGCCAAAGACCCAGTTCAACGTAAGTGTATAAAACACATCGAGATACACATGCACTTCATCAGAAATCTCATTCATGATCAAGTTATTGAAGTTCTCTTTTGCCCTACAAAATATCAAGTTGCATACATTTTCACAAAGTCTCTTACAGAAGAGAATTTTTCCAAACTTCGATCTATGTTAGGAGTTCAAGAAGTTGTCATTAAGGTGGGATAGGCTCTAATTCCTCCTTCCTTTGCCTATTGTGTCACCATTGTAAATCCTTCAATCCTATCTCAATTTGTTCTTAAGGGGGGATGTTAGGATATTTAGAAACTTAAGAGTTAGTTAAGATATACTTGGTCTAACATGTCGTTAGGTAAAAATGTGTTTCTTATTGTGTTTATTTAGTATGCATTAGTATGCATTTGTAGTTAGGAAATATGACGGTCACAGTATGTTTTCGACATAGAGTGATCTGATGGTTCATACTCTCCTCGATATTAATGACCATTGATCTATGGATTAACACCCTATTGGTCTATGATATCTATTTAAAGATCATGGAGGGTCATTTTCCAATGATCGATTATGAGAAACTCTCTTGTAAAATCTCTCTGTAATCTTTTTCTTTGAATTAATAAATTTCTCTAGGTGGCCACATTGGTTGGGGCTATGGATGTTTCCCTGTAGGGGTTTTACCATGTGAAAACATCAGTGTGTTGATATTTGATCTGGTTATGTCAGTGGTTACTGAAGGTGTTCATCCTCTGTTGGAACACCTTTGTTGCTGAACACTAGTTGTAGGGAGTATCTCCCACTCTTCATAGATAGAGGGCCTTTGGCCCTTTGACATTATTACGCAAGTATAAAACTTCTTGGAGACACGAAATCCCGAAGCATATCACCACTCTAGGATCTATGGTGGAATCCTATCCACCCTTCAATATAACAGTTGGGATCTATCCATGCTTGTTCGTAGCCTAAATTTGACAAGGAGGAGGTGGGTCCCACATTAATTCACGTCTTGTACAACGGTTCCATGTGGACATTCCTAGTCACATCGCATCACCATGGTGTATGCAGGCCCACCCAATAAAGGATTGACTCTTCAACAAGGGATTTTTGGTGCTTTGGCATTTACCACGCCCTCCTATACATCAAATCTCATGGAGCCCCGGAGTCCCGAAGTTCCAGACACTCTGAGAGGGTCCAACACGTGCACTTAACTTAAGTTTTATCAAGGGATTTCTTTAATCCCACTAAGTAATTAATATCTGGCCTTCGAGCCAAACCCTAGGTTAAATTCTATCTCGAACTCTCAAAGTCCTAGAATCCCTAAATTTTCACAAACCATCGATCTAAGATCCTTCAGTATTCCCCTCGACCACTCAATCAAGGGTAGTGGAAGGATTGAGTAATCCAAAATAATAAACAACAACAAAAGGTAGTCACTCCCTCATGACCACTTTGGTTGGTAGCACTTTGGAAGGTTGAAAGGTTGGGGGGCTTACAAGAGTCGCAAAGTCACAAACTCTAGCCAACTATCCGATGAAGTGAAAATTTCGGGTAGCATCCTCACTGTTGAACCCACAAGAGGACAAGGATGAGTATCTCGTTGTTGATCTATGATCATTATCAATTATTAATGGAATACTCATCAACGAAATATAGTAGGTGTTTAACGATAAGGAAGATACCATGATAACAGGTACAAGGCCGCCAGTTTCTGGTCAAACCATCTGGTCATCATTACAATAGGTTACCTTCGATGAAAATTGTAGGTTGTAGGGTTCCAAAATCCAAGAGTCACAGACCTATGAAGTCCCAAAGCCCATATGGATTAGCTCCTTTTGGGCGTAGCAAAGGGTTCTACATCCCGATCATATGGGACTCAACAAGCCCTGGGAGATAAACTCTTGAATTTGTATCTGAGATTTGGTTAAGCCCACAGACTTGAGCATGTGGCCCCTTGGAAGAATGGTTTGAAGGAATCACCTTTCATCTGTAGAATGTGGAACTTATGCTAGGGAAGAAAATCTCAAGGGATTGACGAGCTTAGGACAGTCTTGTAGATTCCCTCTCAACTATGGATTTGTGGATTCAATTCCTGGGTCATTTCATTGGGGAAATTAGTGCATATACAAATTCAAATAGAGGTCAACTCTCCTTCTTCTCTGATTCCTTTAGAAACTCGTTAATCATAGGTCTCATTTTCTAAGTATGATTAAATAGGAAGCCATTGACAAAATTTGAGATTGAATCTCTACTTCAAACTTCCCATACCACTAGGCTATCAGGGCCACAAACTATACCATTCAATGAGATAAACAATCATGCCATCATCTAACTCAATAAATTACATATTACAACCAAACAATCAAGGCAAAAATATAACTTAGAGTCACACTTATCTTAAACTTTTGAATTTAGTTGGAAACTATTGAAAGGGTTTCCCTTTTCCACCCAACCATAGGAATATTTATTCTTGTATTATTCCTCAATTGGCCACCCCCTATCTAGATAATGATTCCATGAGAGGGATTCTTCTTTATCTTTGAAACAACAAGGGACACGGGTTACTCTCATTTTCCCATGGGAACTTGACAGTCCATTTTCCTATACACCAAGCAAGGGAGTCTAGTGTGATTTCTCACTCAATCACTGCCATTTCGTTTATCATATTGATTATAAAACACTATCCAAACACTCTTGTATATAGAACATTGTATTCACAGTTTTCTCCTCATACCATTCATGTGTCTTCTTTCTATGCCTCTTCATATGCCCACAAGTTGCCTCTCTTTTCTTTCCTTTCCTAGCAAGATTTCATGGGTCAGGTCATGAAGTTTCATATGGTACTCTTCCCATATTCGTCATTGACTCTTAAGGATTACTTCCCAACTACCAGCCTAAATAGTAATTAAGTTCTTCTGGGAAAGAATATTGTTCTAGAGTTGTGCATTTATATCCAATAGGGTACCGGCCCGGAAGGGGTCAAATCACCATTACCGGTTCCCTTACCATCCCTTCTCATGCATCATGATCTATCTTGCAACCCTCTTTCAGAAGTCATGCCACTGATTTCCTTTCATTTAATAACAAAATATATATACATTAATTTACCATGGTAGGGTTTATTGTATGTCCAACATTCATATGGAAAATATGTCTATAGTTTTGTTCACAACAATAATAATATTTACAATTTGGGGGAAAGAAGGGTGTTACATACTTATTCTTGTTGTTTTTATTTTACTCAGTTTTCTCACAAGTTATTCATCATTAATGAGGTTTTAGATAAGTAGATGAATTCATATGTTATTTGTAAATAGTCAAGACGATCTTAATTTTTCGAATCAGGTTGGATGTTAATGTATACTTAATAAATAGTTTGACATCCGAGGAATTTTGGATCATTTTCTCATCCCTATTCCTTTGGATGTCATTCAGGATGAAAAAACACTTCTTTTGTTCTAATTTTAGTTGTTCATTAATCAATATGGATTCATAATATTTTTTTCTTGCAAAACCTTTTCGATTTCCTCCTAGTGGAGATTCTCTATAATTCTCATTGACTTCTCAAATTTAGCAGTGATGTCATCCTTTTGTTTATTTTTTTTTCCAACTCGGTAATCATGTCCTGTGATATGTATAATGCAACAACTATCTTATATACAAACATTGCATTTACCCTTGAAACTGAATTAAGTGTAAAAGAATTTTGTATGGAATTCTGTTTAGGGTTAGGCCTTGCTATCCACTAAATAATTATTTTGGTTGCTTTATGGATGGGGGTATTTTCTCCCCTCTTTCTTTTATTCGACATTTTCTCTATGACTTTTTTTTTTTGTGGTAGTGTTTCCCTATTGCTACTATAGCTTCATATAATTATAATACCTATGAGGAGAAGGAAAAGTTACCAGGTATGTCCATAAGAGGAGTACATTCTTATGGGGGAATGTTAACGATGCCCACATTCAGAGTTGTTGGACTATTCCTTGCTTCACCCAAATTCTCTTGTCTCTCTTTATTTTCCTCCTCAACAACTTTCTTTTTGGCTTCAACTTCAGTAGCCTTTTGTTGTTCTTCATCTTATTTATTTTTCCTTTCTTTAGCTTCTAGTCTATGTCTCTCTTCTTCAGCCTTTTTCTTTTGTAGTGCATCATGTTGGGATTTTGTTACCTTTTCTCTCATTTTTTTCTTCTCATTAGTCAACTTATTTAATTATTTTTCCTTTTTCTTCTTCCCATCTACATTGAAACTCTTCTTGGTTTGATCTTTCATTTTTTCTTTTCTTTCCTCTACGTTCTTATTTTGACATTCCTCTTCTGCTTGTATTTCCTTCTGGTGCTTCTCATCTACTTTCATTATTTCCTCGTATTCCTTTGTCTCTAGTTTCTATTTGTCTTTCTCTAGGAGAAACAATAGCTATTACTGAGATATTTTCCTCTTCTCTTCTTCACCCCTTATAAGATTTTTCCTGGCCACCTCATCCAGTAACCTACTCAACACTTATTCAAAGAAAAATAACCCTTTGACTATCTCCTGTACATAATTCACTACATGGATTACTTGGTGAGTAAGGCCAACACCTTTAACATGATTTAGAATTATGTTTTTTGGTTCATCTCCTTTAGGCTCTCCTTTACACAAACACAACTCTTGAAGGGCCTCTACTTATTTCCTAGTATGGGGACCATTTAACAATGTGTACCTTCCTATATTTATAGGGAATGTGGGCCACATATCTTTGCTACTACCTGAAAAAAAGAAGGTTATGCTAGTCTCCATGGCCTGGTAAGAAATCTCCCTTATCAACAATCTATCAGGGACATATTTAAGCAGAATATGTGGGGATTCGAAGTTCGTAAAGACTTTGATGTATGTATAATATTTTCCCAAGTACTAGTCAATAATATTTTTCATGGAAGTCATGGATTCCTTTGATATTCTATATGATCGGTATTCAAATATTATGGTATATAGGGAAGCAAGGAAATAATCACATGTCATAAATGTGTTTCTTATAGTTTACATCCCATAACTCTAAATAATATACATTCACAAGAGGTTATGTCAGTGTCCATGGTCTAGTAAGAAATCTCCCTTATCAACAATCTATTAGGGACATATTTAAGAAGAAGATGTGGGGCTTCGAAGTTCGCAAAGACTCTGAAGTATGTATAATATTTTACCAAGTACTAGTCAATAATATATTTCATGGAAGCCATGGATTCCTTTGATATTATATATGCTCGGTATTCAAAGATGATGGCATATAGGGAAGAAAGGAAATAATCACACATGTCATAAATGTGTTTCTTATAGTTTACATCCCATAACTCTAAACAATATAAATGCACAGGTGGATGATTTTGGTCCCAACTCCATCCAAAGCTAGGAAATTGTATAGAAGAGAATACAACATCAAAGAGGTACACAGACATGTAGAAACTGGGTTTTTTCATACCTGGGGAATTCATGAAGTTCTGAAAAATGTTGAAGGTGAGTATTTTTTTCTAGTTGAAAATTTTCTCTATATTTACCACTATGTAGGCCATTGGTATCCATTCCATCTGAAAATGAGTGCTTTTCTCTTCTTCATAAAGTTTGCACAATATAGTAATTAACATCATGTATGCCCTTTTGAATTATTCAGTTGGTATTAGTCATTGTCCTGGCTTGAATTTTATTTCCTCGTAAAACCACCAATCCTCCATCAATTTATTGAATTTTTTATTTTCTCTTCGAAATTTTCTAAAAACTGGTTCGTTCAAGGAGATTGCAGGCTCAAGTAAGTGGTATCATATTTTGATGTCCTCTAGCCTCAGGGATGCTATTGGGATTCCTACTTCTCTCAAAATATTAGAAATATATCAATCAATATGTTTGAGGCAACATGTTGTTGTGTTACTGTAGGGAAACAACATTAGACAAGCTTCCATGAGGTGTATGCAATTTTTCTTAATATTTCGATAAAATTCCAAGTTCTCTTCTTCGAGGGGAAAATCATCGGTGTTGAAAATATTGTATATTTCATTGTATCTTGGACATTTTTATACCCCATTGTGATAACTAGTATCATGATCAAGGTGGATATAGGTGGCCACCCACCTGTTCCAACTAGCTCATCTTGACAGTTTTTTCCTAGTTTCCGGGTCTTGAACTTCCAAGGTCGTTTTGAGGCCCTAAACAATGTTTTTAGGGCTTGCTACAATCAAATTATATACAGAGTCAGATTTTGAAGGCATAATATGTATTTCTCATATAGAACTTTCTAACGGGCTATTGTGTGCCTAAAACATAGGTCATATGCAAAAGTCACGACCCTAGGAAGTTGACATACCAACTTGCCCCAATGGGGTCCACATGAATTTTGACGCTTCATCTCCTAGGGCTAGGTTTTTGGATGTCTACGGTTTTGGTATTCATGTATATTGTAAAAATTATTTTAGAGCCTCATTGTACTCATATTATTGTGAATGAGCACAACCATCACATCTCTTCTCAAAGATAAGCCACCACCATTCTAGCCATATTGTTTTCATTCCACATTTTGTTGTTCAACATATTTATTTATTAAATAAAAGCCAGTTTTATTGTATCTTTTTCCTCTTCATTGTGTCTCTATAGTAAAGATAATAATAATAATAATCTGTGTTCATTTCATTCTTCTCGTAAAATCTGGATCAGTAGTATCAGAGCAGTCTACTCCTTGTCAGTTTTAGTGCATGTCCCCGACACGGTCAGGGTACAAAGAGTTGGGTCTCGAGCTTGTTTCTCCTGAGGACAAGAGCTCTTGCACACCCAAGAAACCTTCCATGGTGTAAGAAAAAGAAGAAAATGTGACATGAGATCCTTTCAAACTGTTTCTCGAGGAATCCCTCGTGCAACAGAGGAATGAGATGATGGATAATTTTACATAAATTCTTTGACAAATACCAACACACGATGCATATTCTTTGAGCGAAGGTACAACCCCCTTCAAGGTACAGATAAAATTTGATATTCCTATATTTGAAGGTCAAATAGACACAAATTTTGTAGACAAATGGTTGAATCTACTAGAATGGTATTTTTCTGTCCATAACTTTTTGAATATAGAAAAGATTACTTTTGTGCTCCTTAAAGTCATCCCCCATGTCAAATATTGGTGGGAGACTTTTTGTGAGAAAAAGGAAATAGATGAACCCTCATTATTTATAGTTGTACTCACCTGGGAGTCCTTCATGCATGTTATTTAGGAACAATACTACCCTGTTGGAAGTTATGACAACTTGTATACAAAATGGACCACACTGCGGCAGAAAAGGGACCAAGCAGTGCTAGAGTTCACAAATATCTTCCATAAATTGCACGCCAAGATGGGTATCAAAGGTTCTGGGTGACATATCACACTCAAGTATTGTGGTCTTATTCATATATACATCCAGGAAGAAATGGAGTTTTTGGATATAGCATCCTTGGGTTCAGCCTATCGATATGTCGTCAAAATCTAGCAGAAGCTTAAATAAAAGACATGACAGTTTAGGTTTGGGAACCCCTCACATCAAAAGCAGGGGAAGGATAGCCCCAACCCACATAATAAAGGGTAGAGAAAATATGGACATCCTCAGTACAACCAGTCTGAGTCGTAAAAAAAGAAGGACAATGGAAAGATGAATAAAGATATCAGGAAGTGGTGCGACTTCCATAAGAGCCCCTGGAATAACACTGTTGATTTCCGCTCAAAGTAGTCATTGGTGGTTGAGGTGAAAAACTATGAATTAGATGCAGGTTTCAACTCTGAGTTAGAACCAAAAAAGGGGAGATGTATCATTGGCATGGAACCCAATGCAACCACTATTACCACCAAGATCTAGCTTGGTGAACCTGATGATCCATAGGAAGGTGAGTGCCTCTTTCATTCATAGATGTGGGTGAAATGAACCCGGTTGCACTTCATCATTGATAGAAGTAGACAAAAGAACCTCATCTTGGAGAATTTCTTCTAGAAGTTGGCCCTGCGAACAACACCGTACCCACATCCCTACACTATCTGATGGATCCACCAAGGAAGTGATCTTCGCATCAACAAACAATGATGTGTGTCCTATGATATCAAACCCTTCAAATATGAGGTATTGTATGATGTTTCTCCCCTTGAAGTTTGTGATGTTCTTTTAGGCCAACCTTATTTATGGAAACATCATGTTGTATATGAGACTAGTCCTCGTAGTGTTATTATTACTTTGAATAGGAAATTTTATAGGATACTCAAGGTAGCCCCACCTAGTGCCATTTCCTTGATCTCTGCCAAGAAATGTATTAAGGTGTTCTCTTAGAACAAGAAGTTTTTCTTCTTCATGATTCTCTCTCAGAGTGAGTGAAAGATGGAAGAGACATCCATGGCCTTTACATTCAACCTCTCCACACAATAGAAGCAAGTGGTTAAGTTCATGGAAGAATACAAAGACATCTTCTCCTCACCTATTTGGGTACCTTTTCACTGTCAGGTTAATTATTCCATCAATTTGACCATTGGTGCACCACTACCTAATGGCCCATTCTATTGTCACTATCCGTTAGAAAATGAGGAGATCAAGCGTAAGATCCAAGAACAACTCCAAAATGGGCACATCTGACCCAACTCATCACCTTGTGAAAGCCCAATTGTGTTTGTGTATAAGAAAGACAAGACCTATAGAATATTCATTGATTACTGGGCCCTAAATAAAATCACAGTCAGGAACTGGTACCATATTCCCCAAATTGACGATCTCCTTGATCATCTCAAGGGGAAATCATACTTCAATAAGATTGATCTAGAGTCTAGTTACCATCAAGTCCCAATAGAGAAGACATATGTATGGAAGCCTTCAAGTCAAAATAAGGTCTTTTTGAATGGCTGGTCATGCTCTTTGGTTTGAAAAATTCCCAAACAACTTTCATGAGGATGATAGATGATATATTCTGACCTTTCACCAATTATTTTTTAGTGGTGTATTTGGATGACATCCTCATCTACAACAAGACTTGGGCGGAACACTTGCAGCATATTCAGCAGGTTCTACACACTCTGCGATAGCACAAGATACATGCCAACTTGGAAAAATTGTCCTTCAACATGGATAGGGTCCAGTACCTAGGATACATTGTTTATGAGCATGGTGTGCATGTGGATCCAACCAATATCCAGGTCATCCATAACTAGCCATCCCCAACCACGCTCACTGAGCTTCAGAGCTTCTTAAGCCTTGTTAATTTCTATCATAGGTTCGTGTTGGGATTCTCCCATATTTCATTGGCCCTCATCCAAGTAACCAGGGGGTGTGGTAAGGAACATTTTGTATGGGGCCTATCCCAATAGAAAGAGTTCGATGATTTGAAGCAGCCCTTGTGCTCAACCCCAGTGCTTTCATTACCCAATCTGCAATAACCCTTTGAGATCGAGACAGATGCTTCAAACTATTTTGTGGGCACAGTTATCACTCATCACGGCCACCCTGTGGCCTATCATAGTCACACACTATCAAATGTCATATGTAAGTACCCTAATTATGACAAATAAATGCACTCCATTGTGAAATCCTACCACCAATGGAGGCATTACAATCTCGGGAAGGAGATAGTCATCCACACTGATCATAATTAGTTGTAGTTCATGCAGACACAAGGAAAATTGCATAATTATTGTCATAAGAAATGGTTCACATACTTGCATCAATTCCACCTCAACATCAAGTATAAGATGGGAATTACCAACCACTTCGTTGATTACCTCAACAGACCTCCAGTCATGACACTCACCATGGTGCTAGGATCTTATAGCCATGAAACCTCTAGATGGCCCCAACTCTATGTGAATTATCTTGACTTTTCCACCACCTACCAGACGTTGGGCTCAAACACAGTTGTCATTAATTTCCATCTTCAGGATGGGATATCGTGCCATCCGGGCCATATTTTCATTCCATCAAGTGAGTGAGCGAAGATAATTTGGGAATCACACTATAGTCATGTGGCAAGAAACTTCAGTGTAGAAAATATAGTGTCAGTGTTGTAGCAACATTTCTACTGGTCCAAACTTCGACAGGATTTCAACAAGTATATCAAGTCTTTCACTTCCTACACTATTTCCAAATCGACCACTAAGAAACGAGACTTGTACATGCCTCTGCCTACTCCTGACAAGACTTGGGATTCCATCTCAATGGAATACATGTTGTTCCTTCCATCCACAAAGCGGGGAAATGATAGTTTTTTGTGGTTGTTGATCACTTTTCCAAGATGGCAATTCTAGCCGTCTGCATGAAGAGAATCAGAGTGGAGGCCACTGCCAAGATCTTATTTGAACGAGTGTAGGTACATTTTGGGATACCACAAACCATTATCTCAAATCAGTAAAGTCAGTTCCTCTGCACATTTTGGTCAAGCCTCTGGTCACTGTTAGACACCAAGCTCACCAAATCCATTACCTTCCACCCCCAGACAGATGGCCAAACAGAGGTCGTCAATCGGATGATCATGCATATCCTGCACATGTACAATTATAAGAACCCCCGCACATGGGATGAAATTCTTCCATATGTTAAACATAGCTACAATAGATCCATACATATCTCAACCTGCCACAACCCCTTTCAAGTAGGGTTGGGATTTCAACTATTGGGTCCCGTGGATGTTTCCCTACCCCTTGTGACCACCCAAAAAGACTCATACCATGCTCAAAATGAAGCTGACAAATCCAACTGGTTCATTGAGCAAATCTAGTACATCCATCGATAGATTCAATATATTTTACAGAAGTCCAATGCCAATTACAAGAAGCTCCATGATCAACATCAAGTGCCACACAAGTTTCAAGTGGGAGACAAAGTTTGATTGCACGTGTATAAAGAACGCCTTACAGGGTCCCATCGGAAGCTTCATCCACTCCGCTATGGACCTTACACCATCACCAAGGTTTTGGGAGACAATGCGTTTGAGCTCAACATTCCCCCCATCCTTGGCTTGTACCTAGTGTTCAATGTGGATCTCCTTTGGCCACATTTTCCACCATTATTGGACACCTCAGAGATAACAAAACAATTGACACCAACAAAGATTAACCATGTTTCCATGGAATTGGCATCCATTGATCATATTTTGGACACATAGGTCAAGGGAACTCACCAATAGAGAATCTAACTTTATCGGGTTGTCAAAGCAGGGAAACTCCTACACCAAGGCAAGTGGCTCACCTGGGGCCAAATTCAACATAAATTTCCTCATCTGATGGGGGAACTCAATGTAATGGAAAAAAATGATTCCTAATGGGGTAAGATTTATCCGAGTGGATATCGGTGGCTACCCACCTATTCCCACTGGCTCATCTTGGCATTTTTTCAGTTTGGCATTTTTTTCCTAGTTTTCGAGTCGTGAACTTTCGGGTCGTTTTGAGTCCCTAAACAACGTTTGTAGGGCTCGTCACAGTCAAACTACAGAAAAATTCATTTTTTTTATGAAATAATGTGTATTCCTTGGATATAAATTTCCAATGGGCTATCATGCACCTGAAACAAAGATCGTATGAAAAAGTTACGACCCTGGGAAGTTGATGTACCAACTTACCCCAACGAGGCCCACATGACTTTTGGTGCTTCATCTACTAGGGTTAGGTTTTTGGATTTATAGATTTTTTGAATTCATTTTTATTGTAAAAATGATTTCAGAGCCTCATTGTACTCATCTTCTTGCAAATGAGCGCATTTGTCACATCCCTTCTCAGAGATAAGGTGCCACCATTCTAGAAATCTTGTTTTCAGTCTGCATTTTATAGTTTCAACATATTTATTTATTGAATAGAAACCAATTTTACTGTATCTTTGTTATTTTTCATTGTGTCTCTAAGGTAATAATAATAATAATCTATGTTAATTTTGTTATACTCATAAAATCTGGATCATATAAATAGCCAGAATGTCACCTAGATTCACGACGAGCGCAAGTGAGTTTGCTACAAGGTTTCTCCCCTTTTTGGTTTGTGGGTGTGACATGGTGTTGATGTAATGTCCTGTAATGAATGAAAATAACATAAGATTACTAAATGGATAAAACATTAAAAAAATTCAAATTATGTTAATCACATACATTTCCATCTGGAGTTTAGTTGAGGTTTGAGGCTAATTTGTATTCACAGTATGCAGAGCATAATTTTCACATGTTTACAGAAATGTGTGAGTTATTTAGGGTTTATAAGGTGATGGATATATGTGAATTACCCTAAATTATTCATAATTAAGATTGAGTGGAGGATAGTTCATTTGCACGCAAAAAATCACTTCACCATTAATGCATTCGTAATTACACCAGCTCTCAATCTTGTATACCAGGTTCTTAACAATCAAAAGATCAGTCATAAAAAAATTCCCAATAGTACTATGAGAGGAACTGCCATTGGAGAGGGGAGTAAACATGGTTGACATCCATTCCGATGAGGATTTATCGAGGAATATTTGTTTTATGCATTCGGATGTGTTTCTGAAAAAGAGACATTACAAATTGGGATAATTTTGTTCTTTTATGTCCTATCAGAAAAGCACTCATCGGAGAGGAAATTAATGCTAAATATTTGACCTTGACAGTAGGCCTCATGATGGCACTATAGGGGCATTTTTACATCATATAATAAGGGTTATTTTATTTTTTAACTCTTATGAGAAAGGTATCATGGAATATTCCTTTATTGAGAACCACGCTTATACAAAACGTTTTACTCATGGGGAGGTTGAAGTGTGTGGATAAAATGGATTAATCAACCATTATATACTTGCATAATAATGTTAGTGGCCCATAAGGGACCCACTCTTATGAAATTAAGTTTTACCACATAGAATAGCTTTTAAATACCATTAATCACCTAACACGTAGGCACATGAAAAACGCTCCATGGCTTAGCAAATATGTATGCATCACAATAAGGTCTATCAGAAAGGGCTTCATTAGAGTCAAACTTACTATTGATTATTTGGGTTGGTTAGCATTGATGTCAACCCTTCAATAAAGTCTGAAAGAAAATTCCAGTAGCACAAAGGTTTGGGCAATGGAACCAAGTTTGTTTGATGTATAATGTATGATTTTTAATATATTTGAAGATAAGACTATTCTATATGGATAGTACATGTCATTCCATTTTTGGTGGTATGTGTAATGTCCCATAACTCCTCACGGTTAGAGAGTTATGGCCATGTGAAGTTGGAGAACACTCATGAGTCATATAGAAGCCCAAAAAGGTCAAAGTAGTCAAAGTGGTTGCAAAGAAGAAATTATTTAAATAATAAAGTGAAGTGATGAGTGTAATATAAGTCAAAGTGGATAAAAATAAATTATTTAAATAATAAAGTTAATGGAGAAATTACTAAGTGGACAAGTGGTTAGAAGTGGGTTAGCCCTAAAATAAGGAAAGTGGTTTAAGATGGCTAGAAGTTAAGTTGGTAACCCCTTGAGGAAGCTACATAAAAGTATAAATAAGAGAAAAGGGTATCTCATTTTAATTACACTTGAGCATATAGAATATCTACAAGTGACTGAGGTAACCAAAGGATATCCAAGTTGAATTTCAGAGGGAAGGTGAAGTAAAGAAGGCCGGAATTCAAGGGAGGATAAATTCTTTTGATGATCCTTTCTAAGGTATGTTATTTACATGTCATCTCACTATTTTCTCAATAACGTTTTTTTCTAGAATGATTCATATCTAAAAATATGGAGGTCTTTGAGGAAACATATCCAAGTAGATTTGATAACAAATTCATCTTGTGGGTCGTTTTATTTTTTGAGTTACACTCCGTGGAAAATAGGGTTTGTGGCTAGTCCTGAAACTAGTCTAAAACAAGTGTTTCGGGTAAAAACGTCACAACTTCTTCATAACAGATCCAAATTCAGTAAGACCATATGTGTTGGTTATAGTCCATTCTTTAGTATTCTGTGTACCATTTTCAGATCCATACAACAAATATTCCATGCGGATCACGCTCTACAAGTTTTCTCTCTAGAATAAGACATAATTCAACAAGGTATGCCATTTTTTCTATAACTCCTTTTCTGATAGGTTCCAAGTAGTGACACCTGGAGGAATTCCACAAATGACACTAAATAACATTGTGTACTATTTTCATATCTTTATTCATTACAGGTACATAGTTATGATTATTTCAAGTTAGGGTTGTTGACTAATCCAAAATTAGTCATGTGAGACTAAAGTAAAGTTTAATGAAAATGCCATTCTCTTGTTGTTAAAGTTAAGGAAGGTTTGTGGGTATGTGATCATATACACCAGCTCTATCACATAGTTACAAATAAGATTTGGATGATGAAATTGATGAGGGATTTTGGTTGAGGTACATGTTGGGTACATGGTTGAGACAAGTAGTTGATGAGTTGGCACACACATGAGGCATATAGTTGATGATGTTGGTACATATTGATGAGTCATAGTTGATGAGTAGTTGATGCATGATTGGTACATACTTGGTACATGGTTGGAGGCACTTGTTAGTATTATTTTTTACACATGGTTTATCGATGATGTAGCATACTTGTCTTGGTATATTATTAGAAGCACATATTGATCTTGGTGATGATTATGAGTTGTTGTGTCATGCTTGGTTGATGCACATATTGGTGATATTGTGAATATGGTTGAGAGTTTTCTTGGTGATTGATCTTGGTGAGTAGATATGATTTGGTTGATAAGATTGATGAGACAGGTTGTTGTGATGGGTGGTTTGGATAGGTTATTGTGACAGGTTATTTGTACAGTTTTGGTGCATGGTTGATGCACTTGTTTATGGTACAGGTTCAAGTATAGGTTGATGTATGTACATGTTGGCACAAATTTTTGGTATAGGTTGGTATAGGTTGGTACATCTTGTTTGGTGCAGGTTGATTGGTACAAGTTTACAACAGTATATCTCACAGTGATAGAGTGACAGTGGTTCCATCATTATACTTATATTTTAGGGAGGTTGAATGGGGCAAGGACATGTGGTTTTAGCCACATTTTGGTTCTATCTAGAGAACATAGGGGGTTATATCCTCCTTCTAGTTTTATCCATATAATTGGGGAGTTGGAGCTTCCCTAAACTTGTATCCTAAGAAACTAGGGGGTTGGAGCCTCCTTCCATTTGCAGCTGGAAAGCAAAGGAAGTTGGTGCTTCCAATGAATGTAATTATTAAAGACATATAAGAAAAAAACTTCTATGGTTTTCTCCCACTTTGGGTTTCCATGTAAAAACATTGGTGGACTTTATATGTGTATGATTGATCATTTGTTCATTGTTTATTTACTCTGAAATTATTGGATGATAATGCTACATTGATATAACACTTGAATTTTATGGTTAAAAATGATTAAATTTCTCTATTACTGATTCACCCCCCCTCTTAGTAATCTAACAATTGGTATCATAGTTGGTTCCTTCAACAAACTGTTTAACCACTAGAAGTAGATCATGGATTAGTCTGAGAATGGAGTACCATTGTTCAATGGTCATAATGGTTTAAAGTATGATATGTGGAGTGGAAGGACAAAAGTATTTTTACAGGCATATGGGTATTGTATTTTTCTATCATTCATTATAGTATATGATAGTTCAAAAAGGGCAAAGACTGCAGCTAACAAGGAATTGAAGAAGAATAAAAAAATAGCAATGGATTTAATTTGGGAAGGATTACCTAATCCAGTAAGAGAAAAGGTTTGTAAATGATCATCAACCAAAGAAATTTGGGATAAGTTAAAAGATATATATTCTTCACCCATCATAGATTCATAAAATGACAAAGAATATGCATGTACAGATCAAGAAGAAATATGTTCACCATGTCAAACAAATTCAAAAGATGAAGAGTACATAATCAACAAAGGTATGTTGTTTTTCTTTAATTGTGAAAAACATGGACATATTGAAATACAATGCCATGAGACAGAAAAACTAATTGAAAGGAAAGGCAATTATGAAGAACAATTGATCAGTGCTTTAGATGAACTAAGAAAATAAAGAGAAGAAAACAAGTCTCTCAAAAAGGAATTGATGAAACAAAAGGAAAGTGCTCACATTTTTTAAGAATCCCAACAAGTCATTAAGAACTTAAGAACTCATCTAGAAGAATCCAGAAAGATCAAAGATAATCTTAAAGATGAAAAATAGTATTTGGAATCCAACATAGCAGCATAGAAGGAAGAAGCAGAAATGAGAGAGAACATATTGACAGATCATCTCAAGGAAATAACTAATGATCTAAACCATCTCGAGTCAGAGTTTGGTCAATAAGAGAAAGTACTTGAAGAAGAAATAATCATATTAAAAATTCATCTTGAAGATGCAAAGAGAACAGAAGAATTCATGGAGTATCAAATATTAAAGAGAGAATAAGAGGTTGAGAAGCTTGAAGCATAAGTTGTCACATTGAGAAGTAAAATCGTCAAGCTCAAAAATAACGTTGAAGAGATAGAAACATCTGTATCAGTTGTAGAGAATGAAGAGAATCACTCTAGGTTGCTAGAAAATAATAATGAAGAAAAGATCAAGAGTTATGAAGAAATACTCAAAGGAAGGAATCATGGTAAACCAGAATCTAAGAAAACTATTGAAGATACATCTTCAAGAAGACCATTCATGTTATAGCCACAAAGAATATTCAATCATGATCATGATTAGTCAAGTCAAAAATTCAGAAGGACTACACCAAAAAGAAGATCATTCACCCCCAGGTATGCAAATTTATTTTATGGTCATTTTTTTATTGTACTAATTTTGGACATAAGGTTGAATATTGCAGGGGTTATAAAAGAAATGTTCAAGCAAGAAGTTCCTATGTGTCCTTATGTAACATTGAATGTTACAAATGCCATAACTATGGACACATATCTATTTATTGTAGAAGCATTATTGCTACTTTCACGAAAGAGAACACTTATATCATATATAAGAAAGTATGGATAAGAAAACATGAAGAACAAGTGAACAAAGACCAGGTCCCAGAGATCGCAAGATTGGAAATAGAAGGAGACGAAGACAATTCTACAAGGAAAAAGAAAGATGTAAGATACAGAAAGGTTTGGAAAATAACTGAAAGAAAAGAAGGACAAGTAAATAAGGCACAGGTTCAAGAGACTGCACTTTTAGGCATTGTAGTGAAATATGAATCCAAAAACAAAAAGAAATAAGTCATAGCTCAGAGAGATGATGAATCTACCAATGAAGATGATGATGAATACAAATCAAAGTAGGAATTGTTCTGAGCCATCCGGCTTAGATACTCCTAGATAATATGAATATTAGACAAGGGGAGTCTATGTGATAGTTTTGATAGACCAAATAACCATCCTTCGATCAAATTGTAGAGTTTGAGTAGAACTAGCGCAACCAGTTAACAAAAGTACAGTTTGATAGATTAATTAGTTGTAGTAGTGAAGACTTCATGATAGTATAGTGATAAATGGGTCAACATTATGGATAGTTATGCAGTAGAGTCTTGGAAAGTATGGATAGAGATGGATTCATAAGAACGCTTAGTAGGTTTGGACAAATATATGATAGTGCACGAGAGTATGGATTCACACATTGGCTAAGAGAGTGGTTCGGAGACAAAGGAACATTATCATAATGGATGATAATTACACAGAAAATGGATAGAACAATGCTAATGGATTCTAAATTGACAGATATTTTTTGGACACATGTATTACATACAACAGTTCACATTCAAAACAAATTAATTCTCATAAACAACAATGACAAAAATCCCTATGAGCTATGGAAATGAAGACTAGCAAATGTGAAGCACTTCAGAGTATTTGGAAGAAAATGCTACATCAAAAGAGAAGATGTAATAATGGGAAAGTTTGACTCTCATGTGGAAAAAGGAGTACTTGTTGGTTACTCAAGTACAAGGAAATCATAAAAGTGTTACAATCTAAGGTTGAACAAAGTTGTGGAAATCATCAATGTAACAATTGATGAAACAGGTGGTCGAGGATTAAAGGAAGAAGAAAATGAATCAATGGAACAACTTTATGAAGAAGAAGAAGAAGATGAAGAAGAAGTAGAAGGGGAAGATGAAGAGGATCAGAGAGAATTAGAAGAGCAAGTTCAACAAGTTCCTCCAAAGAAACCTAGAAAACGAGTACAAAAGAATCATCCTTCAGACTAGATTATCAAAAACAAGGATGCATGAATTGAGACTAGAAGAAGAATTTGTTCGCCAGAACAAATGCACCTAGAACTCTTATCTACGATTGAACCAAACGGTTTTGAAGAGTCCATCAAGGATGAATTATCGAATAAGGCCATGGATGAAGAATTGGATCAAATAGAGAAGAATGAAACTTAGGAATTGGTTCCAAGACCAAAGAATAAGAATGTGATTGGCACAAAGTGGGTTTTCAGAAATAAATTGAATGAAGATGGATAGGTTACAAGGAAAAAAGCTATATTGGTATGTAAAGGATACACACAGGTTGAAGGAATCAACTTTGAAGAGACATTTTCCCCAGTTTCTTAAATGGAAGCAATCTGATTTCTTTTAGCTTATGCATGCTCCAAAAATATTAAAGTGTATCAGATGGACGTGAAATAAATTTTTTTGAATGGAGAACTTGAAGAAGAAGTTTGCATCGAACAACCAGAAGGATTTCAGTTGTTAGAGAATGCATACTATGTGTGTAAATGAAAGAATTCCTTGTATGGTCTAAAACAGAATCCTAGAGCATGGTACTCTAGATTGGATAAATATCTACAACCGACAGGTTTCAGAAAAGGAAGTGAAAAAAACAACCTCTACATCAAGGTAACTTAAGATAGTATTTTATTAATTGAAGTTTATATTTATGATATTATTTTTGGAAGTAATGATAACAGGTTAAGCCATAAATTTGAAAAGGATATGAAGAAATAATTTGAAATGTCATTACTTAGAGAACTATCCTTCTTTCTGGGTCTTCAGATGATCCAGATTATTTTCGACACAAAATAATAGCAGAGATATAATAAAGAAATGAACAGAGATATCGAAGATATTCAATAATATAACATAAATGTATCAGAGATGCAACCATAAAAGAATATATACAGTAATACATGATTTCTATTAATGAAATAAATGTACAGAGTCTATAAAAATACAGAGTGAAAGACTCGCTAGAATGGTGGCACCTTATCTCTCAGAAGATATGTGATGGCTACTCACATTCGCAAGAAGAGGATTACAATGAGGCTCTGAAGGAATTTTTACAATAAACAGGAATTCCAAAAACCTTAGACATCTAAAAACCTAACCCTGGGAGATGAAGCGCCAAAAGTCATGTGGGCCCTGTTTGGGTAAGTTAGTACATCAACTTCTCGGGGTCGTAACTTTTGCATACGATCTATGTTTTAGGCGCATGATATCACGTTAGAAAGGTATCGCTGAGGATATTCATTTTGGACGAAGTATCAAGGAACTTCAATATTGATCCCCGTTTTCCCAAAAACATCGTTTAGGGCCTCAAAATGGCCCCAGAAGTTAAAAATTGCTAAAAATAGTAAATTACCAAAATTTTCAAAAAATTGTTTTGAGCCAGTTGGAAAAGGTGGGTGGCCACTAATATCCACCTAGATCAATCCTCCCTCCTTAGGAAGAAATGGTCTCCATTTCATTGAGTGCCCGAGGGAGAGGAAAAATTTTTTCTTGAATCTGAATCTTGGTGAATTTCTTTCCTTCCTGGAAACATCACGCTACTCAGTTTGTGGAAGTTTGTCACAAACCTGTTGAGGCTGAGGTTGTTCAACAAGTCAAGATACATGAGAGGACACTGTGTAGAAGGAATTTTTTCTCTTTATTGCAACCTTATCGACCTTCTTCTGTTGGATAGAAGGTGCTTGGGGCGAGACTATAGTGTTTACAGTGTCCTTTTGTTCCCCTTTTGAACAGATTGTGAAGAAGCTGAATTTTGCAGTATGAGATACTAACTTACGGCACTGTTTAGGTGGAAAATAGTTGGAACTACCTCTAGTATTGTGTAGAGATGACCCCCTAGAGAAACAATGACATTGTGGGGTCGAGACTCATAAACAACATGGTGTCTCCACATATATGGTTGGCCCAAGAGAACATAACAAACATCTAGTGGGGCAACATCACAAAATACCTCATCCTTGAAGGGATGGATGTTGTATGACAATCAACACTACTAGATGACATGAATATCTTGTCCTTGGAAAAGCCACTCGATGTTGTATGGATGCGGGTGTGGTGTTGTCGACAATCCCAACTGTTTGATGACCTTTGTTGAGATGAGGTTCTTCTGGCTTTCGCTATCAACAATAAAATGAAGTGGGTTCCTCTTCACCCACATCTATGAATGAAAAAGTCCCTCCCCCTATTTTTGATCTGTTGGTTCTTCTGGTTGAATTTCTGCGGTCACAACAATAGCAGTGGGGTATGCGTCGATGATCTATCTTTTACCAGTATTTTCATAATCAGATTATGAATCAGGGTTTGGCTCTTTGTGTTTGATCTCAAACACCAATTACTATTTTGAGAAACATTCATCGGTGTTGTTCCAGGGGCTTTTGTGGAAATCGCACCATTTTTCGGTGTCATTCTTTGTCTTCCCGTGACCCTTCTTTTCCTATGGCTTGGACTGGTTTTCAGGAAACTGTTTGTTAGGGTCATCTTTATCATACTTTCGTTGTTGCATATTTGCAGACCCAAACTCCCATTTGTTCTGGTGTTTAATTTCTTCTCGATTTTAACAACATATCAATAAGCAACATCGAGTGATGATATGTCCAAAAAATCCATTTCATTTTGGATGTATCTGTGTAGAGACCCATGGTATTTTAGAACCAAATGTTGTTAGGAGTCTTTGATACCCAACTTGGTGCACAAGGTATGGAAGGTATTGGTGAAATCCATAACTGCTTGGCCCCTCTCTTGTCGTAGTATGGTCCATATCATGTATTGGTCCTCATAGTTGCAAACAAGGTAATACTATTCCTTTACTGCATCCACAAAAAAATCCCAAGTGGGCTCAGCCCCATATATTCTAGACTCCTCTCGGGAAATTTTCTCCTAGTAAACTTCCCACCAATGTTTGACATGGGGGAGTGATTTAAGGAGTGTGAAGGTGATATTTTTCTTGTCGGAAAAATGGTGAACTGAGAAATAACCGTCTAGCAGATTTAACCATTTGTCTAGAGAATCCACATCTATATGACCTTCAAATACGGGAATATCAAAATTAACCTCTACCTTGAAAGTAGAGGTTCTTCTAAAGAGGTTTTTTTATGAAGATGAGCCTGTTGTTATCGGAAGATGTTGAAGGATGTGGGAAAAATTCTCCATCATTTCGTCCCTCTGTTGTGTGACAGCTTGCTCAAGCAACAAATTTATAGGATCGTCTACTCCGTTTTTCTTTTCCTCCACCATGGAGGGTTTCTTGGGTGTGCGAGAGTGATTGTCTTCAATAGATACAATCTCAAGACCCAAATTTATATACTTGGACCTTGTCGGGTACATGCACTGAAAAGCAATCAAGAGAAGCTTGCTCTGATACCACTGATCCAGATTATTTTCGACACGAAATGAGAGAAGAGATATAATAAAGAAATGCACAGAGATATCATAGATATTCAATAATATAACAGAAATGTATCATAGATGCAACCATAAACAAAGCTATATAGTAATACATGATTTCTATTAATGAAAGAAATGTACACAGACTATAAAAATACAGAGTGAAAGACTCGCTAGAATGGTCACAGCCTATCTCTGAGAAGAGATGTGATGGCTACTCGCATTCACAAGAAAATGATTACAATGGGGCTCTGAAGTCCTTTTTACAATAAACAAGAATTCCAAAAACCCTAGACATCCAAAAACCTAACCCTAGGAGAGCAAGCACCAAAAGTCATGTGGGCACCGTTTGGGTAAGTTAGTACATCAACTTCCTTAGGTCGTAACTTTTGCATACGATCTCCGTTTTAGGTGCATGATAGATCGTCGAAAAGGTATATTTGAGGAGATTAATTTTGGAGGAAATATCAATGGAAATTTTGTGTTTCTCCCTATTTTCCCAAAAACATCGTTTAGGGCCTCAAAATGGCCCTGGAAGTTAAAAACCGCTAAAAATAGTAAATTACCAAAATTGCTAGAAAACTATTTTGAGCCAGTTGGAAAAGGTGGGTGGCCACCGATATCCACCTGGATTATCAGATATGTCAAAGAAACCAAGGAATTTTTATTTCTCAAACTAAGTATATTAGATAAATGTTAAAGAAGTTCAGAATGGGAGATTGCAAACCAGTTACCACTCCTATGCAAACCAGTTGCAAGTTGAGAAAAGACAATGATTCAAAGTCTATAGACCAGAGGCAATATAGGTCAATGATTGGTAACTTACTATATGTGACAACATCTAGACCAGATGTAATGCAGGCAGTTGGACAGGTGGCATGATTTCAAGAAACACCAAAGGAATGACATATCTTAGCAGTGAAAAGTATTTTCAGATATCTCAAAGGAACAAAAGAGTTTGTATTATGGTATCCAAAAGGAAAGGATCTATCATTTATTTCCTACACTGATGCATATTGGGCATGTTGCATTGATGATCGACAAAGCACTAGTGGAGCAACATTCTACTTGGGTGAGTGTTTAGTATCTTGGCTAAGCAAGAAAAAATAATCAATATCTTTATCTACAACCAAAGCAGAGTATATTGAAGCAACAAGATGTTGTACATAGGTTCTATGGATGAAACAAACTCTGAAAAATATACAGGTTGCGTATGATGAGCCCATTCCAATCTATTGTGATAATACAAGCTCCATGAGTATCTCAAATAACCTGGTGATGCACTCCAAGACGAAGAACATTCAAATAAAGTATGATTTTTTACGGGAACAAGTTGAAGAGAAGAACATCAGAGATGAATATGTGGGAACAAAAGAACAAGTGGAAAACATCTTTACAAAACCACCTCCATGGAAAGCCTTTGAGTATTTTCGCTAGAGACTCGGAGTAATTTCTACTCCAAAATGAATTATTTTGAATGCTTATCTTATATGTCTTATATTTACACGAGGAAGAACCATAAAGAAGACAGTTCAGGTTGGGAAATCAGTTTCACAAAGATTTCAGTCAGGAGGAGCAACCCCGGATGGAAATATACCTTGGCCATTGATGACAAAGGGGGAGCGATTTATCAGATGCAAAGGTAAATGCTTGGAGAAAGAGCACAAAGGCATGGTTCTAGGGGGATCGATGGTCAAAGGAGGAGCATGAGTGATAAAAATTCAGTATTTCATTAGAGTGTTGACATCAATGCCAAAGGGGGAGATTTTTTATTATTTGGGTTGGTTGTCATTGATGTCAACCCTTGAAGAAATTCCGGTAGCACAAAGGTTTGGGTAATGGACCCAAGTTGTTTTGATGTATAATCGTATGAGTTTTAATATATTTCAAGGTAATACTATTCTATATCGATATGGCATGTCATGCCATTTCTAGTGGTATGTGGAATGACACATAACTCCTCACAGTTATAAATTTATGGCCATGTGAAGTTGGAGAACCCTCATGAGTCATCTAGAAGCCCCAAAAGGTCAAAGTAGTCAAAGTGGTTGGAAAGAAGAAATTATTTAAATAATAAAGTGAAGTGATGAGTGTACTATAAGTCAAAGTGGATACAAAAGAAATTATTTAAATAATAAAGTTAATAGAGAAATTACTAAGTAGACAAGTGGTTATAAGTGGGTTAGCCCTAAAATAAGAAAAGTGGTTTAAGATGGTTAGAAGGTAACCCTTTGAGGAAGCTACATAAAAGTATAAATAAGAGGAAAGGGTCTCTCATTTTAATTACACTTGAGCATATTGAATATCTACAAATGACTGAGGTAACCAAAGGATATCTAAGGTGAATTTCAGAGGGAAGGTGGAGTAAAGAAGGCCAAAATTCAAGGGAGGATAAATTCTTTTGATGATGCTTTCTAAGGTATGTTATGTATAGGTCATCTCACCATTTTTTGCAATAATTTTTTTTCTGTAATGATTCAGATCATGGAATATGTATGCCATTGAGGAAACATATTCATCTAGATATGATAAAAATTTCATCTTGTGGGTTGTTGTATTTTTGGAGTTACACTCTATGAAAAATAAGGTTTGTGGCTAGTCCTGAAACTAGTCTAAAACAAGTGTTTCGGGTAAAAACGTCATAACTTCTTCATAACAGATCCAAAATCAATAATACCAAATGCATTGTTTATAGTACATTCATTAGTATTATTTGTACCATTTTCATATCCATACAAAAAACATTCTGTGCATGGCACGCTCTACAAGTTTTGTCTCTAGAATAAGCCGAAATTCAACAAGGAATGCCATTTTTGCTATAACTCCTTTTATGAGAGGTTCTAAGTAGAGAAACCTGAAGGAATTGCATAAAAGACACTGAAGAACATTGTGTACTATTTTCATATCTTTATTCATTACAGGTACACAATTATGAATATTTCAAGTTAGGGTTGTTGACTAATCCAAAATTAGTCATGTGAGACTAAAGTAAAGTTTGATGAAAATGATATCTCTTGTTGTTAAATTTAAGGAAGGTTTGCATGTATGTGATCATATACACAAGGTATATTACAGAGGTACAAATCATATTTGGATGATGAAATTGATGAGGGATTTTGGTTGAGGTACATGTTGGGTATATGGTTGAGACAAGTAGTTGATGAGTTGACACATACATGAGGTGTATAGTTGATGATGTTGGTAAATATTGATGAGTCGTATTTGATGAGTAGTTGATGCATGATTGGTACATACTTGGTACATGGTTGAAGGCACTTATTAGTAGTATTGTTGATGCATGGTTTATAGACGATGTAGCATACTTGTCTTGGTATATTATTAGAAGCAGATATTGATCTTGGTGATGATTATGAGTTATTGTGTCATGCTTGGTCGATGCATATCTTAGTGATATTGTGCATATGGTTGAGAGTTGTCTTGGTGATTGATCTTGGTGAGTAGATCTTATTTGGTTGATAATATTGATGAGACGAGTTGTTGTGATAGGTTTTTTGGATAGGTTATTGTGACAAGTTATTTGTATAGGCTTGATGCATGGTTGATGCACTTGTTTATGGTACAAGTTTATGTATTGTACATGTTGGCATAGGTTATTGGTACAGGTTGTTACAGGTTTGTATCGGTTGTTTGGTGTAGGTTGATTGGTATAGGCTTACAACAATATATATCACAGTGATAGTTTGACAGTGGTTTCATCATTCTACTTATATTTCAGGGTGGTTGGATGTGGAAAGGATAGGTGGTTTTAGCCACCTTCCAGTTGTAGCTGGAGAACATAAGGGGTTATAGCCTCCTTCTGGTTGTAGCCAAAGAATTGGGGACTTGGAGATTCCCTTAGGTTGTAGCCTGAGAAACTAGGGGGTTGGAGCCTCTTTCCAGTTGCAGCTGGAAAACAGAGGAAGTTGGTGCTTCCAATGAATGTAATTCTTAAAGACATATAATAAAAAGCATTTCGTGGTTTTCTCCCACTTTGGGTTTCCACGTAAAAACATTGGTGTACTGTGTATGTGTATGATTGATCATTTGTTCATTGTTTATTTACTTTACAATTATTGGATGATAATGCTACATTGATACAACACTTGCATTTTATGGTTAAAAAGGATTAAATTTCTCTATAACTGATTCACCCCCTTCTCAGTAATCCAACACTTACAAGGGTGAATATCCTTCCAATGGTAATTATTTTGTTAGAAAAAATTTCGATTCTATTATCAGAAAGGTTCTATCAGAATATAAATTAGAATTGTTCATCTATGTATTCCGAGGAGCAATTTCTTGGTGGGTAATATCCTGATAACTTTTATGCATGGTAAAATAAGTGAATATATTCTTTGATGTTCATCATGTATCAAAATTTGGTCTTTTCGAACAAGGGCCAATTGAAAAAAATTGAAAGAGAATAATGTCTTTTATTATCATAGTTGATTACAGGCTGTTGGACGCTTGGGCTGACCCAGGTTTTGATCTCAAAGGTTTCCAACAAAACCCTCAAACTATCGGCCCTCTTGGTAAACCAGAAGGAAACTTTACGCATTGACTGCACAATGCAGTCTCACCCGAGATAGATTTATGGGGGACTGCAATACTCAGGTGTCTATAGTCAGGGAGGGGATGGGGATTTTATTTTGATCCTTTTCCTCATGCAACAAAATTATTATCCATTCATCTACTCTAGTATTCATTCATTCGTTAAACTATGCATGCATGTTGTCACAATCAACTTAACCATTCATGCTATAAATGATAAATAATATAACAGTAAAACAATCATTCATGACACATAACATAGTATATTTATCGTGGTTCACCCCCCGGGGATACGTCCACAAAGATATGTTTCTTCTTCTCTTTTATTCATCTTTCTGCAAAAATCTACGCAGTGTGGATTGCATTCTTTGGGTTTACAATAAAAAAAAGGAGGGTAAATACCCTCTATAAGGTGGACTAGACCACACCATGATCCACAGTCGATGACCTATCCCTCAAAAGATACTTATTTAGATAAAAAATTGTATATGCTTGACCAATCAACCAACGAACAACCACTCCTAGACCTTCTAGGCCTTTATTTATACTATTCTGTTGGATTATAGCCATTACATTCATTTCCAAAACCCTAACCCTAACATGGCTAGGTTTTCCTTCATGTGAGCCACGTTGCTTTTTCTCCATCTTTCACATGCTTATTTTCCTTTCTTTTCTACATGTTGTTTTTCCTTCTTTTTCTGGATGTTGCTTTTCCTTCGCCTACGGTGCGCTTTCCAAAATTTGGCTTTTCTTTCCCAAAATAGGCATGTTCCAAAAATAGAATTTTATCCCAAAATAGACATGTGCCAAAAATAGATTTTTCTCCCAAAATAGGCATGCACCAACATGCCCCAGACACTAACATGTGGCTCGTCCTGAGCCACTCAGGTGGTGTGAGCTCCCTGCAAAGCCTTCTCCAAATTGTGGAACTTCCCTGCTAGTTCCTCCCCTTTTTCTTTCAACTTGCCAACTTTCTCTTTTAGTGCCTTGACCAACTGCGATGTAATATGTTCATGCAACACCACAACACTATCTGTATGAGACTTCTCCATCCTTGTATTTTCTTCCTCCAATTTTTCATTTATCTACACTGCTTTCTCTTGTAGGGGGTCCAATTGGGCCTTCCTTACCTGCTTATTTATCTATCCTATCTTTAATTCCATTTGTAGGTTCTTCATCTCTTGCATGCCTTTCAACTTCTATGTGATACTCATTTCCTTATTTTGCTGCTTCAACTCCTACATTGCAGTGTTAATTTTCTCTTATTGTTGGTTTAACTTTTGGACCTTATCGCCTTCTTCCATAGGTAGTCCATATTTGCACAGTCCTCTCAAAACGTTATGTGACTTCCTTGGATTCCCTTGCAATCTCTTTTGTTTTCATTTTTTCCTTCTATTCTCTCTCGAACGAGACCTTAGGAGGAGGAGTCGGAGTTAGTTTCTCCATGAGATTTGTGATTTCCTTTTTGTACTTTTCCAAGAGCTACATAATCTTCTGAAACTTCCCTTCCATTATGTTTTATGGCTCTTGCATGTAGTCTGGGATGTTGTTATAGAATTTTTTTCAGTCTCTTCTCTAACTTGTCAATGCATTTCTTCTCCTCTTCCTTCTCCAGGGTCAACTGGTCATAGGTAATTTGTAACAATTCTACAACCTCCCTACAAACTTCCAAGTTGGTGGCATATGTGCGGGCTCTGGATTGGACTTCTTTCATCATGCTTGCTTGTTATCCATATGACGCCTTTGTAGGTATCTGTGACATCACCAAATCTAGTTGGTCGATGTCCCCAACTGCCTTTTTTTTTGTCTCCTCATCAACTCGTAGCATCTGTTGTGTGACCATGAAGGTGCCACTTCCCTTCACCACTATCTCCACAGTTTCCTCTTGTTCCTTCTACACAGTTGTTTATTTTGTCTTCACTGGATGTTGCATTGTAGGAATATGTAGTATTTGTAGAGTGTCATGGAATTCCACCAACTTGTCCATGAACTCCTCCCTTTTCACCCCTATCTTGGACTTTTTATTCCACTAGCTCAGCATCCTCCTCTATAATGGTGATGACTCGAGGCTTCTTGTGGTATTTCATATTCTTGCGCATTTCCTCCTCCTACATCATAGATATATTTTTCTGTGAGGGATACACCCCATTATTATTCTTATGTGTATCCTCCTCTTTAGACCGAGAGGTTTCTCCATTCTTAACATCACCATGTACTTCCTCCCTTGACATTATTTCCTTTTTCCTGTGATTTTTCATTAATGCATTGCTTCCTAATGCTTGAGTGAGCTCTATAGCCTTTCTCATGTTGGAGGCAGACTAATTGTCTTTGTCTATGGGTTTGCCTCCTTTTTCTCCTTGGGTTTGAATTATTTCTTTGTTGTTGGCACCTTCCACTACGTGGGCCAATATTTGATGATCCAATCGATCTCTTCCCTTGATGCGTAGTTACTCATTTGCAACCATTTTTTCTGTAGGTCCCTTGTGGCCTAGATCTAGATGTGATGTTTGGATGCCTTGAACCTGAAAATCTATTTGTCCTCCTAGACCACCTCAATAAGAATCCTCCACACGTTTGTTGTTTTCTATTGAATGTCTTCCAAAAAGATGGCAAACAGTGTGATGTTTTCTTGTTGATTTTTATTTTCCTTCACTTTCCAGAGTGTTTTGTATCGTGTTGTGTATAATTTTCCCTTCCCGTCTAGAAAATACGAGAACTTTGGCTCCTTCCAAGATACCAAAGTGATGAGGATGAGGAGCTAGGAATAATGCAACTCAGTGCCATTGTCTCACGCATCCCTGTAGTTGATCAAGAATTTGTTTACTAGGTACGATGACCAGCTAAACATTACCCCTTATGTGCACCTCGCAACTACGGTTATGACTCCTACTGGGGCCTCTTTTTTCCTACATTTACTCAACAATTTTCAAGTCATTATATTGTTGGAGAATATTTTTGTGGCATTGTTTGTGTCTTTGAGGACTATTCCCAGGTTCCCCATGTTTATTCCAAAATACGACTTGACTATCTCTGTAATTTTATTTTCTCGCATATTGTTCTCCAGGTACTCTTTGGGTTGTGCACCAATAGTGGGAAACCCTATAATTTTGGAAATCAATGCCACAACAATGGGGATAGTTCTATCCATCCACAAGATACCTCCATGTACCATGACCAAGAGTTGTTTGATGCACAGTCCCAGATTTTTATCACACCTAAAGTGCGATCTGTCTAGGAGGTTCATGATACTATAATTGTAGAGCCCTTTTATCCACTACACGAGCTCCAAGATGGGTCTTCCTAGAGGTATGATCTCTCCTATTTCCTCCAATTAAGTCTCCTCTACTAGGTATGGAAACTTTTTCGCATATCAAAAATCATGTTCGGAGTACCTCAACTTTGGCACCTTTCCCCGCATATCCTCCACTGTGTTAAATTTGGTAGCATCGACAGTTATTCTCTAATGAGAGGCCATATGGGCCACCCTAAGGCTAGCTAGGGAGATTTGGAGAATCAACCATTCTTGTGAGGTATTGACAAAATCTAGGGGGAACGGACAACCTCTGTGAGTCAAACCAAAAGTCAAGATGAATGAGAAGATATGTGAGTCTAATGAAACATTCAGGGGGAACGTACAACCTCTGTGAGCATAGACAGTCTAGTGAAAAATTCAGGGGGAATGTACAACCTCTGTGAGCATAAACAGACTAGTGCAAAAGTTAGGGGGAACATACAACCTCTGTGAGCCTAGTCAAACCTTGTGAGCCATGAGAAAAAGTCAAGGTATCTAGCAAAAGTTAGGTTGAATGTAAAATTCCTATGAGCTAGAAACAAACAACATTCCAAATATTGCAAATGATGTCATTGTATTGATCTAGTGCGTTGGCACATGTAAACATTATCCACCATGAAGATAATTTTGAATTGCCTTGTCAAGAGTTGTAACTAAAGTCTTGAGTCTAGTTCTATGTTAGAACTAAAGTGTAATATTGAGTTGCAACTAAAGTCTTGAGTCTAGTTCTATTTTAGTAATGTTGAGTTGCAACTAAAGTCTTGAGTCTAGTTCTATTTTAGTACTGTTGAGTTGCAACTAAAGTCTTGAGTCTAGTTTTATTTTAGAACTAAAGTGTAATGTTGAGTGGAAACTAAAGTCTTGAGTCTAGTTCTACTTTAGAACTAAAGTGTAATGTTGAGTTGCAACTAAAGTCTTAATTCTAGTTCTAAGTTCGAACTAAAGCATGTCAATCTCAAGTCTAGTCCTAAGTTCGAAATAAAGTGTAATGCTGAGTTGTAACCAATCTCAAGTCTAGTTCTAAAGTTCGAACTAAAGTGTAATGCTCAGTTGTAACCAATCTCAAGTCTAGTTCTAAGTTCGAACTAAAGTATGAAGCTGATTTATGACTAATGCATGCAATCAGGTTACTATTTCGATCTTCTCATCTTCCCCTATTTAGCCTATATAAGAAGAGATTGAATCCTCTCTTCAGCATAGTTTTAGAACATAGTTTTTGGAACACAATTTTGAAACAGAGTTTTCATATGTAGGTTGAGGGTGAAGTAATAGAGGAGCACATCAGTGATAAAGAGGCAACATATCAAAGGTGTATTTCAGCAAGGTCTTGTAAGTCTTTGTTAGGTCAGAGTCATCTTGGCAAGCTCTTTGAGAGAAGTACATTCATGGTGGATATTTGTAAGAGATCTTACATTATTAATGCAATATAGGAATATTGTTTGTTGGGTTTTTTCTCCCTATACAGGGTTTCCCTAGGGTATATGTGTTGTTGATATGCATGTTTACTTATCTACATAATTATTGCTATTCGATTATGATTTGAAATTGTTGAAGTATATTAAGATGGAATCAAAGTATTGAAGAAAATAAAAGAATTAATCCGCATAAGAAATCAAGCTCATAATTTAACATGGTATCAGAGCTTAGGGTGTGTTAAACGTGTTGAAGTGTAGCAATAGGTACACACAGATCCAAGAGATTTTGATTAAGTTTCCAGTGTGAGGACCATGGCATCCTCCATTTCAGTCAAGGCCGAAGATAGGCTCGAAGGAGCTACCAACTTTAATGTGTGGAAGCTCCATATAACAAATATCTTTCAAGAGCATGATCTTGAGCAGTGTGTGGCCACTGTTGTGGAGGAACCCATGAATAATGAAGGAAGAATGCCTTTTAGGAAGAGTCAAGAAAAGGCCAATAGAATCATCTTTGACTCAGTCAAAGACATTATAATTCCTACAATGACTTCGTTGATGACTGCCAAGGACTATATGGATACCTTGGTGAATCTGTATGAGAAACAGGATCCAGGTCAGAAGAGGAAACTTAAGCACAAGCTTAAGTATTTTAAGATGGAGAAAGGTGAATTAGTGAAATCTTTCTGTTCTAGGATAGCTCAGATCAGAGAACAGCTTTTGGTCATAGGGGTGACAGTGGATGATGATGATTTAGTGCAGGCCATTTTTTACGGTCTTCCTTCTTCATGGGAGACCTTCTTATCCAATGTAAGTGGGAGAGATATTCAACCCACATTTGAGATTTTATGGCATGATTGCCTCCAGGAAGAGAGTTGCACAACTACCAAGAGTGAGCCAATGAAAGAAGAGCACTGAGCTTTAGCATCAAGATTCAAGTGAAAGAAAAAAGGCACTTTCTAGAAAGGCTCTAAATGGAAGCCAAACATCAAAGGTACATTCAAAGGAATGAATATTGATACATCTAAGATTAAATTCTTCAGTTGTAATAAGTTGTGTCATTTTTCTAAAGATCGTTGCTTTAGAAAGAAATATCCTAGGAAAGGGAAACATCATGCCTCAACTGTTGAGGATGATGAATCCAAAAGAAATAAGAAAAGTCCTTCTAATGAGAAAGAAAATAGGAAAGAATATTATTTGGTTTTGGCTTTATCCAGTTCAGTTTCCACGGGACCAAAAACTTGGTTAGTAGATAGTGGTGCATCAAAGCACATGAGAGAGTACAAGGATATCCTCTCATATTTCAAGACAAAATCTTTTGCAGAGTAGGTCGAGCTTGGGGATGAAAAATGTTACAAGATAGAGGGAGTAGGCTCTATCTCCTTAAAATTGGAATATGGGGCTAGAATTCATGTTGATGAAGTATTATATGTTCCAGGGCTCAAGAAGAATCTACTATCAGTTGCAACCCTTGAGGACAAGGGATATTAGGTGATCTGCAAGGACATGAAGGCACTACTATGGGATAAAGGTAGCCACTTAAGTACAACAGAACCCATTGGAACTCGCAGTGGAAGACTGTACGTCATGTCAGGATAGTCAGTTCAAGCATTGACTCATGATGCGAATAGCTCCAGCGAGTTGTGGAACAGAAGACTTGGACATCTTCATTACAAAGCTCTTACAGATCTACAAAACATGGTATGTGGCATGCTCTCTATTTATCTTAGTAAAAATGAAATTTGTAAGGGATGTATGCTAGGTAAAAATATAAAGAAAGTATTTCCTAGTAGTGACAATAGAGCTCAAGGCATATTAGATCTGGTTAATTATGATGTATGTGGTCCCATGTCATCTCCCTCACTCAGTGGTTGTTTGTATTATGTCATTTTTATTGATGATTACTCAAGAAAATGTTGGATATATTTTCTTAAAGCTAAAAGTGACACATTTGATAAATTCAAAGAGTATAAAGCCTTTATTGAGAAGTAGATAGGGAAACACATCAGAATCCTTAGAACAGACAATGGAGGAGTGTTTGAATCTCTTCAGTTCGAGGATTTCTCCAAGTCAGTAGGAATCAAGGGACAGTTGACAGTGCCATATAATCCTCAGCAAAATGGTGTTGCTGAGAGGAAAAATGAGACTATTTGTGAGGCAGCGAAAGCAATGATGTTTGACCAAGATCTGCCAAATTCTTTATGGGAAGAAGCTACCTCCACTGCCATGTATATTCAAAACAGGTGTCCACATGCTATTTTGAAGGACAAGACTCCTAGAGAAGTCTTGTCATGGATCAAACCTAAATTAGGGCATCTAAGGATATTTGGATGTCCTATGTATATTCATGTCCCTAAGGAAAAGAGGACAAAGATGGGACCCTCAGAAAAGAAAGGGGTTTTTGTGGGGTACAGTGAGAACTCCAAAGCTTACAAGATTTATGTACTAGGTCAGAGGAAAATAGAGGTAAGTAAAGATGTGACTTTCCATGATGAAGCCACATTTAAGAAATCCATAGAGCTTCAACAGGATTCAAAAGCAGTTCAGCCAACTTCACCCTCTTTTGAAAATGAAGAGTCAGATGATCAGAGGGAGGAACCTCGTGAAGGGCCAAGTAATGAGCCCCTAGAACCCACTGAAGTGTTCGAAATAACTCTTGAATAACCTCCAACCAAAAGGAAGCCAGGGTGTCTAAAATAAATAGTGTAGGAAGCAGAAAGGATAGTTGCTCCCAAAGGAACTTTTAGGGAAAGGAAGAGGCCTCATAGGTTTGGAGGCTATGTTGCACTAATGAGCAGCATTAGTGATGTTGAACCTTCTTCATTTGAAGAAGTAGATAAATTACAAGTATGGAAGGATGCCATGCTTGAGGAATACATGTCTATTATAAATAACAATGTTTGGGACATTGTGCCAAGGCCAAAAGAAAAATCAGTGGTTTCTTCCAAATGGATCTATAATATCAAACATGCATCTGATGGAAGTGTGGAAAAGTTCAAAGAAATATTTGTAGCTAGAGGCTTCACTCAGAAAGAAGAAATCGACTACAAAGAGACTTTTTCTTCTGTAGCCAGGTATACCTCCATTCGATCTATTATTTCTTTAGCTTCCATACTTGGTTGGAAACTACATCAGATGGATGTAAAAACAACATTATTGAATGGAAATATTGAACATGAGGTCTTTGTGAAACAACCAGATGGTTTTATACTGCATAACAAAGGCACTCATGTATGCAAGCTAAGGAAGGCCTTGTATGGTCTTAAGCAGGCTTCTAGAGTTTGGTATGACAAGATTGATGGCTTTCTTAAAATCGTGGGCTTTCAGAAAAGTGATGTTGATGAAAATGTATACTTCAAGGTAAGAGGTAACCAACCTGTTATATTAATCTTGTATGCTAATGATCTCTTTCTAACAAGAAATGAAGGGATAATAGTCCAGTGTAAGAGGGATCTAACCTCAGAATTCGAGATGAAATACTTAGGCTTGATGCATTACTTCCTAGGATTGGAAGTGTGGCAAAGATAGGTCAAGATATTTATGGCACAAGGAAAATACACAGTGGATGTACTAAAAAGGTTTGGTATGATGGATTTCAAATCCATGTCTACTCCGAGGGTTACCAACCTGAAGAAGCTACATGATTTTGATACGGGTTCTGATTTGGTTGATCCCACCATGTATAGGTGGTTGATTGGATCATTGATGTACATGATCCACACTAGGCTAGATATATGATATGAAGTGATTGAAATGATTCAATTCATGACTGAACTAATACAGAGACACTGGGTGGCAACAAAGCACATCTTGAGATATCTTAGAGGGACCATTACTTATGGTCTGAGATATACATCCAGTGGTGGTTTATTTTTGCATGGGCATGCAGAGGTTGACTAGGAAGGAATCGCAGTGGATTGGAAGAGTACTTCTGGATACTGATTCAGTTTAGGATCCACAATGATCTCTTGGTCAAGCCGAAAGTAGGGATCCATTGCACAAAGTACAACAGAGGTTGAGTACATTGTAGTAGGTGATGCTAGCAAGGAAGTAGTATGGCTCAGAAAATTGGTTTCTGGGTTGTTTGGTGACAAGATTGAGATGACTGGGATTCACTGTGATAATCAAAGTTGCATAAAATTGACAGAGAACCCGGTATTTCATGATAGGTCAAAACATATTTACATGAGGTACCACTACATTCGAGACTTAGTCCAGAGAAAAACTGTAAAGTTACAGTACATAGCCACGAGCGAGCAGGTAGTTGATATCCTGACCAAGCCTCTAACCTCGAGACAGTTTGTGCAGCTGAGAGGAAATCTTGGTGTGGCTAAGAATGACTCCCTCGTTGAGAGGGAGTGTTAAATTTTGCAGCATCAACAATCATTCTCCAATGAGAGGCCATATGGGCCACCCTGAGGCTAGCCAGGGAGATTTGGAGAATCAAATAGTCTTGTGAGGTATTGAAAAAAGCCATGGGGAACGGAAAACCTCTATGAGTCAAACCAAAAGTCAGGATGAATGAGATGCTATGTGATTCTAATGAAAAATTCAGGGGGAACATACAACCTCTGTGAGCATAAATAGTCTAGTGCAAAAGTCATGGGGAACGTACAACCTCTGTGAGCATAGACAGACTAGTGCAAAAGTCAGGGGGAACATACAACCTCTGTGAGCCTAGTCAAACCTTGTGAGCCATGAGAAAAAGTCAAGGTATCTAGAAAAAGTTAGGTTGAATACAAATTCATATGAGCTAGAAACAAACGATATTCCTAATATTGCAAATGATGTAATTGTATTGATCTAGTGTGTTGGCACATGTAAACATTATCCACCATGAAGAGAATTTTGAATTGCCTTGTCAAGAGTTGTAACTAAAGTCTTGAGTCTAGTTCTATGTTAGAACTAAAGTGTAATGTTGA
>JASDQU010100090.1:79161-104585 GCA_032191745.1 Picea mariana
TCAAGAGTTGTAACTAAAGTCTTGAGTCTAGTTCTATGTTAGAACTAAAGTGTAATGTTGATTTGAAACTAAATTCTTGAGTCTAGTTCTATTCTAGTAATGTTGAGTTGCAACTAAAGTCTTGAGTCTAGTTCTATTTTAGAACTAAAGTGTAATGTTGAGTTGCAACTAAAGTCTTGAGTCTAGTTCTACTTTAGAACTAAAGTGTAATGTTGAGTTTCAACTAAGGCCTTAAGTCTAGTTCTAAGTTCGAACTAAGTCTAGTTCTAAGTTCGAACTAAAGCATGTCAGTCTCAAGTCTAGTCCTAAATTCGAACTAAAGTGTAATGATGAGTTGTAACCAATCTCAAGTCTAGTTCTAAAGTTCGAGCTAAACTGTAATGTTGAGTTGTAACCAATCTCAAGTCTAGTTCTAAGCTCGAACTAAAGTATGAAGCTAATTTATTACTAATTGATGAAATTAGGTTACTATTTCGATCTTCTCCTCTTCCCCTCTTCAGCCTATATAAGAAGAGGTTGAATCCTCTCTTCAACATAGTTTCACAACACAGTTTTTGCAAGACAGTTTTGCAACACAATTTTGAAACAGAGTTTTCATATGCAAGTTGAGGGTGAAGTAATAGAGGAGCACATCAGTGATAAAGAGGCAACATATCAAAGGTGCATTTCAGCAAGGTATTGTAAGTCTTTGTCAGGTCAGATTCATGTTGGGAAGCTCTTTGAGAGAAGTACATTCATGGTGGATATTTGTAAGAGATCTTACATTATTAATGCAATATAGGAATATTGTTTGCTAGGGTTTTTCTCCCTATACAGGGTTTCCCCAGGGTATATGTGTTGTTGATATGCATGTTTACTTATCTACATAATTATTACTATTCAATTATGATTTGAAATTGTTGAAGTGTATTAAGCTGGAATCAAAGTATTGAAGAAAATAAAAGAATTAATCCACATAAGAAAGCAATATCATAATTTAACACACTGTAATCATGACGTCTAGGATGTACTAGAGTGTGATCTCTACGATGTCTGACACCTGTCATTTCTAACCGATGGATGGGTGGCCTTCTACCATTGTTTTGGTCGTGTATTCTTCCTCCCCCTTGGTATCCGGTTGATTTTTGATATCCTCGACCAATACCTCTTGGCCTCCTTGTCCCTATTGTTTCTCCTTCATTCCCTCTAGTTCAGAAGGTTTTTCCAGATTATGGTTTGCACTGCTATTTTGGTTTTTGGAGCCCTGGCCCATTTCTCCTTGTGAAACCATCGATATTTTCTCCTCTACCTTCGTTGGGATGAGCAACTCTATCACCGACGTTGTGACCTCTTCCAATTCAACCACATTTGTGGTCTCTATCATTCATTCTTTCCTTCTGTCGGTTTATTGAGTAACCCTAGTGTTGTTGGAGTTACTTCACACACACATATGATTTCTTTTTCCTAAGGTTTTTCCTATGTTTATTAGTCATTATTTAGTCTCCTATATTTTAGGAAGAATATTCCTCTAGGGAGAATATTCTGTTCATTTTTCACTTCAGTTTGATCGGTTGAGTGGAGTATGGATGCTACATTTGGATTATCACCATGCAACATTTGGATCATCACCAGCTAATGGAATTTTTCCTTGGGATCATGACCAGACTAGTGCATTACTCATTATTCCTTGATCTCCTCCTCACTTCACTATGTTTCAATCAATTAACTGAATATTGATAGAATAGTTAACTGAGTTAGGTGGTCGTTCACTCCCGTAACTATTCAAGAGACTAGACTAGGTGGAAGTTTACTCTTGTAACTGTCGGTGTGTGTCCATATCACTCTAGAACACCACTATGGTGCATTGGATTCTCCTTCAATGTGCATTGTTTGAGTTATACAAAGTATATCATGTGTAAATTATCATTCATTCATTTGGTTAATGGGAATTTTTCTATTCTTTCTCTCCTGCTTCTCCTTTCTCACATCTTAACCGCAACTGTGTATGTCAATTCCTATATAGATATATTAAATGTAGGTTAAACAAATTTACATGGTATCAAAGTCGAAGGACTACTAGGGAAAAGACACACCAAATTATTTTTGCAGGTACCGAAGATTGAAGACAGCGAAAAAATGGAATTTTCAAAATAATTCATTCTTACACCATACATTTTATTTGCATGGAAGGAGAAATGATAATTCATATTTGAAGCATAAGAATGTACATCTTAACCATGAACACAGAGAAATAACCAACATCATCCATATAAAAATCCAAGTATCTAAATCAAATGGATGAAGCATTCAAAATAATATGCAGTATCATTTCTCTTGAACTTATCTTTCACATATCCTCCTGTAAAACCCCCAATGAAGCCTGGACCACCATGGAATGGATTTTTTGAAAATAGTATGAGATGAGGGGACACATGTTGTAGGTGTAATTTCTCGCATTGGATCCAAAACGTTTCGACAATCTCCAAGATTTCTTTACCAAATATAAGGATTTGTTATGGCAACTCAAGGCTTGCAAGGTTGATAAATCTAAGGAGGAGAAACATATGGTTCTAACCATTCTCTGAAAACTTGTTCCATAATACTCAATGTTTGTATCCACATTTCATTCAATTAGATTCACATCTGGATCTACCTAGAAGATTCCTTCTCTTGAGGAATTTATCGAGTCTCTGACACAAGAGAAGAGCAAGCTCATCAACATGGGAAAAATCAAAGGCCCAAAGGCACATGCACTTACTATGAAATATGGAAGTGGTCATCAATATCATAAATATAAATATAAATAAAAAAGGAAATCACATGCAAATCCAAAGAAGGAAGGGTACTCAAATCCCTTCAACAATGCCTCCAGATCCAAAGGTGGAAAGGGAATAAAAGAGGAGAAATGCCCTTACTTACATAAAGGATTCCATCCAGAATCCACATGTATGCAGAACCAGATAGATATAATGACCCAAATACTTTATCAAAAAAATATTTGATATCGCATCCCCGAGGGTTCCAAGAAGAATAAGCTATAAGATCGAAATCCCAAGAAAGGAAATTCTAGCCATGCTTTGATTGCCATCAACTCGTCTCTCGATGCTTGGATCGTATATTAAGGATAATCACACCACATGGATTACTCAAAATAGTTATATTCTTAATTGGATGCATGAAAAGGTCCTCTTATTCTGATGGGGGACAACTCTCCAGTCGAGGTCACCGACAAAGGAAGGATTGAACTCACAAATGAAAGTTTCGAGAATGTGTTTCATGTTCCCAAACTTTCCGTCAATATTCTCTCTGTGTATCAGATGAATAAATCCGGAACTGTAAAGAGATTCATATTCACACCTGATGCATTGGATATCTATGACATGAAAACCAATTCCAGAGTTTCTACTAGTGAGGTAAACCATCAATCTAGACTCTACACATTTTCTGAATTTATTGAACTAGATTATGCATTACTGCTTACCCATGCTGATGAAAGTAGTAGGATATGGAATGAAAGGTTTCGGAATTGAAATTTTAGATACATGAAATAGCTTAGCAAGTAGGGAATGGTTGATGGTCTACCCAACATCCACTTCTTCAAAGGAATTTGTGAGGGATGTGCTCTTGGAAAATACCCTCAAGAGAAATTTGACAGAGGAAAGACTCAGAGAGCTTCCTCTCCTTTAGATCTGATCCAAAGTGACCTCATGGGCCATTTTCCACATCCATCAATAAGAAAACAAAGGTATGTTCTCATTTTTGTTGATGATTTTTAACGCTTCACATGGATTTTCTTTCTCAGGCAAAAATCAGAGGTCTTTCAACACCTCAAATATTTCAAAGCCCTTGTTGAGACACAATCAGGAAAGAAAATAAAAATCCTATGAAATGATAATGGGGGATAGTATGTCAAACATGAGATCCATAATATTTTTCATAAGGTACGGATTCATTTGCAGCACATGGTTCCCTATACTCCATAGCAAAACAAAGTTGTTGAGCGGAAAAATAGATCTATAAAAGAGATGGCATATTGCATGCTACATGTAAATTCACTTCCACATACATTATGGTCTGAAGCACTTAATTGTGAAACCTACATAAAAAACATATCTCCCCATAGATCTTCCAAGGATAAAACCCCCTACAAGTCTTGGATGAACCTCAAACTGGAAGTGACCCACTTTCGTATATTTGGTTCACATGCATGGGCCCAGATTCCCTCTGAAAAGAGGAAGGAACTTGATCCATATATCATAGACTGTATATTTTTTGAATACCCTGACGATGTGAAGGGATACATACTTATTGATCTTTCCTCAGACCATATCATCATTGAGCGAAGTGTCCAATTCTAGGAAAGTGTCTTTCATGTACCTCGGCAACTGCATGTAAACACATTTGTTCTGCCACCTATGAGAGGTGATGAGCATGTAGACACTGAATCTTCTTCAGATAAGAGTTTCGATTCATAGGATTCAAATGATATAGATACAGAGTCAATATAGTCAAATGAAGATTTAGTGCATGCAGATGAATATGTAGAGCCAGAGTCAAGGCCCAAGTGGTCTTAGACTACTCTTCAAGATGCAGGGGATATTTTTGGGGATCCAGTTGATACTAGGAGGAATCGATCTGATTTCTAGGATCCTCCTCTTGCACTCACTGCCATTAAACCATTGCCACCCACACATCTTTTCTTGGTTCAGTCTTCATATCCATAGTATTATGGTGAGGCTATTGGAAATACATTTTGGGAATCCACAATGTAGGAGGAGTACAAATCCCTCCTCAAGAACCAAACTTGGGATCTAGTTCCCCTTCCATTAGGAAGGAAACTTTTCAGGTGCATATGGGTCTATAAGAACAAGAGAACATCAGATGGACATATTAGTAAATAAAAAGTCAGGTTAGTTGCCAAAGGATTTCAGTAGGTGAATGGAATTGACTATGATGAGGCCTTCACTCTAGTAGCAAATATGAATTCCATATGTTTGGCACTTTCCATTGTGACATCCAATGGATGGGAAGTCCATCATATGGACATGAAGAATTCATTTCTTCACGACTATATCTCTGAGGATATGTATATGGAGCAACCCCAAGGATTTATGCAGAATTTATCTTTGGTCTGTCGACTGAAGAATTCTCTTTATGGCCTAAACAAATCTCTGAGGGAATGGTATGCCAATATGGACCCCTACCTGTTGTCACAGAACTTTGTATGTTGTAAGTCAGACCTGAATGTTTACATGCTCAGGACGATTGACTCACTTCTACTCCTATTTATGTATGTTGATGATTTTTTGATCATTGGTTGCTCAACTTCAATGATTTCTGCATTCAAGAGGATTATGCATGACAAGTTATTGATGACACACATGGGTCCTCTACACTTCTTCCTTGGACACAAAATCATTCAGGATGCATCAAGCATCAAACTATCTCAGGCCAAGTATGCAAGAGATCTCCTTGAGAGATTTCACATGACACACTGCAATTCTGCTCCGACTCCTTTCCTATCAGTTGTAAAACTTGAGTATGGCAGGGACACTCCACTGGTTGACAACACACTGTACAAACAACTAGTGGGGATCTTGTTATTTCTTACACACTCCAAACTAGACCTCTCCTATGTAGTTGGCACAGTCTTTAGGTTCATGCAGGAGCCACATGAGCTACATTGGAAGGTTGTAAAGTGTATCCTTTGATACATACAGGGCACCATCACCTTTGGGAATCACTATTCAATAAACTCTACATTGGACCTCATTGGGTTCACTGATTCTGACTAGGTTGTTGATAGCATTGATCAAAAGTCCACATTTGGTTATTCACTCAGTATTGGTTTTGGGCCTACCTGTTGGTCGAGAAAGAAGAAGGTTGTTATTTCTCTATCTTCAGCCAAGGCAAAGTACAGAGGGGTAGTTAACATAACCATTCAGGCTATGTGGCTACAACATTTTCTCACTGAGTTGGGAATTCAGTTCCCTTGGTCGACATCATCTGGTGTGACAACCATAACACTCTGAAGTTATGCAGAGATCTAGTTCAAAGGTAGTGGATGAAGCACATCAAGATCCACATCCACTACATCCGAGACTTAGTACATGAGGGGATCATCAATCTGTAGTTTTTTCCTTCAACAGAACAGGTTGTAGACATCTTCACCACGACCTTCACTGAGCAGAAGTTTCAATCTTTGTGCAATCGTCTTGGAGTGAAGGACACAGTTTCCTAGAAACTATCAATTCTTATTTTTACATACATTTTACCTTGAGGGGGGTTTTTTCCCATGAGGTTTCCCCTCTTTCCTCGCTTTATTTCAGTGTATCTTTTGTATTTGGGTACCTAACATGGCCTCATTTCTAGGACCCATTCTTTATTTTCACCATAGTGATGTTTAGGAGGGGTATTGGAGTTACTTCACACACACCTAGGATTTCTTTTTCCTAAGTTTTTTCCAATGTTTATTAGTCTTTATTTAGTCTCCTATATTTTAAAAAGAATATTCCTCTAGGGAGAATATTCTCTTCAACTTTCACTTCACTTTGATTAGTTGAGTGGAGTCTAGATGCTACATTGGTATTATCACCATGCATCATTAGGATCATCATCAACTAATGCACATTTTCCATGGGATCATCACTAGACTAGCGCATTACTCATGATTCCCTTGTCTCCTCCTCAGTTCACTCTGTTTTAGTCAATTAACCAAAGACTGATATACTAGTTAACTCAACTAGGTGGCAATTCACTCTCGTAACTTCCCGAGACACTAGACTAGGTGGCAGTTTACTCCCATAACTGCTAGTGTGTGTCCATATCACTCTAGACCACCACTATGGTGCATTGTCTTCTTCTTCAGTGCACATTGGTTGAGTTATAAAGAGTATATAATCTGTAAATTATCATTCATTCATTTGGTTAATGAGAATTCTTTTATTCTTTCTCTCTTGCTTCTCTTTTCTCATATTTTCTCTATAAATATGTATGTCAATTCCTAACTAGATCTATTGTATGCAGGTTCAACACATTTACAAGTCTATCGCCCTACGCTGCCAACCTTCTCAGGTGTCATGCTGGATATGAAGTGGTCTCTTGCTCTCTACTTCACAAAATTTCGCCTAGGTTGTGCTCTTCAACTCTCTCCTTGCTAAAAAATTTCTAAATGTCAAACTTGCTCATTATTTTCCCTCTTTATAGACCCAATCATTAATGGTTGGCCATATTTTTCACTTTTTCCAGTCAGTTTCGCAGTGTCTAATTTTATTGTGTGCAGTCTTCCAAATTTTGTCGCACCAATTGTTGTGCGTTGTCATTCCTGAATCACTTATTCCTCCTAATTACTTTTTTTTTTTCTTTGTTTTTATGTTTTTATCTTCCTTTTTCTACTTTTTATGTATTTTCATAGGGTTTATTTCCTACATTCTACTATATTACACTATACACATGGCTTCCTCATTGTGTTGCAACTACTGAGAGTTAGTAGATCAATTGTCCCTATACAGTTTCAGTCGACTACCATTCACCATTCCTTGCATTTATGTTCTTTTCAAGTCCTTTAGCTGCACAAATCCCCCATCTGTGACATAATTCACTTCATATGGCCCTGGCCAATGCATTCTGAACTTACTAGGATGTTGCAAACAAAAATTGTCATAGAAGAGAACTAGATCTCCCTCCTTGAAGCTCTTCTTCTTTATGTGCCTGTCAAGCCAGGATTTGTCCCTTGATTTCTGCACCTCTTGATGGAATCCTTCCAAGATCCTATCTTCTTCCAGTTCCATAAGTTGAATTAACCTTTCTTTTACTACACCTCTTTCTGTCATATTTGTAATTGTTGCAACACGCAGACTCAGTACTAGAAATTCTAATGGCATGACTGCTTCTTGTCCATACACCAAAAAAAATGGTGTACGTCTTGTTAACTTCTTGCATGTAGTCTTGTATGCCTATAATATTGTAGGTATTTTTAAATCCCAATCATCTCAGTTCATATTACAATTTTTTGTCAATGCATTCTCCAAAATATTATTGAAAGCTTCAACTATCCCATTTTCCCGAGGATGATATGGTGTACTCTTCTGGAGATAGACTTCAAATTCTTCAATCATGGCCTAGATATTAATATTAATAAAATAGGTGCCTTGATCACTCATCAAAATCCTGGGACATCCAAATCTTGTAAGCACATGATCAAATAAGAAGTGTGACATTGTCTCTACACTACAATCCTTCACTAGTGTTGCTTCTTCCCATATGGTTAAGTATTTTGCCACAGTAATGATGTATATGGATCTTGACCTTCTTGTTGGTGGATTAATAGGTCTGAAAAAATAAAATTCCCATTTTTCAAATACCTGAAGAGTTACTTGGGGTATTAGGGGCATCTAATCCCTCATGTTGGGTTTTCCCACCCTTTGACAGACATCACATTTATGGAAATATTCTTTTTCATATTTATGAATTGATGGCCACTATAAACTTACGTGAAATACCTTCTACGTGGTATCTTTTCCTGCATATTTTCCTCCAGCTATACCTTCATGCACTTTTGTTAGAACCATTGGTCATTCATGTTCCATCACAAAGCTTCTAAAAATGTTGTTTTCTCCCAACTTGTATAAATGACCTGAAATTAATTGATAATATGCAGTTTTGACTACCAAGTTCTTCTTAAGTGTAGTACTAAAATCCTTTGATGCAACTCATGTTCTCAAGAATTCAATGATGTCCGCAGAGTACTCATAAACTATCTGTACTAAAAATAATTATGCATCAAGGAACTTGTATTCTAAGTTAGTAGGCTGTTCTCCATTATTTATCCTTGATAAATGATATGGGTCTGCATTCAGTTTCCTTGGTTTAACTATTACTTCAAAATCAAATTCCTAGAACAATAATATCCATCTACAGATCCTTCCCCCCAACATTGGCTTGTTGACTATATATTTGAGGAAAGAATGATCTGTGAACATTTTAAATTTATTTCCCAATAGGTAATGTCTAAATTTATGTAGTGCATACTGTTAACACTCCAAAAGTCACCCTAGACTGTAATCAGGTGATCTTGGTAACATAAAAAATTTACGAAAAGAAAGTTGATTTTGAAAGTATGAGAGAGGTAGGGTTGAAGCTATCTGCTTGAATTAACAAATCATATGAATCTATCCTTGCAAATCATCTTCCATATGCAACAAAATAGATCATCCAAAAGCAATGTTTTTCCCTTCAAGGCTTTTAGGTGGAATACTTTTATGAGAAAACATAGAACTGCAAACAGAGAGACATGAAAATCCTTTTCAAGCATACTATTTATACAATAGAAGAAGAATCATAATCTGAAGATCCTTTTCATAAAATATTTAGCAACACACAAGGTAGAATATCTCAAAGGATCCTTCTAAGCAACCCTCTCACACTTGATGTTGAATCAGAACAAAGGTTAAGAGTCAAAACAAAGAAAAACACAGCTAAACATCACTCTCTTTTGCATATGAATTCTTAACANCCCCCCCCCCCTTACTAAAGCATTTGATCTATCTATTTATAACAAAAGGGAGGCAACAGCTGGAGGTACGAGCTGGCCCCCTTCCCTTGAAAATCTCTAAACATTTATTTGTTCTAAAAACTTAGATAACAACCTATGCTATAAAATAGGAAAATGTTGGCGACTAATCCAACCATGCTTCAAATTGATTTTATCCTCTTTTGTTGTGTAACTCATGTTTTTCCATGTGTCTTTTAGGAGCATGCAGTTGTCCTCAAAATGATAGCTGCTACTTCTGCAACTTTCTCCATCATCAGCTTATCAAAAATTTGTTTAGCTTGGTCCTCCTAGATTCTCGGGGTTTGATGGAAGCTTCCTTAGGTATCAAATCTGGGTAGTGCACCTCAAAATGGAACAACGAGAAAAAGGGTAGCACATGTAGGTAGCACCACTATGTTGTGTCTGTGTGTAGGCTCATCTTCTGTGAAATATTAGGTAGCACCTGTAGGTAGCACCACTGTGCTCTGTTCAATGCTTTTGATGGCTTGTGAGCCAACATTCTAACCTTTAAGCCACCGAAAGATCTGCTTTTGGTGGCTAAGAACAACTATGTAAACTGAAATAGCCACCAAAAAGGTAGGCTTTAGCAAACTTTTTCAAAGCTTCATAATTGTGTTTTCCAAGCTTCTTGATCTTCAAGGATGCTCATTTGATTTCTTTGTTGTGTTTAAATCATGGTTCTTCATTGCATGAACTTCCTGTGCTATGTGCATATCTCATACAAAGATAGGAGTATATCTGAACTTGTGATAATACCAGTATCTTTGTACACTAGCAGTTTGAGAATACTCTTTTGTTTTTTATCTATAGATGTCATTATGAATTGCAGGCTGGACCTCTGCATCAACACTATTTAGATTTCCATTTTGTACTTTAGTATCATAGCCCTTTGTTATAGATTCTGAGTTATCTTCTTCTATTCTTGTATCAGGCTTTGAAAACACTAGAGATGAATGCTTTGGATCAACTTGATGGTTTGGAGGAGCAGGTTTATTCCCAAGGTTTGCCTTGTATGAGACTTGTTTGACATCTATGGAAATTGGAGTGTAGATGTATCATGCCTCTGAGGTTACTCTCCTACAAGAGATTGTCTCCATATTTTCTTCAAGTATCTTCTCCTCCAGTATATTATTAAACCGTTCTACTAGCATTGGGAGCTTCATAGCACTGACAAGTTTTATGGCACCATATAAAGACTTTTCCAATGATAATATCCTTGCCAACTCTGTTTCTCTAACCGATTTGTCTTCCTTGCAAAAAATTTTTATAAGACGTAAAAGGCATCGGTCAAGTGCATCTTCCATCTTAAAAATGTTTTCCTCTTCCATATTACTTTCATGACCACATATCATCAATGCAACTCATTTCTTCCTCGACATATGGCACTTGAATCATCGTTTGATTTAGCTGGGTGCAGACACATACAATTTCGAGCACCTGTACATTGATTGGGAACATGACATTTGACATTCTTCATCGTGGCACCTGTCCATGGATGGTTACTTTAAATCCTAAGCTATCATTCCAAAAACCAAAACATGTTCATCACGGGACCGTTGCGCACGCATTCTTCCTGCAAAATTGGGTATCTGTGATTTCGCTGAGCACCAAACAGCTTGATTGTTGGCTTAATTTATSGCTTGACTTTTGTGAATGGATTATGAGTTGGCATGTGGATTAGGTATATATATATTTGATATTTAGGATCTATATGATTTAGCATATAGATTAATAGACCTTGATATGATGCATGCTATGTTCTTGTAAACCTAAAGTTAAGGTATTCACTAATACATGCACACACCACTCTTTTAAAAATATATATATACCAACTATATTTGAAGACCTAGAACATAGACTAAGTCTTAACAATTTACTATCATTTTTTCATAGATCATCAAGAGGGAAAAGTCAAAGGCTGCTGGGTAAAAAGTGATCAACAAGATCTTGATGAAGAACCTTATGGTTTAAGACTCTGGCCAAAAGACTAAAGAAAGCAATAAATCAAACAAAGAGAGATGAAAATGCTCTCAAAAACCCATTACATTTTGGTCCCTAACACATACACCATGGTGATACCTTTGCTTCCTGTTGTGTTGTAATTATTCTCTAATTATGATAACTTCATTCTTGCAAAGGCTATAGGATCATCTAGGTCGCCTGCTCTTGGATGCACCGGAATTTATCCAAGTGTTATTATCGATGCATCGATATGCACATGAAATGTCTTTTCCCAATCAGGAAACACTAAAATAGGTGTTTTGACCATCTTCTCCTTCAAGGTATCCAATCATTGTTGACAATCTTTATTCCACTGAAATTTGGTGTCCTTATTCAATAAATTTTCCATCAATATGGTAATTTGTGCATGCCCCTTGATAAACTTCCTGTAGTACTATGTATTTCCAAGTGTGGCTCTTAACTAGCACACTAACTTTGGTGGTGGTAAGTTCACAATTACAACAATCTTACCAAGGTCAACTAGTCACCCTTGTCTGCATACCACATGTCCTAACAGTATCCCAAAGGGTGTGTTGAAAATACATTTATTAATGTTTAATGAGATCTGAAATTTCCTGCATCTATCCAACATTAGTCTTAATACTTCTACATGATCTTTCAAAATACCAAAAATAGTCTAGTCATCCAAATATACTTTTAAGAACTTATGTATGAAATCTTTAAAAGAAGTTATGATCACCTTGGAAAACATGGTTGGTGCATTCTTCAGTCCAAAGGGCATAACTATATACTAATAGGATCCCCATTCAATATAATATGTAGTCTTATTCCTATCCTCTGGGGATATTTTAATATGATGATAACCTAAGAATCCATCTGTCAATGAATATGCTTCCTGGCCTCCCACATTATCCAAAGCCTCATATGTAAAAGGGGTAGGGAAAGGATCATGTAAGAAAGAATCATTCAATTTAATTAGATCGACACAAATTCTTACTCCCCCGTGTTTCTTTTCCTAGACTACCATGCGACTAATCCATTCAGATTCTTCCACTGGCTCTATGATACCAACTTCTAGCATTCACTCAAGTTTTGCTTCCACTTTTTGGTTATACAATGGATTCATCTTCCAATGTCTTTGTCTAAAAGATATAGCATATGGTTTTAGGGGTATCATAATATCACCCATCTCACCTTCTATTCCTTTCATCTCTGTAAAGGTTGTTGGAAACAAGTCACTCCATTCGTGCAACAATTATGTTATCCTTTATAGTGTCTTCTCATCCCAATAGTTTCCAATGCTTTCCATTTTAGGGTCTTCTTTTTTCCCAATGTTGAATTTATTGACCTTAATTGGTTTAGAAAATGCCTCTTATTCCAGAGATGAAACTTCCACCTCTCTCTCACCTTCAATATAGGTTATATGAATGTTGCATGAATCATCTTCATCTGGTGCTTCCTTTGCGACATTATAGCACGAGAGTAATTATTTGAATGTATTTTTGTTCTGTTGGTGATATTATGTTATAATTTCCACCTTAGGTTCCTCAAAAAATATCATCCCTTTATCATCTTCAGGGATGAATCAATGTTTGGGTTCTCATTCTCAAATGAGAAAGTTACCACAAAAATTTGTTGTAATACTGTCCATTTTTTAGTGCATATGCACATTTCCTGGTCCATGTACCAGTTCCCTAGTATCCCTTCCAATGTATGAATAAATTAATTAGGCCATTCTTCTGGTGGTGTCAACCTTCATTATGTTATTCATTTCTCTATGTGCTCAACTGTCCTTCCTTGTCCATCATATTTTTGCATTGTATTGTTCCCATGTTCTGTGCCAAATCTAACGTGCAGTAACATTTTACATTTATACCGGTCTTGAATTGTTTCCTTATGCATGTCCCACCATCTTGTAGGTGTTTCCTTGAGTGAAATATCTATGGATAACAACCTTTTATTTTCCAAAACTTCTTCCTCGTAATTTGTCAAAAATTCTTCTAAGTTGTTTAAACCATCCAAAATTGGGAGGTTCCCTTACCTCTGTACCAACCCACCTTACTGCATAGTATATTCTTGCGTACATCCTTATGGATACTTCATGTATTCTCTACTATCGATTTTCCATACCTGTATCTGTTGAAATAGTGTAACTGCAAAGAGTATTCTATTTATTATTGAGTCATTTACTTATAGATCAATCCCCTTTTTTGGATTGATCATGTCAGGGCTTATGTATGACCAAATCTACTTTTTTGGATTGGTCAAACCCTAATTATATCATGCTAATTAATAATTCAGTGCTCGGGCCTAATTAAAGTGGTTATAACCACAAAATGAAGAGGTCAGCCCTACTTGATGAAAAGACACCTCCCTAGCGCCTGCCAGCTAATATAAATAAGTGAGGAGTGTTCCTCATTTTTTCATTCACTTAGTCACTCATTTAGTGTGCATATTTTGGAGGTGGATGTAGTTGCAATGAGGAGGAGAGAGAGGCACATGCTCAATGTTGGTTTATTCTTGGTGGTTTGGTATTTCTTCTTGGCATTGTATTGGAAATCTATATTAAGGAAGTGTTTGTTGGGTTTTCTCCCACATGAGGGTTTCCAAGGACAAATGTTATGTACCTTGTGATTTTGTTTCTCTTAGTGATCCTTCTTATGCTATTATTGTCTAGTAAATTATAAAGAAACCTAATAATATCTCAAAACTTAACATGGTATTAGAGCTAAACATAAGAGAGCATCTTTCACTGGGTAATTAAAAACGTCATTGTTGGCATACAAGACAATTAGGGATTTTTATTGGAGAGTAATTTTTGACTAAAAACCACCTAAGGAAGTGAACCCTACCCTAGTGAATATTTTGGCACCTTGAGCACACCTTTTTCAGTGGCTAGATACTCTAGAAATTCAAACCCTAGTTTTGGCTAGTACCAGAAAACTAGAAAACCAGAACCAGTACCAGAAGTACTAGTACCTATTTTCGCAGGCTTGGTTTCAAGGGGTAAAATTTGGATTTTTTGAAAACTGACTGCACTAGCCTACTCTCCTCAGTACAATGCATCTAATCCCTAGATTAGAATTTCAAAATTTGAATTTTTAAAAATTAGGGTTTTTTCTCATAAAACCCTAAGTTGCAGTTGCAGTTACAGCTGAAGTATCTGTTGCAGTGAAAAGATTTTGTAAAGTGTTGGGACTAATTTTTATTGTCCTAGTACAAATTGCCCTAGCAAAACCCCAACTAAATTTAAAATTTTGAAGAACCTTTGAAGTTTTAAAGGTTTGTTATCATCATTGTTGTCAGATGATGCCACTATTGATACTATCAGAGGTATGTACTTACATATGTTTAAACTGTATTATTATTCTAAAGGGTTTTTGCAGGAGAAAGGATGTTTTATCAAATATCCAAAAGGATCTCAGATCCAACACATTCAGAAGACTATTGCACCCCAAGTTTGATTATCTTGATATATTTGTTATGACATTATTTTGACCTTATGAACATCTAGGTGGTATGTTGAAATCATACTAACCATTAGTCAAAATTTTCAAGGTTGATTAAAGTTGAGTTTATAGAGTTTATTATCTAACTTAGACTTTTTTCATTATAACATATTGTCTTAGTATAGAAGACAGGTTGAAGAAATCACTTTTCATCTTGAGTAAAGGAGACTTGAAAGAAACACACTCATTATTGAGGACAAAACTCCAGGATCCAGGTTTGATTGATTAAGTTGATAAGATTCAAAACTTGCAAATGTTAAGAAAACTCTATAGTTGAGATAGCAATCTTTGAAAATTTTTATACTTGGTAGCATGTGAGAATATTGAGGTAAATGCTTAGTGTGATCACTTACCAGATATGACTAACATCTCCTCCAAGATAAAACTTCTTGGTTTGTATCCAGGTTACCATGGAGGAATGATCGATTAGAAAACTAGAAGAGTGTTTCTATTAGTATTGTATTTCTTAAGTTTAACCCTTGTTGCAGGAAAATCACAATTGATATCTCTAAAGGAGCTACTGTGGTGATTGTTCTCGCCTTTGCTTTATTATAGAGTATTATTCTTCGATTTTGTTATTCTGGGTAGGTCACAGGTTCCCTAAGGAAGCTATAGTGAAGGTTGGAGAAGGCAAAAGATTAGATGAGACATGAATCGTACTATGTACATGACCATACACATTCATGTACCAAAGAAGATGAAGAAGAAGTTATTTTTGAGATCCAGAGTATCTCATATGGAGATTGACTGTAAGGATCAGAAGGCTCCAAAGATGACCAAACATTAGAACATAAATCACAAAATACTTGGTCAAAGGATAATGAAGCCACCTTGACGGGATGTAGCACTCGTTTAAAGTCTGACTCAACTTTTCATGTTTAGACTTGGTATTCAACACCAAGTATACCCTATAAGAGATGATGAAGTCCTTGTAGACTTAGAAGAAATCAAGAGTAATATTGATCTCAGAAAGGATCAGATGAAGAGACATCTTCCAGTAATGGGAGACATATTCCATGATAATACTAGATCATAGCTTCAAAGACTCCTAGGAGATATGAAATCTCCTAGAAGATTCCCTTGTTTCAGTGACAGAGAAGGAAGCCAGTTAGAAAGACTGGGATATGGATTTTTCTGTGAGAATAGAAGAGAAGTCAGTAATGACTTCCAAGATTGATCTAACAGATCAAGCATGTTTCAAATGTACAAATATTGAACTGTTTCCAGAGGATTCTCCCAACAATAGGGAGAAGACTACGACGAGACACTTGCTCCAGTAATTGAAGAAATAGTTCTAGCATTCATGAAGACAACCATGAAAACCATGATTCTGTTATAGTATGAGATTCAGAAGGATCAATCCCTATATTTTAGAGTGAGTTATCTCTAGTGCCATTTGGTGCAATACATTGGTTGGGCCATGTAGACATGACTACACTAGAATATAGAGTTACCTACATGAAAGAAGAAGAGTTTTTTTCAGTGTCAGTTATTGAGACACTCTTAGTTTCATATGAAGTTGTTGTCGTGATAGATTAGAGGAGTTACTCTTGTATTTCAGCAGCTATAGTGAGAATAGAGCAAGTCATTCTCAGCTTCAGAAAGAGTAGCTGCAGGTGTAGAGTCTGATTTCTAGAAGGAACAATTGTAGAGAGAGTAGAGGACATACTCTCAGGTAGTGAGACAGATAGTGCTTTACAGAAAGCACATAGAGCTAGCACATGAGTGTATAGATTAAGTTGCAGCTGAGAAAGTGTGTCAGGTTGGTACAATGTGATGTGAAAATTTTGTTTGAATTTCAAGATAGAAAGACTCATGGATGCAATATGAAGCAAGCCCTTAGAGCTTGGTATGGTAGAATTGACAGTTTGCTGAAAAGATTGGGCTTTACCAAGAGTAAAGTGAATTCTAACCTTTACTTCAAGTTTATGAGCCAGTTATATTGTTTTTGTATGTATATAGATTATTCTTAACTGGATAAGAAAATATCATCACAGATTGTAAGAAGAAGCTCGTTGTAGAGTTTGAGATGAAAAACCTAGGCATGATGCAAGATTTCTTAGGTATTTAAGTTTGGAAAAGACTAGAGAAGATCTTCCTTACCCAAGGGAAGTATGCATTTAAAATACTGAAGAGGTTTGACATGTTGGAATGTAAATCCATGAACACACCCATGGAAACAAAGTTGAAGCTCCTGGTTGATACCTCATCAGAATTGGTTGATGCTACTCTGTATAGACAGATTATTGGTTCGATGATGTATCTGATGAATACCAGGCCAAATATATGTTTTTTCTTCTATCAATATATGGTAGAACCAAGACGTGTTCACCTTGATGATGAAAAACACTTCATAAGATACCGTAAGGGTACATTGTATTTTGGTCTCTATTATACTAGATATAATGACTTCAGATTGTATGGATATATTGATTCAGATTGAGTTGGAAGTGTTTCTGATAGAAAAAGAACTTAAATATGTTGTTTCAATCTGAGGTCAGACATGACTTCATGTCAGAGTAGAAAGAAATCTAGTATTTCTCTCAACATAGAAGAAGAAAAATATATTGAAGCATGTTCCACCAATTGTGAATCCATATGGCTTCGGATGTTGTTGATAGATCTATTTTGGAGATGGAAGCCATCGTGATCCTATGTGATAACCAGAGTTGTATAAAGATGATGTGTTCCATGATGATTCGAAGCACATAGAGATATGGTATCGCTTCATTCATGATATGATGCAGAGGGGATATTTAGCTCCAATATGTTGGCACAGATGAGTGGGTTGCAGACCAAGCCTCTATCTCGTGTAAATTTTAAATACTTTTGAGACAAGTTTGGTATAGTCCAAAAGGACCTACCTCGAAAGGGGGAGTAGTGATAATGATACTATGGTATCCTAACCAATAGATGGTATCTCAGTTAGGATTTTATATCTTAGGGGACTGATCATCCTTGTACATATCCTAAAGGTTCGTAAGGATGGGTTGTCAGAGTACTTGTGCATGTATATGCTAGCTTTGGTCAGTAGTGGTAGCTCCATTAGGATTTTAATAATACTATGGAATCTTATAATTCCTGGGAAAATCCCGAAGGTCCAGTAAGGATGGTCTTTCATAGTACCACGTGGTAGCTCCGTTAGGGATTTATATCTTAAGGAATCTTATGATTCTTGGGAAGGTTCTTAGGGACTGTCAGAGTACCACAAAATGTTGTTGCACCTGCCTCATTCTGTTGCATATGATGTTGATATTTTTCCAGCCTCGTGCTGATTATTTCTAGTCTTGTGTTGATTTTGATGTTGTTCCATCCCCGTGCTGATGATTTCCATCCTCGTGTTGATGTTGATGTTGCCCCAACCTCATGTTGTGATGACGATGTTGATGATGATGATGTATCAGCCTCGTGTTGATGATGTTTTTATTGTTGATTTTGTATTATCCTCATGTGGTTATTGATGTTGTATCAGCCTCATGTTGATGATGTTGTTATTATTGATGTTGTATCAGCCTTGTGCGGTTATTGATGTTGTATCAACCTCGTGTTGGTGATATTTGCATGTTATTGATGTTGATACTTCAGCTTATCGTTGAAGATGATGATGATGCTACTTTAGATTCTTTCTGAAGATTATGATGATGATGTCACTTCATATTCTTGTTGAAAATGATGATGATGATGCCACTTTAGCTTCTTGTTGAAGATGATGATGATGATGCTACTTCAGCTTCTTGTTGAAGATGATAATTCTACTTCAACTTCTTGTTGAATATGACGATGACGATGATAGTTCGGCTTCTTGCTACAGATGATATTACTTTAGCCTCATGATAAAGAATATGATGATGTTACTTTAGCCTCATGCTAAACATGATATGCTAAACATGATGATGATGTTACTTTATCCTCATGCTAAATATGTTGATGATATTGCTTTAGCCTCGTGCTAAATATGTTGATGATATTACTTTAGCCTCATGCTAAATAATATGATGATGTTACTTTAGCCTCATGCTAAATATGATGATGATGTTACTCTAGCCTCATGTTGTTGAGGATGATGATGCTCCTCCAGCTCCATGTTTTGAACGATGAAAATGAGAAAAACTTTTGATGATTTATAGATGTGCCAGTCAATGTTCCAGATGTTGTTGATGTTGTTTCCCTCTCTCTCTCTCTTGATGATGTTGTATTTAGTTGTGTCTATAGAATACCCTTCTTGTTAAGGGGGAGTGTTGAAATATTGTAACTGCAAAGAGTATTATATTTATTATTGAGTCATTTACTTATAGATCAATCCCCTTTTGTGGATTAATCACGTCGATTCTTATTTATGACCAAATACCCTTTTGTGGATTAATCATGTCGAGGATTATTTATGACCAAATCCCCTTTTGTGGATTGGTCAAATTCTAATTATATCATGCTAATTAAGAAGTTGGTCCTGAGGACTAATTAAAGTGGTTATAACCACTAAGTGAGAAGGTTGTCTCTGCTTGATGAAAAGACACCTCCCTAGCGCCTGTCAACTAGTATAAATAAGTGAGGAGTGTTCCTCATTTGTTCACTCACTCAGTCACTCATTTAGTGCACACCTTTTAGAGGTGGCTGCAATTGCAAGGAGGAGGAGAGAGAGGCACATGSTCAATGTTCATTTATTCTTGGTATTTTATTCTTTCTTCTTAGAATTGTATTGGAAATCTATATTAACGAATTTTTTGTTGTGTTTTCTCCCCCATGAAGGTTTCCTATGATAAATGTTGTGTACCTTGTGATTGTGTTTCTATCATTGATCATGCTTATGCTATTATTGTCTAGTAAATTGTAAAGAAACCTAATAATAGCTCAAAACTTAACAATATCTCAGTCTAAGGTGCACTATGTAATGATTCTCTAGATGAGTACCTGTTGGGCCCCAACAACTCCCCCTAAAGTTTTACAAAATTTAAAGGGCCCCCATTAGAATCGTGATAATTATAATGAGCTACAAAATCAACCTTTTCAAATAGTTCCATACCTTGGCTTTCTTTGAGACAAACTTAATACATTCACTATAGTATGAGACATTCATTACAACAATATATGTCAAAATTTACAAACGAGCATAGAAATCTCAATTTAAACAAAAACGTTAATTTTTATCAACTCCTTACTTTCGTTTAAATTATGATTATGTGTTCATTCTTTTTCTCATTACCAAGTTTGACTATTTTGAATAATGGGTTCAATATTTCATCAAATAATATCTTGGTTGGTTTCTCATTTTCACAAAATCATTTGGTGGGATTAATTAATTAAATTCTTTTTTCATTTTGCATCTCATTTCAAAATAAAAATAATAATAATAAAAAGAATTATCTATCATTTGTTTGATTTTGTGAAAACCCAAAATCAATATTTTTCTCCTCTCCATCAACTTGAAGCTTCTAGAATTTTAAGATCATCTTTGAATGGAAAATATAAACAATGTTTGTTTAGAACGTATAGTTAGTTTAAATTCATTTTAATTTTATTGTTCTAGATTTTGTTTTGTTCACAATTTTTAGGTTATTAATTTAGGTTTCTTTTTGTTTCACAAGTTTCGATTATCAGTTATTTGGTACGGATCTTATAATGGATTGATTTTATTATCTAAATATGTTCAATATGATTGATCCAAAAATAATATCAGATTGTTGCAAATAAATTTATGAGCAACAACAGATAAAATTGGAAATGCGTCAAGAACAGAAAGACGATTTTGTGAGGCAAAGTTCAGCCAAACCGCGAGGAATATGAAGAAACGACTGAGAAAGTTCAGAACTAAAGGATCCAAGAATTTGAGAGGAGGATTTGTATCCTTTCTCTTTTTTATATTATTTCTTTTGTAAACTTTTTTCTTTTCAAATGGACTAACAGATGGTTGGAATCTTTAGGAGAATGGCCAAGTATTTTCAAAGAAGAATATGGAATTTCATGTTGCTTAATGGCTTTTGTCTTGTGAGTAAAATGGTTTTATTTTCATTATAATATATACATATTCTTTGAATAATTGATTATGCATTGATTTAAATTAGCTTTAGTCTGTTTTATCAATACATGGTTAATTGCTATCATTTATATATTCATTTTTTCAATCTTTAAGAATCTATTATCCCAAAAGTTCTTCCTGGACCATATGATGAACATATTTTGTTGAAACTATATGAGAAAAGAGTTTACTCATTGGCTTTCATCCTGTGTAGACTTTGCAGTGTTTTTTCATTGTCTTCTCATGTAATTTCTTGATGTGAAATGTTATCTATGTCGAATTAGCTTTAGTCAGTTCTGCACATAATATTTTATATCATGCTTTTTTTTATGTTGTTCATTATATTTGGGTTTAGTTTATATCTATCACTGATCATATATTCAAGTATTTTGAGTTTACATCTTATGCTAGATAGCTGGTAACACCATTCCTAAGAATTGGAATTTATTTCATTTTCAGTTATTGGACATTTCAAGGTCACAAGATAGATAATTATTTGTCATTCTGTCGTTATAAACTCACTCCAGAATATGAAACACTTCCTTGAATTTCTTCAGGAAGTATTATCCTTGATTTTTCCATAGGTTTACACTTGACACATGTTAAGAGGATCGCATACAAATACAAAGAGATGAACTTAGCTTAGTATTGTTGATCAGTGAGAGGTTAGTAGGTGCATTGTTTTCTTTTATTCAGATTTGTTTATATATGAATGAGACGATGATTGCATTAATTAGCTTTGGTTGTTTCTGTGTCATTGTTTCAATTGTATTTGCTTAGTATTTCTTAGTTTAAAATCTTTAAACATTAAAAAACAAAAAGATTTATGGTATTACTTTATCTTATTTTGAAACATTATTATGAACATTCATTTTCGCAAGATTTCAAGTAAACCTTATAAATTGTATATAGATTTTTTATAATCATTTGTATATTCATGTTTCTTTTTTAATAAACATTAGTAAGTAATATATAATTTGTTAGAATTATAGCTTTAGATTAGTTTATTTATTTTACTGATTTTAGGACTTTAGTTGGCTAACAGAGCCATTAAACTCGCCGGGTTAGATCATACCAAACGTCTTGGGTTAATTAGACAACCTCGGTCCATATTTAACCTTCTAGTTGATGGTGTGTCATTTATGCCCATCAACAGTACCCCATATGCAGTTGGGTTGACAAAATAGTATTCTCACGTGGTAGTCCTATATAGCTTATTTATTTCTTCCATGTCCAAATATGTCGCCTCTACAAACCTTTCTCCTTTTGAGGGATCTAGTGGTGCAATTACCCTGTACTCACCTTATTCAAAGGTCATTTTCCATGTCTTCAAATTGATCACATCATGTTTATCAAATCCCCAGTCCATTCCAAGTAATTATGGGTAGGGTGTTGATCCATATACTGTTTCAATCACTTCAAAATATGCCATAGTGTGCACTCCATCTAAGCCTATTGTCAAACCATTAAGTATTCCAATTGGTAACACTTTATGATGATTTGTTAATTTCAAATGGACAGGTGAATACCCCAATGTGGGTTCCCCATACACTGGCATGTATTCTTCGACAAGACATTCACTTCAGAGCCTAAATCAAGTATAATATCTCCCATATTGAAATCCCCAATGTTGGCATTTAACCTAAATTCCCTACTGGTTATTCTTCTTGTACAGAGATGATTTATTGTCTTATGTTCTAACTTCCCTTCTACTTCTTTGTTGAATCTTTTTATAAAGTTTTTTAATACCTTAATGGATGATGGATCATTCAATAACTTGACAAAAGATTGCAAAAAAGTCTTGATGTTACTTACTTGCTATGAAGCTTGTCCTTTGTTGGTGTGATCCATTGAGGTTGGCATCTTGTACATCGGTGGATCCTGAGTTTTTTGCACAATTGATGTAGATGAAATGTTCTAGTTTAGAATCTCTTGTCTAGCCTCCTTAAATGTATCTTTTTTCTTTTCGCGCATCAAAATGATTATGTGGCTCAGTGTTCTTCTTGACCCAATGGTGTTGAGATGGATCCTATTTTTCTTCATCAACTCCTATCTTGGCACCTCCTCAAGTAACTATGTTGATATGCTTCCAATCATCCGTGGATTCTATGGAAATCCAATGGACATTCTGATTGTTCTGGCTCCTTTTTTCCTTGATTTTTCCCAATAATGTCGGATAGTATTTTGTGTCGTGTTCTGCTGCGCGACAATAAATACATTTCACATGTGGGAGTGGACAGTCTCTTGCATTGTGTCCTATGTTTTTATATTTTTGGCAGACTACTGGACCTCTGCCTCATCCAAATACTCCTCTACCTTGGCCTCCACCACCGAATCCACCTCTATCTCTGTGCGGTGCATTGTATTGGGGTATCTGGTTATACTGCACAGGATTATATTGTGGATGCACATTGTTGTATTGTGGTTGCATAGGATTGAATTATGGTTGTGTTAAGCCCTAATATTGGCTCATTACCCCTTAATTTGGGCATATTATATTAGTAATGTTATTTTATTTATGTCGGCTTTAGGCCATTAGTTTTAATTATACCTCCTAGTCTCATATTTATACCAAGGAGACATTTTCATTTTGAATCATCTTGTACTTGAACATTTAAGTGGGGTAACAGGAGTTTTCCCCCTCGAAGAGGCTTATTATCTGAAATTATCTCTTTTTCAAGGCTTTGAGTACTTTTTCTGAGGTTTTTCTATGCTATATTGATATTTGGTTCTTAACATATGGTATCAGAGCTCAAGGTCATGGGGTTTCGCTGCTACATCTAAGACACCTTGGAAATTTCACTATAACTATTTTTCTACAATGTTTCAAAAGGAACGGCTTGGAGGATATTTAGTAGACAGATCAAGGTACGTTGGGTTGAAAACTAAGCTCATGAAGCCTTATACTTTCAGAGATACAACCTGTACAAGGTAGGGTTATGGAATCATCCTGAATTGAGACATTGTAGAATTTTCTCTATAGAAACGTTTTTGTAACGTTTCAGACACTAAACTCGAGAGGATATTTACATAAATTAGTAAGGTATCTGTGATAAAAATTTCATCTCCTAGCTCGTCTTAAATTTGTAGATACACCCTGTGTAAGATAGGGTATCTGACTAGTCCTATTGACTAGTCTCAAGAAGGTGGTCCAAGTAAAACAATCATAACTTCTTCCTAGAGTATCCAAATTGAGAGGGACTAGTTTCATTGGATCGTGCACAGTCTGTAGTATTTCTGGTGTGAGTTTCAGAATCTTATATGAATTATTTTGTGCGGGGCATGCTATACAAGTGAGATCTCCTGGAAAGGAAAAAAATCGGCAAGTTGTGGGGAAGTTACCGTAAATTCTACTTGACACATCCAATTTTGATCAAACCTGTGGCATTGCAGAGGATAAATATCAGAGAACCACATAAAAGAAAGTTTCGTACCTAGAAGGGTCGAAACTTGGGAGATACAACATAACAAATATTGTCTAGAAGAACCACCTCAAAATCAAGGTTCAAAAGTGATACTTGGCCAACATGCCACCAAAAAAGGGAACTTCTACACCAAATAAGCCTCCAGAAAATCCTACTTGGACTCTTGATGAAGGTGAAGAAATGCGTAGGGACATAAATGAACTACAAAGAAGATGGATTCAATGGAACCTAAGTTGGATACTAAGATGGATTCAATGGAAGCTAAGTTGGATACTAAGATGGATTCAGTGGAAGCTAAGTTCGATACTAAGATGGATGGTTTAAAAGGGGAGATCATGGAAGTATTGAAAAATTTCGCAACAGAAAAGACACCTGAAAGTGAAAATGCATCCCATGAAATTCATGATGAGGACACAAGGAAGGTGAATCAAGAATGGAGAAACTCCAACTTTGGTTTGAAGACCAACCACGTTCCAAAGATTGATATGAGGAAGTTTGATGACAAGGACCCAATCACATAGATACTTCAAATGGAGCAATTCTTTGATCTCCATAATGTGCCACATACACAAAAGGTACGAATTACTTCTTTATATTTAGAACCTAATCAATTTGTATGGTATCAATGGCTTTGTTCTCACAAATCACTCGTGACTTAGACAATTTTCATGGAAGAAATGATATCACACTATGAGGATACAAGGAGCAATACCTTCTTTAGCCAATTGATAAATCTCAAGCAAAAGGGTTCAGTTACTGAGCACATTGCGAAATTCCAAAGATTGAATATAAAGGTAACTGATATTCCAGATGAGCACTTGATTGATGTATTCATAGGAACTTTAAAGGATAACATTCAACATGAGGTTCGCCTTTGGGAACCCAAATCATTGGAGAATGCATTTAACGTGGCAAGAAATGTTGAAAGTAAAAATATGGCTATGGCTACTAGAAGGACCAATCCTAACATCTATAGAGAGAAC
>JASDQU010100090.1:110832-198506 GCA_032191745.1 Picea mariana
CATACAAACAAATGTCCCTCAAGCAAGCCAAGAAGGATAATAAATTATCACCAAAGTACTATGGCCCTTATAAGGTGTTGCAAAATATTGGTACTATGGCATACAAATTGGAGCTGCCTGCATCTTCACGAGTACACCCAGTTTTCCATGTTTCATGCTTAAAGAAGGTTATAGGTGACAAGTTCCCAGTTCAAACTATATTGCTAGAACCTGAAGAGGAAGGAAAAATCATATTGGAGCCTAAAGCCATCACTGACACAAGAATTTTCTAGCTGAGGAATAGATCCATTTCAGAGTATCTCATTAAATGGAGGAAACTACCGACTAAAGATTCTACTTGGAAAGATGAGTCTTTTATACAAAAGCATCCAAAGTTACTCAAGCATTGTGGACAACACTTATCTCAAGGGGAGGGGCATGTTAAGCCCTAATATTGGCTCATTACCCCTTAATTGGGGCATATTGTATTAGTAATGTTATTTTATTTATGTTGGCTTTAGGCCATTAGTTGTAATTATACCTCCTAGTCTCCTATGTATACCAAGGAGACATTTTCATTTTGAATCATCTTGTACTTGAACATTTAAGTGGGGTAAAAGGAGGTTGCCCCCTTGAAGAGGCTTATTATCTGAAATTATCTCTTTTTCAAGGCGTTGAGTACTTTTTCTGAGGTTTTTCTATGCTATATTGATATTTGGTTCTTAACAGGTTGTGCATAATTGAACTGACATGAAACTTTCCCTGTCATCATCTCTAATTACACCCTATAGGTATCTGAAGTTCCCTCTCTCATCAGTTCCAATGTTCTACAATCCTTTTCATCATGACCCACTAATTTACAAAAATGCAATAATAAATTTTTGGCATTGTCTTATACCTATGCATCATCGGCAAATGATATGGATCATGCCCATGTGTCTTGAAAATTTCACACCATGGTCCTCCTGTTGGCAAGGGGTTTGGCACCCCTTATGCCAAGTATTGCACAAAGGTTGGAAATTCATTCTTATGGTGTCCCTATGTTCTGTATAACGTACACCAGAAAACTTCTCTCTTCTCTTTCCCTTTATTTTGGTTCAACTAAAATGTTAGGTTCTTTAGATCCTCTTTTGGATATTCTATTTATAGATCTGTATATTGATACTAGTTTTCTTCTAGCTGCAAGGTTGCTTGCAATGACTCTCCCTAAGTTTGAAAGTTCTTTTGTCTCAAAGGATACTTCAAGTGTGGTAATAGTGAATTCACAAATAACTACCTATGATGCATGTCAGTAAGTACTTCAATTTACCTTTTAGACCCTTGAACCTTTGATCAATCTCCCAAATGGACTCACTTGGTTTCTTCCTAATCTCAATCATTCCATTCATGTATTGGTATTATGATCTTGGCTTCTGAAATTCATTTACCAACAATGTTTTCACCTCTACGACAGTCTTTGTTACTCCTTGCAAATTTTTTACATCAAGGCTCATGTAATAGTCTAGTACGTGGTCTCTGAATGTTATAGCCAACTACGTGAATTTTGTATCCTTGTATGTGACCTTATTTTCTTCCCATATCTTTCCACAAATGAACAAATTCTTCTCAGGGTCCTCCGACGCCTCGCCACGAAACTCCAATAATCTGATAGTGGGATCTACTCCTGCCATTTTTAAATTTGTTGAACTACTACCTCTGCGTGGTGTAGATAGTTGACTATTACTTATTTAACTTGTACCTCTAGTTAGTTTTCATTTATTGGACCCCTAATATGTTTCCCCTCTTCTACTAAAAATTGGTTGTCTAAAAGCTAGTGTTCCTTCAGGCATATTAGTTTCACATGGGGTTGTAGGTTACACATTAACTATGATCTAGACTGGAGTTCTTTCTTCTGTTCCTAACCCTAGACCTCTTTTTTTCCTTTCATATGTTGTGCGTAGGATTTCCTCAATATGCTCTACATCCTGAAGATCTTCTACCTCTTCTTCATTTCTTTTCAATCCCTCTCTATCGGCTATGGCCCTCTTTTTTGTATTCATCTTAAATTGGTAAGGTCTACTGCTGCGCGTCTTTCCAACGTTTTCCATTATATTTTTTTTCTATAACTCGTCCATCGTGATTGGGTCCATAGCCTCCTTCTTATTCCCCTTCTCCAGCTCCATGTCCATATCTTGGACTCCTGTTAGTGCTTCCTCCCTTGCCCCATGCACGCACAGAAGTCTAGTTGTCTAATTCCATGGTCATCGCACCTTTGTCATACAAAAAAATCTTGATACAAGTGTCAAGTGATCTTATGTACCTACCTTTGGTTCTCTTTAGAAAATCATGCTCAACAATTTTCTATGATTTCGCAGTATCAACTGTAAATTCAGTGATAAACCCTGTAATAATAGCGTCTAAATAGAAATCTACTGTGGGCATAAATTTATTATTGACTTGATGTAACTACACTATATCCACATGATGCCACTCTAGCTATATGATATGATCCATAGGATGGTTGTCCTTCAACCTCAATAACCACTCCTGCAAATGATGCAGAAATTCATAGAAACATAATTCATGTAAGTCACTAAAGACATATTTATCGAGATATTTGTGTGGTGTGTATTTAGGGTTTCTATTTTCTTTTTGTGAAAACTTGAGTTCCTTTGTCCTTAACCATCTTTTAATATCATCCTTTGTTGGATTGCATGGCCTGAACATTCCCTTCTACATTTTCATTCTTCATTATTTTCTTTAATAGATCCCTTCTCCACTCAATCCTGTGCAATTCCATCCAACAACGGAACCATTTGTTGGATGCTTGGACTGACCCAAGTTCTGATCTCAATGGTTTCCAACAAAACCTTCAAACTATCCTCCCTCCTGGTAAACCAGAAGGCAACAATGTGCATTGAGTGCACAACACAGCATCACCCGAGATAGATTTATGGGGGACTACAATACTCAGGTGTTTGTAGTCAGGGAAGGGATGGGGATTGTATTTTGATCCTTTTCCTCATGCATCAATATTATCATCCATTCATCTACTCTAGTATTCATTCATTCATTAAAATATGCATGCATGTTGTCACACTCAACTTAACCATTCATTCTATAATTGATAAATAATATAATAGTAAAAAAATCATTCATGACACATAAAATATTATATTTATCGTGGTTCACCCCCATCGGGGCTACGTCCAAAAATATTTTTCTCTTCTTCTCTTTTATGCATCGTTTTGCAAAATATGCACTACACACATTACATTCTTTGGTTTTACAATAAAAAAAGGAGGGTAAATACCCTTTGTGAGGTGGACTAGACCAAACCAGGCTCCACATCTTGTGACCTAAACCTCAAAAACTACTTATTCAGACCAAAAAATGTATATCATTGACCAATCAACCAATGAAAAACCTCTCCTAGACCTCCTATGCCTTTATTTATACTATTCTACTAGCTTAGAGCCATTACATTCATGTTCAAAACCATAACCCTAACATGGCTAGGTTTGCCTGCATGTGTGCCACGTTTCTTTTCCTCCATCTTTTGCATGTTGCCTTTCCTTCTTTTTCTGCATGCTTCTTTTCCTTCACCTATGGAGTGCTCTCCAAAATTAGGATTTTCTTTCCCAAAATAGAATTTTCTCCAAAAATAGGCATGTGCCAAAAATAGACTTTTCTCCCAAAATAGGCCTCTGCCAACATAGGGTTAAAATCGAGACTGCATTAGAAAAATGGTAGTTTCTTGTGTTAGTAGAAAATTATTAAGTAGTGGTAGAGTACCTTGCCAAAATTTTGATAGGGAGTACCCACTCAAATTCTCTAATTCAGAAAATTTTAGTGGGTAGTTGTGGGTGGTGTTAAAATTTTAGAAGTTACAGGTATCTTCTTTAACATTCATTGACAATTGCATGTAATAGGATCACTAGAATATAAACAATCACAGAACACAAGATATATCCTGGGAAACTCTCATAGGGGAGAAAACCCGACAACCAATTCTTTAGTATAGATTCCTTCAACCAGTACAATATCATGTTATATCTCTCCACAAATAGACCAAGACTAAGATACCAAAGACCAAGAAACCAAGACCTCTTGCGCTAGACCTTCCTTTCTATGCTCCAAATACACAAGAGAAGGAGAGTTATGTGTGTGTGCAAATGAGAGGAACTCAACCTCTATCTATACACATAATTGACTCCAGAAAAGACACAACCCTAAGAGGGGTTATTTTTTCTTTTACAGTAAGGATAAAAATAAAATAATAATTTATTTTGAGTCGATTTATACAATAAGATTACAATAACCTTATCTAGGTTTGAAAAGTACAAATACAAAAGAATAGCTTCTATAGTTACATCAAAATATCAACGCTCCCTCTTAACTAGGAAGGTATTCTTTGTTGCCACATGAGCTCATGACCATTGAGTGTTGAAAATATTAATCTATACATCATCGGATATCCATACTACAACATTACTTCACAACCAATGTATCCAAGTCTTATGGGCACCTCTCAAATAGATTCAATATGTCACCATGACATCCACTACCCTACAATGCATATGTACCACATCATGTGCACCCATATGACTTCACAACCAATGCATCCAAGGACTGTGGGTAGCTCTCAAATAGCTACAACATGTCCCCGGGACATCCACTACCCTGCAATGCATTTGTACCTCGTCACTCCCTCTGAAGAGGGACCACACCAAGATTTTCACTAAAGTGCTCGAACTTCATCCTTGAAAGTGGCTTGGTCAACACGTCTACAACCTTCTCCTCGGTAGTCATGTACTGGAGCCTCACTTCTCCCCTCTGCACTGTATCCCTAATATAGTGATATTTGATCTCAATATAATTTGACCTATCATGGACCACCAGATTCTATGACAACTTCATGCAACTCTGGTTGTCACACCAAATGCAGGTCGCCTCCATTTTGAGACCAAATAGCCCAAACAATAGCTTCTGAAGCCACACTGCTTATCTACATGTAGCACATGCTGCCAGATATTCAGCCTTACTCATATTGAGTGCTACACATGACTACTTCCTACTGCTCTACGAAACCATACTAGAGCCTAGAGTGAAGTAATATGTTGAAGTACTCTTGCGATAAGGAATACTTTCGACTCAATATGAATCTGAATATCCATATAACCCAAACTCATGGCCTGTCACATACCTGAGACCATAATCCAATGTACCCTTAAGGTACCTCATCACATGTTTTGTTGCAACCAAATAAACTTGCCTGGGCTGCTCCATATACTGACTCAAGGTGTTCATAGAAAAACATATACATGGTCTCATGTTTGTCAAGTACATCAATGAACCCACCATCTTCCTGTATAAAGTAACATCCACAATCTCTGAATTCGTATCCTACATCAACTTCAGATTTGATATCATAGGTGTAGCCATTTCCTTTAAATCCAATATCCCAAACCTCTTCGGTATTTCTACTGCATACTTCCCTTGATTCAGAAAGATCTCATCCTGTCTCCACCATACCTTGAGACCTAAAAAGTAATACATCATCCCAAGATCTTTCATCTCAAACTCAACAACTAATCTTCTCTTACACTATGATATGATATTTTCCACACCTGTTAGAAACAGGTCATCCACATACAACAATAGTATTATTGAACCATCATCCACAACCTTGAAGTAAAGGTTAGGATATGCACTGCTCTTTTTAAATCCTAAGCTCATCAGAAAATTGTCGATCCTATCATACCATGCTCTTGTTTCCTTCTTTAATCCATATAAATCCTTCTTCAATATGCACACATGCATCTCCTTGTCATGTACCTCAAACCCTTGTGGCTACTCCACATATACTTCCTCTTTTATTTTACCATTCAAGAAGGTTGTCTTCACATCTATCTAATGCACCTTCCATTTCATTACTCTGCCCAATGAAATTATAGTCTTGATCGAGGTATATCTCACCATGGGAGAAAATGTCTCATATTTAATTCCATCCTTTTGAGAGAATCCTCGAGCCAAAAATCTAGCCTTATACTTTTCAATACTTCCATCGACTGCATGTTTCATATTGTAGATCCATTTTGAACTTAATATTGATTTTTCCTTCAGCCTGGGGACCACATCCCATAAATCATTATTTACTATTGATTAATATTCCTCCCCCATGACATCCTTCCATACCCTATTTTCTGCAACCTCTTCATAACTGGATGCATCTGCATCCATCATATCACACAAGCATGCCACATAGCTAGAATACGGTTTCATCTTCTTACTTTCGCTGAGATAAATTCTTAGGGAACCATATATTTATACATCTATGATGATCTTATGTGCCCAAGCTGGTCTTATCTTGCAAGAAGGCATATGTGTTTTCCTTTAAGGTTCTTCCATGTCATTATCCTCATGAATGACTTCTTCTGGTTCAACTGCTTCTGCCTCTGGAACTCTAGTAACTTCATTCTCCTCCTCATGAACCTCTTTTGCATAGTCCTATTTTGATTTGTTGAAAGTTTCACTCTCATCGAAGGTGACATCTTAGCTAATCTCAACTTTCTAGTGACCGAGAATATATATCATGTATTCCTTCGATGTGTAATTGTAACCAACAAATATGTCATTCTTTCCAAATGGATCCAATTTTGTCCTATTTTCCTTCGGGACATGCACAAATATGGGGAAGCCAAATATCCTTAGATGGATGACTTTCATCTTCTCTCCTAAAAACATTTCCTCTGGTATCTTGTTTTCAAGTACTTTATGGGGACTTATTTTCTACATGTACACTGCATTTTTTGTTGCTTCTTCCCATAGATGCATAGGTAGATCTTGAGCATGGATCATAGCCTTCACTTCTTCCATGATCATCTGATTCTTCCTTTCCACTACTCCAATCTGCGGAGGATTGTAGGGAGTAGAAATTTGCCTCTTAATCCCATATTCCTAGCAATATTATTTGAATTCCTCTTCAGTGAATTTTCCTCCATTATCTAATCGCAAGGTATTCATCTTCCTCTCTGTCAGGTTTTCTACCAGTGCCTTAAATTCTTTGAATTTTCCAAAAACTTCATGCTTTTCCTTCAACAAATAGATCCAAGTTTTACGTGAGTAATCATCAATAAAAGACTCATAATATACATACCCTCTTAGTGAATTTGTTGACATCGGTCCACACACATCTGAGTGCATGATGTCCAATACTCTTTTGGCTCTACTATCACTACTGGGAAAGGAGTTCTTCATGTTATTTCCTTGTGCACAACCTTTGTACATGTCATCTCTTTTTTCCTATATATTTGGTAGTCTCATCACCATCTTGCTCATACTCGATAGGGCCTTGTAATGTAGGTGAGAAAATCTCCTATGACATAATTCAGTAGGATTCACAGTGTTGCGAATTAATGTTGAATATGATCACCCTTTCAATTTGTAGAATCCTCCCTCTTGAACTCCAATCACCACAACAACATCAAAATTCTTCCCTTTAGGCCACATAATAACTTGTCCATCAACAATTGCAAATCTATAACACTTCTCATCCAATTATGAAATCAAGAGAAGGTTCTTATTCAATCCAAAAACATAGAGAACTTTCTTCATCTTCATTTATTTTCCTGAGTCTAACTTGTAGGAGGCTTAGTCTAATCCTTTGATTGGATACTGATAGTCATCTCCCAAAATTTTCTTGTGCTGTGAATCCTTATGAATAGGGTTAGACAAGGAGTCTTTATAACTTGTCATGTGCTTGGAACCACCACTGTCCACCAACCAAATGTCACTTCCATGAGTGATAGTTCCTATAAGGGCTAAGATAAGAACATACTCCTCATCACTTGATTCATATTCCTTTGAAACCTTCTTGGGTGGATCATCATATCCAGTTGTATGAACATGATGCCTTTTACCTCCTTTGTTTTCCCTTGGTCTCTAAATGAGGGAAAAATTCCTTGAAATGTGTTTCATTTTATGACAAAAGAAACATATGATATTTGGGTTATTTCTTCGACCCTTCTAAAACTTCTTGGGCGAGGAGGTTTCTTTCTTTCTCTTTCCTTTCCTGGTGTGGGAGGCTAGGGATTGATCATCATCTATCATCTTCTCTTCTCTTGTTGTTGTCCTTGATTATTCTTGGTTGAAATATTCCCATAGCCTACTCAACTTGGGTACATTCCTTATTGAGCATATCCCTTGAATAAATGCATCCAATGATATTAGGAAGCCATTCAAGGTGGTCATCACCATTTCTTATCCATTCAATGTATCACTACTGGCTTCTATATGCTCCTTGATTTGGTTCACTCTTGAGAAGTAAGAGTGGATGGTTTCTGAATTATACATCTTCACGTTCTTTAATTGAGTTCTCAAGGTTATTCTTCGGTTGATGTTGTTTCCTTCAAACAGTCAGGTTAAGGAATCCATCATTTCTTTTGGATTGGATAATGAAGAACCGTGATGAATAATATGGTCCTTAATGGAGTCTGTAATAATCCTCTTTTATTTGACCATATCCTTCTTGTGATTTGTTTTATCCTCATCTCCCTCTAGTTCTGAAACCTCTTCTTTAGTGAAATTCTCTAGATCGTGTTCTTCTAGGAGGAGGGATACTTTGTACCTCTAGGATTTGAATTTATCAGCTCCCTCTAAATTCTCATCAATATTGGTTTTGGTAGTCATCCTACCCCTAAATCACAAATTATGGATTATGAAGATATGATCCAGGGAAAAGATGCGCTCCACTAGGGTTCACTTGATGGTGGTCTTGTATTTTTTGGAAACCACTCCTATCAATAAAAATGGCTCCTTTTGTCTTCTAGATATGTGAACTGTCTTATATTCAAACCTTCTTTGATACCATGTTAGAATTTTAGAAGTTACAATTATCTTCTTTAACATTCATTAACAATTTCATGTAATAGGGTCATTGAAAGATAAACAATCACATAACACAAGATATATCCTGGGAAACCCTCATGGGGGAGAAAACTCAACAACCAATTCTTCAGTATAGATTTCTTCAACTAGTACAATGTCACATTATAAATCTCCACAAATAGACCAAGACCAATATACCAAACACCAAGAAACCAAGACCTGTTGCGCTAGATCTTCCTTTCTATGCTCCAAATACACAATAGAAGGCAAGTTGTGTGTGTGTACAAATGAGAGGAACTCGAACTCTATTTATACACATAATTGAATCCCAAAAAGATGCAACCCTAAGAGGGGTTGTTTTAACTTTTACAATAAGGGTAAAAATAAAATAATAATTTATTTTGAGCCGATTTATACAATAATATTACAATAACCTTCTCGAGGTTTGACCAATACAAATACAAAAGAATCTATTCTGTAGTTACATCAAAATATCAATAGCTGGCACAAAAAAAGGTTACTTAATGGGAAGGACCAATTATCTATGATTTTATATGCACCCTCAGACTATATCACCTTTCCCTTTCTTGAATCTGAAATATTTACATGGATCCCACATCATCAATATTTTGCTGAAAAATGAGAAAGTGGAATAGGCAATATGATATTTTGAATACTTCTTGTGAAATTTTATAGGATTGGTTCATTAAATTATTTCATACATATAAATATTAGGAGAATAAAACACCACAAAGGAGTAATCATCATTATTCATTGGTTGATGTGTGTTCCTCATCTCTCATTTCCTAACATTTCTTCACTACCAGTGAGCATCGATAGCCCCGAGGAAGTTTCCTTAGTATCATACATGCATGGCCATGCTACAAGGGAGCGTTCATAGCCCTGACGTGTTTATTTGTACTTCCCACACTATTGACAATGCTTCCAACTTATGATTTTTCTTTTTCATTCACCCTTAAATATTTGTAATGTATGTATTGCTTTTGCAACATGGGTGTTTTAGGTGTGACACAAGAGTTTATTTGATATGATAGCCTTAGTAAGGAACTTGTCCTTATGGGTCCAGTTTGAGAAGACTCTAAAGTATTCTTCATATTCATGTGAATTTAGAAAATTTTCACAAAGATTATCCAGAAGACATGTGTGATTATTCCACTTTATTTAATCATTTGAATACCAATAAACTCTATATCAGAGTGATCACATGACTGCAGGGAATTTTTCATTAGGATTACAAATAATTAATTCAATAACCTGAGGTTTTCTCTTCAAAAACAATCTGAACCAGTCATTCCCTTTTAGTGTAGCCATATTTTGTATTTTAAAAACATTGGGTGATGATACAATGTGATCTTCTCATTTTCAGGATCTTGAAATGATACTCACACAAGTACTAGGATTGAATTATTCTATACAGTCTCAATTTCTTGTCAGAATTTGTACATGTATGTTATAACCCTAAATTTCTCTACACATACCTACATGGCCTTGGCCCTCTTACTTGCATTTGTTTCAAAGCACTATTGAGTTTCTCTTCTTAAATAACCAATTTTGTGAAGATGTATGTGCCCTAAACCATTACTGCATGCGTACATACACTTGTTGCACCACTACATCTCACGTACATATGCATGTTGAACCATTACAGCCCGCGTATACTTTCAAAAGTTGCAAAAAATAAAAAGTTGCAAGGAATTCATTGAGATTATGGGTTATTGGGTAGTTTCCCAACTAATCCACCAACTATAGCCCGTCACCCAACCGAATAACCATCCTTTTCTCATATAAAAGGAGGTGTTGGGGTCTCATTTCACATCTAGACATAAGAACAGTGAAACTCAGCCCGATTTCACATCCCCTCCTTAACCAAGATAGTGCATCCATTTTGTGAGAATTGCCTTAGCATTCCCTCATTAGCCCCTTCTTCCTCCAACAAAACCCATTCACTCCCCAAGAAGAGATCATAAGGTTGAGAGGAGAATTTTATACAAAGGTGCACTTGGAGCTTCATGAAGAGGAGCCCAAACCATGTTCACGAATGGTAGCCGACTTTGAGTGTAAAGGTATAATCATTGTGTTATTAATAAAAGAATTATTTTTCCTGTCCCAAATGATGGTGTCTTAAATGATTTTGTTGATTTATGTTTTGACATTCTAACATCTAAACCTAACTTGTATATGGAATAGCATTCTTGTCATCTTTGTTAGTCAATATTTGGATGTAGGTCATCCCTGGGAGGAGGAGTGTAGTCAGTGGAACTTCCAATCATGAGGTTGTCATCACCAAACATGGGATTCGAGGTATAATTCCATGATCTCCTTTTTCTTGCTTTCTTCATATGAGTTTTGGTATGTTTGGGGTAGTTTAGAGAAATAATTGACTTTTAGATGGTTAATCAATCTTCCTACATTCTGAACCCTGGTGTAGTCATAGGGGGGGTTTTCCCACTAGAAGAACTAGAAACCATACTGAGGAAGCCTCTAGGGTTTTTCAGGGGATTTTAGGTTGTCTGATTGCTTTTTTTGCCTTTCGATTTTCTGTTGATTTTTTAGAATCTTTTAATGGATTCTGGTCACCTTTAGGTGCCATGCCATTTCTCCATGCCCTATAAGACTCTGTGTTTCTTTATTTTTAAAAATAATTACAGAGGTGTGTGCACCCTGCCTTGAGACAACCCATGCACATATGCATTATGATCAGTAAACATCCCACGTACAAAAACGTCTCTGGTTCAGGAAAGTTTTTGAAAAGAGGAATCCAACCTCTTTCCTAATTGAGGTTTATATTTCTTAGGGTTTCCTTTTTTAGTTTAGAGTCTTTGTTTTTACATCCATAGCTTGGGTTAGAATTCATTTTACTTGTCTTTTTGAATTATCTTGTGTTTACTTCTGAAAGGGTTTTAAGGGTTTTAAGCAAGTCTTTTGAATTATTGATTTTCCTGATTGGTGTATTTAGTGATTCCCTGCGATCCGCAATGGGCCAAAGATCTATTTCAGTCTTGTCTTGTAGTTCTTTTCACCCCTTTCATTTGATTTGAAAAAAAGAGAAAAAGATTTATTTCAGTTTTTTTGTTTGAAGCAATTTCAAAAAAAAAAAAAACATTTTCAGTTTGGTAAAGTAGTTAGAGTTGGTTATTTTAATAGAAAGGAAAAAACATATGTTTTCTAAGTTTTTCACTGATTTCTTGAAACTTAAGTAGCTTGTAGTTAAGAGAAAATTCATTTTAGGTCTTCTTTTTAAAGATCTTAAGAAAAAAAGTTAGTTAAAGAAAACTTGGTTACAAAGAGTTAGTTGTAAATATTTACTTTTGATTAGAAGTAATTTTTCTTTCAAGATTCGTCTTTTTTCTCCTATTTTTATCTCGTATAACATCACTAGTTTCACCACCATATCCCTTGTGTAATATCCCTAAGGCCGAACCCAATTGCAAATGTAAATACAAATGTACATAAGCTGGTGAGCTGATTTGATATCATTTTGGTGTGGACGTTTCATGGCATAGTGTGCACGCGTGTACTGCACAATAAAATGAAGAAGTGTGCACATTCTGGGATATTGTGCGCAACATCTTAAGTGTGTGTGATGTAGAGGCCATGAAGCCTTGTGTATCTGATATGTTTTATATGCTGGTGAGCCAATATTATAAGCTAAGATGCTTATATTTTGATTAGGCTGGAGAGCCTAGATGTTAAAGGCCAGTGCACCTATTTTTGTACATATCTCATATTTAATATAAAATACCTCATTGAGCGCAGACCCACCACAATAAAAGAGATGGGGGACTAAACTCCACTAGTTAGGGAAAGGGAAGGGGCCAAGTTAAGAAATATTATATTAATATTTCTTAAATCATAAAGTATGGATAATTATGTTATCCTAAGTTCTAAGTTGGGGCCAAGTGGGCCAAAGTAGCTTCCAACATGACAAGTGTCAAGTTGGGAGCATGCATACATATTATTGGAATTAGTTCATTTTGGGGATCCTCATCAGAGGGACCATCATCTTTCCCTGATTYATCCATCATTGAGATATACAGTCAATCATCCAGGAGGAGGGGAGCCAGGGGGTTATCATTTGTATCTTCATGACTTTACCTAAACCCGTATCCAGATCCTTGTGTTGTGTAACTGTTAGCTTGGGAATGAGATTGAAGAAGCGGGTTGTCAGAACCATGGGATATTGAAGAAGCGGGTTGTCAGGCCCATGGGATATTGAAGAGGCGAGTTGTCAGGCCTGTGATAAATTCTCCGGGTGAGAAAATTGTTGGGGATTGATTTCTGAAGGTGCTGAACTAAAACTATAGGGCTCTGAGACTTCCTATCCGGCCTGTTGTTGAATCCCTAGAAGGGAAGTGGGGCAGTGGGGGACTGTTGAGCAGAGAAGGGGCACACTTCCTTGGGTGGGACAGGCATGTGGGGAATGAGGGACTGTAGATTGTTAGTTGAGTAAGAACATGAGATAGTGTCTTTCCAGTTGTTCATGAGCCTTTAGCCTGGTTAGGAACCCTTTACTCGGGTGGAGTTTAGTCCCATCTCGAGGGTGACTCACTGTTGAGAGTGATGAATAGTGAGGTCTAAGGCTGGGAGGTTCGTGGAAGTTCTGCACTCAGTTGGTGATATTCTCACAAAGATAAGTGACAATTGTGTGATTAATTTACATGTTGCATTATCATTCACGTGTTATTTTTATGGGTTTATCATATGCATGATTATAGTTGTATGTATGCTTATGGGTATTGCGTGTATATGCTACATGTATATGTTTACTGCTTTCTGTGTGAATCCATGCATTTACATAATGTATTTGTCTGTTCACGTTTTATATATATTAAGCTTCCGCAAGAGTTCTATGTGTGCATATGTTTCAATTGCTTGCAGTTAGAAAATTATATGAGACATAACTTAGTTAGGATGCTAAGTATGTTACAGTACGTTCCGCACAGAGAACGGATGTGTTCTCTGGTGTAGTGTGACCTGACATGAATGGTTGGGGACATTACAAATGGGTATCTGAGCATGAAGGAGTGTTCAGGAGTAGCATGGCCTAGCCTATTAAAGGCTAGGAATGTTACAAACATGGTTTCAGAGCTAAGTAAAGCGTCTGAGGAGTGGCATGCCCCGACCGGTGTGAGGCCAGAGATGCTACAAATTGGTATCAAAGCTTCAGTTTTCAACGTTGAGCCTGAATGGGCCGAGAAAGTTAAGTTGAAGCAAAATGTCACAGAGGATTTAATTCGAAGTAGCCAAATTTCAATTATAGAGAATCCATGGGAAAAAGTAACAACAACTAGGCGTAACTGGGGAAAAGCCCCAATTTTTGTGGATGGATTCATGAGAAAATGGAGAAATTCAGCCAAGTGATGAGATATTACTGATTTAATATCTGTCTTAGAAAATTCGAACCTGGAATTGGTCGAATTTGAAGTTACATTGAAACCATGATAGATGGAGTGGAAAAGGTTAGCGTGCAGGTACCGCGTGGAAAATGTTAGCATGTAGGTACCACGCGAAAAAGTTAGTGCACTGGAGCACACGGTAAATTGTGGTGTCGTGCGAAAGAATATGTTGTGCTAGTGTGTGCACTAAATTTGGCATTGTGTGGAGTGCACACACATAAGAAGGTGTACGCGATGTACACACACACAATAAGGGCGCACAGGGTGTATGCAGTATTGGCAGAGCATAGAGGAGTTTGGTTGGCGCATGCGCAATATGGGTGTATGTTGTCACACGCTAGTTTAGTATGTGAGCATAGAGTATTGATGCGCGGTGGGGGCATATTCAAATTTGGCATGGTTTAATGCATAGAGAGAAATGCATGTGGAATATCAATGCGCAATACAAAAACTGCGTGCAACGGGTAATAGTCCAAGAACCAAAATTACGCGCGGTAGTTATTGGCGCACAACACAAAAGTGTGCGCATGTTATTGGTGCGACAAAGAAGTGATACACACTAGTTGTAAAGTGAATGAAGCATGATTTAACTATGATGTTGTAGCACATGGAAAATATGGGAGCACATATTGAAATTTGTGCGGGTGAAGTTTTTTGAAGGGGGAAGAACAGCAGAAACAGTGAAGGGTGAACTATAAGACCCCGACTAACTCCATGAAGCCATAACTTTCTTCTCAAGACTCAAAATTGAGCATGTGAGTAGGCGTTGGAAAGGTCTTGGACAATGGAATATAATTATCCATGCAGAAAATTGATTGGGAATTCAATGTTTCAGGAAATCAGAAGAAATACTTCTGATAAATTATTGAAGCAAAATGGTTCATATTTTTCATAAAATTGTTGAAACAGTCAGTCTGACAAGTTTTCTTGGCTGCACATTTTGCAGAGTTAACAACAACTAGATCAGATAAAGATAATTTTGGAGTCCATAATAATGGAAGAGGCACCAGGAAATTACATCCAGGAAGAGGAAGTCAAAGGGATGAATGTCCATTTGAGCATGGAAGGAACCAACTCCAATGGACATGGTGAAGAAAGGGATGAAAAAATAAATATGGAAGCAACCATTAAAAATTTATAGAAGGATGTTCAAAGCCATAAAGTTAATAATGAAAGGCTTATGAGAACCAAGGAGTAGCAGGATGACTTCAACATGAAGTTATGAAGAGCTTGAACATAATAGAAAAGAAATTGGATAAGGAGAGTGGCTTGAGAAAATCGGGAAGTCACAAGTCTCATGATGAGAAAATAAAAAAAAGAAGTGTTAGCAGGCATCACCACCACTCCCTAAGGAATTCCAATAAGAGATCACATAGCAGCTCAAGTCCATCCCCTGTCAGAAAGTATGAGAGGTATGGGGTGGATGAACTATGAGGAGAAATGAACAAAATCAAACCTCCTACATTTGATGATGAGCACAAGAAGGATGAAGATGTAGAGACATGGTTGTTGGGCATGAGAAAGTATTTTCAATTGCATAATTATTCCTCTCATGCAGAGGGTAGAATTTCCATCTATCAATTCAAAGGAAAAGCATCAATGTGGTGGGATCAACTTGTGTAGGTGAAACACATCAAAGAGAAAAGTGTTACTTGGAGAATATTCAAGAATTATTTTGAGAAGAAATACTTGACTAAGAGATACTATGAAAAGAAAATGAAAGAGTTCTTTGAACTCAAGCTTGGGAGTATGACAATTGAGTAATATGAGAGAAGGTTTCTAGAACTGTTGAAGTATGTCTCTTTCATCAAGGATGAGACAGTCAAAATTCAAAGGTATTTGAGTGGATTGCCATCATTCATCAGTGACAAAATACAATATGATGATCCCAAGACATTGGAGGAGACCATAAGGTGAGCTAAATGCCTATATGATCAACAAAAATCAAGGCCAACATTCCAAAAAGCATGGGAAGACAAAAATAAATTCAAGATGGATCAAAGGAAGAAGGTGTCTAAGCCACCATTCTTCATAAATAGTCCACAGGGAAAACAAACTCCTAAGGAACCCAGAACGATTGTTGGCACAGGGGCAGACCCAGGGTTCAATGCTACAACAATGAACCAACAAAACCCTAACTATCGACCCTTTCGATAACACCTGTGAGAGAAGGTTTCTAGAACTGCTGAAGTATGTCTCTTTCATCAAGGATGAGACAGTCAAAATTTAAAGGTATTTGAGTGGATTGCCATCATTCATCACTGACAAAATACAATATGATGATCCCAATACATTGGAGGAGACCATAAGGAGAGATAAATTCCTATATGATCAACAAAAATCAAGGCCAACATTCCAAAAAGATTGGGAATAAAAAAAGAAATTCAAGATGGATCAAAGGAATAAGGGCTCTAAGCCACCATTCTTCAGAAATAGTCCACAAGGACAAAAAACTCCTCAGGAACCCAGAACGATTGTTGGCACAGGGGAAGACCTAAGGTTCAATGCTACAACAACGTACCAACAAAACCCTAACTATCGACCCTTTTGACAAAACCTGTGAAGCAGATGAAGCATCACCCAAGGTAGAGACATGGGTGGTTGCAAGACTCAGGTGTCTGCAACCTTAGCTGAGACACAGATCTATGATTATATCTCTTACGGAGCACTTAGCATCGATCATTCATCAATATCCTACCCTTATTATACTTCATAGATAGCACAAAGCTTCCTAGCATCCACTTAGATCTAAGGTAATTTACCACTTAGCAATAATAAAATAGATCAGTTACAGTAAATCAGCACTAAGCATCTTCATATATATCAGATCTATTATCCATACACATCTAATGAAGCACAAAGCATAAGTAGATCAGTCTAAATATATCAAAGCACTTAGCCAAAGCAAAGGTAAACACATCAAGTCAAAGAAAAGAGAATAACACACAGATTTATGTGGCTCACCCCCATCCTGGGGCTACATCCACCAACTCTTCTTCTTTATTAGATTTAGTCAATTTGTTTATACGAAAAAACTATCAAAATCCTACTCTACATAGAACAGGAGATCTGTGCACACCTCGCTAGATCCTCCTTCCTCGAGTATATATAGCACAGAGCTTCCTTACAATATGTGCACTCAGCACTTACAACACTTGCACTCATCTCTGCAAGTTGATCATATAGATCAATTATAGCACTAAGCCTTTGGCTAATATTATCCTTTACTTACATCGCCTAGATATCTATTTATACATTAAAAAAGTGGGCCTAAGTGTGGGTAAACCCACGGGCTGACATCCCTTTCCCATTACATATTCCCAAAAACCCAAAAAGAGGGTCTAGCTTCCGCAATCTCCGCTTCGTTTTGCACTTCATCTTCGATAGGCTGTCGAAGTCCCAAAAATGGTCAAATATGACCAACTGTTCCTCAAAACTTGGTCAAGGGCCAACATGCCCCCAACACTCACCTGTGACTTGTCTTGAGTCACTCAGGTCTAAACAGTTTTGCTTCAAATGCCTCGAACTTGGCTCAAGCTGGTTCGACCTGTTGTTGTGCCACAACCTCTTGCTTGACGAACTCCTGGATGAGTGTGTCATTAACCGACCCTTATAGGTGTTGTTGTGTTGAATTTATGACTTGCTCCAGCTTTGTTCCTTGGCTCTCAATCTCTGTAAATAGCTGACATGCCTTATCTTGCACAAGTTGAAGTTGTTGAGTTACTTTCATTAACTTGCTCCGAATCGTATGGATCTACTATTGGGCGATGCACTTCTCGTGAGACCTATCCATTCTCTCTATGGGTGATAGGGCCTTCAGCTGCACTTGTAGCTTTTCGGCTTCATGCTTCACCTTCTGGAGCTGCGAATCCAATTTATGCAATTCTAGATTGTCGGTTAGGTTCTCATATATMTGCGCACTTCTACTACTTAACTGTTTTCATTCCTCAGTGAGTGATTTAATCCTTTCTACTATGCTCTGGGCAGTCATTTTCATTGGTCGYGCACTTCTTGCAGGGTACTTGGTATGKTCTGAAGCTCTAATTCCACGACTCTTTGTTGAAGTTGTTGAATAACTTCAACAAGCGTCATCACTTGGCATTCTATGGGGTCTTCTACCTTCTTCTCTAAGCCGGTCATAGAGCAAAATTCTCTTTTCACTGCTTCTTCAATCCCAATTTGCTTCGCGAGTAGCTGCTCTTTATATTTTTGGATCTTCGCTCTGTCTTCATCAAATTTTGCTTGGAGAGTGTCCTTCTCTTGTTGCGCAGCTCGACATTGTTCAATGATTTCCTCTTGTGCTTGATTTAAGGCCTGGGTGGCTTGCGTTGTTTCTTCATGTGCTTTCTGAAGGTGTACTTTGACTGTGTCAGCAATCTTGTAGAGTTGAACCGGTTGATCTCCCTCTTCTATTGTTCCTTCTGGAAGGGGCACAGTGGATACTGTGCGGCTAGACTGAAGTGCCTGTTGCACTACTTGGAGCTCGATCTCAGTTCTGTTGTACATTATCTCTTTCTTATCTTCCTTCTTTTATGCTATCACTTATATAGCTTCATTCATAGATGCGACGAGGAAACTGAAGTCATCTAGAGTGAGTGTGGTCTGCAGCTTAGTTACGGGTGCTTTTGGTTTGTTTCGGGAGGAAGGTTCCATAGACGAACCCTTCCTCTTCTTTATGATTTCTACTTCATCTTTTGGTCTTTGTTTGACTTCTTCTAAGTCTTTTCCATCACCTCCTTGGTTTGGTGTAATGGAAGTCATCCTCACAGATAGGTTGTCTATATCCTAGACTTCCTCAGCCTTCTTCATCTTCTTTGTTTTCTTTGTCTTACTGGGCCTAGGTGTATCCTGCGCAGCTTTTGGGTTGTCAATGTTGGACATTTGTGCGGGGTCTGCTGAAATAAGGAGGTCTATCAACCATTCCTTGGTGATCTCCTCCAAGTCTTCTCCTGTCATCTTATAATAATACTGAAGTTGTTCCTTTTTCTCATTAGTGCATGCTATAATATATATGAAATGGCGGTCCATGTTGAACTTCATCAAAGGTTGAAACCTGTGTAAAGTATTTAGGGTCATGCGAGGCGCAGACTAGATGGTGAGCTTCAATTGGGTGTAGTAGGCATAGAAAATGGCATTGGATTTTCATTGCTTGTTCATATCGTTTGAGTACCACACTGTACTGAACTTCACAGCCAGTGGTTCAAAGGGGTCGATGTCTGAGAAGGTTGCACCTTCCAGTAGCTCCCATGCGACGAAAGCTATAAGTATCAAGAGACAACTAAAATGGAATTCATTCCTCTGATCCTGGGCTTCTCTGCAGTCAATATCTAGTTGATTCACTAGATACTTCACCCAGTTCATTTGTAGTCCCTCTGTGAACTTCCCTGCGAGGTCGACTACAAAGCCAGATACTTGTGTGGGTCGATTCTTGCATACCAACTTCCCTGCGATTAGTTGATAGGTGAGGCATACTGTTCCACTTTAAATAGAATCTACCTTGTAGCCTCGCGTGCCTTTCTCAACATCGCCATAATCTTCTTTTATCTTCTGAGCAAGAGCATGATTCATGGTATTTCCAGGATAGTAATCATGGGGATCAGGGCCCTGTATGCTAAGCCCAATGATCTGATTGATCAGCATTGGATCAACTGTTATGCAATGGTTTAACCATAAGTATCCTCCATGGTAACTCACCAGTAGCAGCTTCACACAAGCATTCACCTCCTAGTGTCTGCCGAAGTGCGGTATCTTCATAATGTTGAGCAAAGTGGACTGTGCAAGGTTCATTGTCCATGGTTGAGGGACGATCTTCCAATTATTTCCCTTGGTTCTGGTTAGCTACTTGTATGGGGCAAGCATTCTGTAAAATTTATGATCCCCCAGGTTGAAGTCACTAAACTTCAATGATGCAATCTTGTCGTGATCTACGTGGACTGCATGTACCTCTTTCAGTGGGTACATAGTGACTAGATCGTACTCAAATTCTCTAGGCACACTGTCTCTGTTGATCGCATCACTCAGAGGTGGTGTGTAAGCAAGTAGGATGGATGGAACCAACTTCGTGTTGGCCATATCGTCTTTATGTTTGTTTCTTCTTTATATTCCCACTCGGGATGTTCCTACTCGAGCAGTCGATGGGGAGGCTTGCACTCCTCTCATCAATGATGCCTGTAAGCCTGTAGATAATCCTCTCTTCGACATGACTCTTTCAGCTCTGAGGCTAGTGAGTACCTCTCTTACAGATTCTTCAGCTGTGCTAAATTCATATGACATATACGCTCAGGATCAATATCTTGGATTCTCAAAGTAATGTAGGTACTGTAATAGGGTAGAGAGTAAGAGTGGAGTAATCATTGTTCATAATTCATGTAGTTTGCGGACTCAAATTCGCAATTAGAAAAAGTGTCTTTTGTGCATGGCGCAATGAAATAAGTAAGTAACTCTATAACAGATCATTTGTAATGGATATGGGGCTTCATTAACTCTTGTTCTATTTGTTATGGCACAGTCTAACGGTATGGTGATGAGCCATTGATTCTTTTTAATCTGTTCGGAGCGGTGGTCAAACAGATATATTGGCCTCCAATGGCTATATTAGGTCGCCATGGTGAAGTGACCCATGTCTCTATTTTGATATCCCGACAATGCTCCAATTTTGCAAATTTTCTTTCTGATAGGTTTCCTCTAGAACCCTTTGTATCCTGTCGATCTTATCTTTCTTTTTACTTAGCTTCCTAGCCTTCTTCCCCATGAGCTTCGTCTCGGTAGTTCTTTTCCCTCTCTGGTTCTTATTTTCCTTGGGCATCTTAACTTCACACTACTGAGGTTCTCTCCCAAGACTCAAGGGTACTACTTCGCCTATATATGATATAGATACTAGAATCTTTTGTGAGTCCCCTAATTATTTTGCAGCTTTGACATCTAGGCTTCTAGTGTCAAATAGCTTTGATTTGTTCTCTTGTTCCTCAATCAACTACTCAATCCTTCTGTTCATGAAATCTTTTAACTCTTGTCTCTGATGTTCTAAAACATTTTTTTCTTCCTTCTTTCTGGATTGATCTCTTTTAATCCAAGGTTGTCCAAGTAACATAGTAAACGGGGTGTTGTCCTCAATAAATGTGATAATCTCAAAAACTTCCTTTGTCGAAGTTCCATTGACATTCATAGATATCTGAGTGAGCCTTCCACATAGGTTTACCAGTTTCCCTCTGAATAATCCTATTCTACTTAGTGAAGGGATCATATAAGGCCTTCCTATAGCTTCCCAAGTTCTCTTTTTCATAACATTCACCTGTGTTTCCTGATCCAGAACACAGTCAATGTCGAAGTCTCCTATTCTTACATCGATGCATTATTTTTCATTAAAGGCCTCTGATAATCTAACATGTCGGTGGTCATTCAAGGTGTATTTCATATGTAGTAATATCTTTTTTTATTCTCTCTGGGGTTTTTCTATTTCTGGATCTGCCTTAGGGTTTTATTCATTCAGATTCATTCTTCTGAGCTTAGAAATCATTTTGGGGCAATCCAATACTTCATGGTCCAAGGCTTTGCAATAAAGACAACTAGATCTCCCACCAGGGCATTCCTTAGCAAGATGTCCCGGTCTTATGCAACTATAACATAGGGTTAATCCTCTCTTTCTCTTAAATGATCCCCAACTTTTTTTGTACTGTGCACCGGGATCATGGTAGTTATCCTGTAAAAAAATATTTCTAGGATCCTTCATCCATTTGTTAGTCCAAACATTCTTTCTATGCATAGATATAACATATCTATCAGATCTGTTCATATCAAACTTTCTTTCATCTATTAATGCCCTAGTGTTCAAGTTATGACAGACTCTATCAAAAATACCTAGATCCATGCTCTAGAAACAAAAAATTTCACTTATCTTACTTCTACGGAGCACAAAGCTTTTAGATCTAAAAGATTTTAACTATTCTTACCTTTATCAAAGAACTAAGCTTACAGATCTTACCTCTTTTCTTCATAAACTTCCACTTTTAATTTTCTTAGAGCACAAAGTTTTCAAATCTCACTTCTTTTCTTTAGATCTGGCCCTCTCTTTTCAGATCAAGTAAAATACTGTGCACTAGGGTAGATATCCACGCACAGAGATTCCACAATTTCAGGATGAATCTTTGCACAAAGCTTCTTCTACCTTAGTTCCCAACAATCATAGTTTCGGTCCCAACAGTGGAAGCATTTGTTGGCACAGGGGAAAACCCAGGGTTCAATGCTACAACAGTGCACCAACAAAACCCTAACTACTGGCCCTTTCAGAAACACCTGTGAATCAGAGGAAGTCTCACTCGAGGTAGAAATAGGGGTGATTGCAAGACTCGGGTGTCTGCAACCTTAGATGGGACACAGATATGTGATTATATCTCTTACAGAGCACTTAACATTGATCATTCATCAATATCCTACCCTTATTATACTTCATAGATAGCACAAAGCTTCGTAGAATCCACTTAGATCTAAGGTAATTTAGCAGTTAGCAACATTAAAATAGATCAGTTGCAATAAATCAACACTAAGAATATTCATATATATCATTATACTATCCATACACATCTAATGAAGCACAAAGTATAACTAGATTAGTCTAAATATATCAAAGCACTTATCCAACGCAAACGTAAACACATCAAGTCAAATCACAGAGCATAACACACAGATTTACGTGGTTCACCCCCACCCTGGGGCTACGTACACCAACTCTTCTTCTTTATTAGCTTCATTCAATCTAGTTACAACACAGAACTATCAAAATCCTACTCTACATAGGACAGGAGATCTGCGCACACCTCGCCAGCTCCTCCTTCCTCGAGTAGATCTAGCACAAAGCTTCATTACAATCTGTGCACTCAGCACTTACAACACTTGCACTTAGCTCTGCAAATCAATCACATAGATAAATTCTAGCACTAAGACCTTGGCTAATATTCTCCTTTACTTACATCACCTAGATATCTATTTATAGATTAAAAAAGTGGGTCTAAGCGTGGGTAAACCCATGGGCCGACATCCCTTTCCCATTACATATTCCCAAAATCCCAAAAAGGACCCAAAAAGGGGGTCTAGCTTCTGCAATCTCCACTTCGATTTTCACTTCATCTTCGACAAGCTGTCGAAGTCCCAATAATAGTCAAATATGTCCAAGTGTTCCTCAAAAATTGGTCAAGGGACAACAACGATGGACACAAGAAGTCAAAGGCCAAGGCAACCACCTATTCAATGTTGGGGTTGTAAAGGGGATCACATGTTCAGAGATTGTCCTCACAGAGGTGAAAAAGGGAGGACTGTTCATAATGTACGGCAAGATGAAACAATAGAGGACATGGGAATAAAGATACCCAGGATCTATGCAGCCCTAGACAACAAGCAAGTAGAATATCAATCACATATGATTGAAGTGGAAGGTATGATCAACAACCAAACCATTTCTATTTTAATTGATTCAGGAGCTAGCCATAGTTATATAGATCCAATGGTGGTGGAATTTTTTCATTTGCCAAGAAGCAAGCATGGGAAATCTTGGTTGGTTCAGCTAGCCACAGGGGCCAAAAGAAAAGTTAATGAGATGGTTAAGTCATGCCTTATTGACATGAATGGACTGAACACCCAGGCAGATTTGAACATCTTGCCTTTAGGTTCCTATGACTGTCTAATTGGGATGGATTGGTTGTACCAACAACATGCCATCCTAGAATTCCATAAAAAAGAATTTACTTGCTTGGATGAGGAAGGGAAACTAAGCAAAGTGTAGGGAATTCCCGGAGCAGTAGCCATAAGAGAGATTTCAGCATTGCAGCAAAAGAAATGTTACAGAAAGGGTGTCAAATAATTGCAACTCATTTGGCGGAGACACCTAGAGATAAGGAGCCAAATTTGGAAGATTATGCAGTCCTGGAATATTTTGAAGATGTGTTCAAGGTGGTACCAAGACTACCCCCAAGGAGGGACATTGATTTCTCTATAAATCTAATGCCTGGAGCAGCTCCAGTATCAAAGACTCCTTATAGAATGAGTACACCAGAGTTGAAGGAGTTGCAAATGAAACTTGAAGAGCTTCTAAAGAAGGGGTATATACACCCAAGTGTGTCACCTTGGGGTGCCCCAGTATTGTTTGTGAAGAAGAAATATGGAACATTAGGATTGTGCATTGATTTCAGACAGTTGAATAAAGTGACTGTAAATAACAAGTATCCTCTGCCAAGGATTGATGATCTTTTTTATCAATTGAAGGATGCAAAGATATTTTCAAAGCTAGATCTTAGGTCAAGATACCATCAGGTAAGGATTAAAGAGGAAGATATCAGCAAGACCAATTTCAGGACAAGGTATGGTCATTATGAGTTCACAGTGGTGCCATTTGGGTTGTCAAATGCACCAGCTATTTCCATGTGCTTAATGAATGGTGTTTTCCGAGAATATTTAGACAAGTTTGTCATTGTCTTTTTGGATGACATTCTCATTTATTCCAAGTCAGAAGAAGTGCATGAACATCAATTGAGGATGGTTTTGCAAGTATTAAGGGAGCATCAATTGTATGCCAAATTAAGCAAGTGCTCATTTTACCAGAAGCAATTTCACTATTTGGAGCAGATCATTTCAAAGGATGGGATAGCAGTGGACCTTGAGAAGATAGAATCCATTAGAGAATGGCTAGTGCCAAAGAATGTGACAGAGGTGAGATCATTCATGGGCCTTGTAGAATACTATAGGATATTTATAGAAGGATTTTCAAAGATTGCACACCCAATCACTTCATTGCAAAGAAAGGGTGTGAAGTTTCAGTGGACATTGGATTGTGAAAAGAGTTTCCAACACTTGAAAAAATTATTAACAAGTGCTCCAATATTAAGGATAGCAGACCCAAATGAACACTTCATTGTATGCACAGATGCATGTAAAGAGGGACTTGGTGGAGTCCTCAGTCAAAATGGGTTTGTTATATGTTATAAGTCAAGGAAGTTAAAGGAGCATGAAAGAAACTATGCCACTCATGGTTTGGAGTTGGAATCCATAGTACATGCCTTGAGGAAATGGAGACACTACCTCATGGGGAAAAGTTTGAGATGAAGACAAACCACAATGGTCTGAAATATTTGTTTGATCAGCCAACTTTAAATGCTAGGCAAAGCAAATGGTTATAATTTCTAAGTGAATATGACTTCGATATAAATCATATCAAGGGGAAAGAGAACAAAGTGGTTGATGCACTTAGTAGAAGAGTGCATGAAATTCATTCTACAACCATTATCATGTAGAAATAAGATTTGAAACATAGAATTTTAGAGACTACCAAATCAGATTTATAATACAAGGATTTAGTGGCAAAATTATAGCAAGGTAATTTGCAGTAGAAAATTGAAGAATACAAGCTGGATGAGGATGAAATTCTCATATACAAGGGTAGGATTTATGTACCAAATTCTCAGGAATTGAAAAATATGATACTGAGGGAAATGCATAATGTGCCTTATGTTGGGCACCCAAGATATCAGAAAACAATTGCGGCTGTCAAGAGTCAATATTATTGGCCAGGCATGAAGAAAGAGGTTGCTATTTTTATTGCCAGATATTTGGAATGTCAAAAAGTAAAGGTTGAGGATAGACACCTATTTGGTTTGCTACAACCATTACCCATTCCTGAGTGGAAATGGGAAGTTGTAACCATGTATTTCATTACCAAACTTCCCACAATGAACAAGCAACATGATTCTATCATGGTAGTGGTGGATAAGCTTACTAAAGCTTCCCATTTTATTCCGGTTAAGCTCACTCACAAGGTAGAAAACAATGTTGATGTTTATATGAGAGAGATTGGTAGGTTACATGGCATACCCAAGACAATTGTGTCTGACAAAGATCCAAAATTTACCTCAAAATTTTGGAAGGGATTATTTAATGGATTTCGAGCAAATTTGAATTTTAGTACAACTTATCATCCATAAACAAATGGACAAACGAAGAGGGTGAATCAAGTGATTGAGTATATGTTGAGGATGTGTGTGATGGATAAACCATCAAAATGGGAAGACTACCTACACTTGGTAGAGTTTGCTTATAACAATGGGTACCAAGAATCTCTAAATATGAGCCCATTTGAGGCACTTTATGGTAGAAAGTGCAACACATCGGTAAGATGGGATAACCTAGTAGATAGAGTAGTGGTTGGGCCAGAATTGCTCAGGGAAATGGAAGAGAAAATGTTGAAAATAAAACAAAATTTAAAGGCTTCCCAATACAGGAAGAAAAAATATGCTGATAAGAGAAAAACTCACAGGGAATTTAAAGTGGGTGACCATGTATTCTTGAAAGTGAAAGCCAACAGAAGTTCCCTGAAGTTGGGAAATAGTTCAAAGTTGGCAGCTCGCTATTGTGGACCATTTGAAATCCTAGAGAGGATTGGTCCAGTAGCTTATATGATTGCATTGCCTGCATCTATGTCTATTCATAATGTATTCCATGTATCCTTGCTAAAGAAATATATGTCTGATGCTAATCATGTTATTGATTGGAATGTGATTCAGGTGGAGAAAGAAGGCACTTTCAAGTGCGTCCAGTGCACATTCTGGACCGGAATATCAAAAAGATCTAGATTTGAGCCATAGGGATTATAAAGGTCTAATGGACCTGGTACAGTCTTGAGGGCGCTACTTGGGAGCATGAAGATGCAATGCAGGCAAAATACCTGCATATTTTTTAGGAGTTTGAAATTTAGTTGTACATGGGTACATAATGCACTGAGGACAGTGCATAAATAAGGGGAGGGAATTGTAATATCCCTAAGGCCGAACCCAATTGAAAATGTACATACAAATGTACATAAGTTGGTGAGTTGATTTGATATCATTTTGGTGTGCATGTTTCATGGCATAGTGCACGCATGTACTACGCAATAAAATGAAGAAGTTTGCACATTCTAGGATACTGTGCGCAACATCTTAAGTGCRCGCAATGTACAGGCCAGGAACCCGTGTGTATCTGATATGTTTTATAGGCTAGTGAGCCAGTATTATAAGCTAGGATGMTTATATTTTAATTAGGTTGGAGAGCCTAGATTTTAAAGTCCAGTGCACCTATTTTTGTACACATCTCATATTTAATATAGAATACATCATTGCATGCAGACCAACCATGACAAAAGAGATGGGGGACTAAACTCCACTAGTTAGGGAAAGGGAAGGGGCCAAGTTAAGGAATATTATATTAATATTTCTTAACTCATAAAGTATGGATAATTATGCTATCCTAAGTTCTAAGTTGGGGCCAAGTGGTCCAAAGTAGCTTCCAACATGACAAGTGTCAAGTTGGGGGCATGTATACATATTGTTGGACTTAGTTCATTTTGGGGATCTTCATCAGAGGGACCATCATCTTTCCTTGATTCATCCATCACTAAGATATACAATCAATCATCCAGGAGGAGGGGAGATAGGGGGTTATCATTTGTATCTTCATGACTTTACCTGAACCTATATCCAGAGCCTTATGTTGGGTAACTATTAGCTTGGGAGCAAGATTGAAGAAGCGGGTTTTCAGGCCTATGGGATATTGAAGAGGTGGGTTGTTAGACTTGTGAGCAATTCTCTGGGTGAGAGAATTTTTGGGGATTGATTTCCGAAGGTGCTGAACTACAGCTGCAGGGCTCTGAGAATTCCTATCCAGCCTATTGTTGAAACCCTGGAAGGGAAGTGGGAAACCGAGAGACTGTTGAGAAGAGAAGGGGAACACTTCCTTGGGTGGGATGGGCATGTGGGGGATGAGGGAATGTGGGTTGTTAGTTAAGTGAGCACCTGAGATAGAGTCTTTCTTGTTGTTCATGAGCCTTTAGCCTGGTTAGGAACCCTTTACCCGGGTGGAGTTTAGTCCCATTTCAGGGGTGACTCACTGTTGAGAGTGATGAATAGTGTGGTCTAAGGCTGGGAGTTTCATGGAAGGTCTACACATTGTTGGTGATATTCTCACAAAGATAAGTGACAATTGTGTGATTAATTTACATGTTGCATTGTTATTCACGTGTTATTTTTATGGGTTTATCCTATTCGTGATTATAGCTTTCTATATGCTTATGGGTATTGCATGTATATGTTTACTTATTTTCATGCGAATCCATGCATTTACATAGTGTATTTGTATGTTCACATTTTATATATATTAAGCTTCCGCAAGAGTTCTGTGTGTGCATATGTTTTAACTGCATGCAATTAGAAAATTATATGAGACATAACTTAGTTAGGATTCTAAATATGTTACAATACGTTCCACACAAAAAACAGATGTGTTCTCTAGTGTAGCATGGCCCGACATGAATCGTCGGGGACCTTATAAATGGGTATCTGAGCATGAAGGAGTGTTCAGGAGTAGCATGGTCTAGCCTGTTGAAGGTTGGGAATGTTACAAAGACAATTTTAGAGCTAAGTAAAGGATATGAGGAGTGGCATGCCCCAGCTGGTGTGAGGACGGGGTTGCTACACCTTGAGTAAATCAAGCCATTAAAATGAACGCTAAATCTAAAATTAATTAGAATTTTATGTTTGTAGGGTCAACCAACTAGTTTAGGGTTAGGGCCTTGAATTAGGTTGGAGAGGAAACTCTTCAAGGCCATTAAACAAACATTGGAGTCATAGCTAGGGAGTGTTAAAGTCCAGTGACGTAAAATTCATCTGGGACCCCCCTCTAATACAGGGGCTAAACATGAGGTCGCGTGAGGAAAGGCAGCAGAGATAACCCCTCCAAAGTAGGACTAAATGTAGTGGGGAATGCATATTGAGGATCTGTCATGGGAATAATACTAACTGCATTTTCCTACAGAACTTCATGAACCTCGAATCTGTTTCAAATCCTTTGTCGTCTTCCGAACCATTTGTTGTCGATACCCTCGATAGGTTCACACTTGTTATCCTGCTCATTGTGATATACCCAACTCTCTATTGTAGCCTCCAGGTGACTGTTTGCAAGTTGAAACTTGTAAATGTGTTAAACCTACACAAAATAGATCTAGCTAGAAAATAATACACACATTTGCAGAGAGAAATTGCGAAAGAAGAAGCAAGGGAGAAACAATGGAAGAATTCTCATTAACTGTATTCCACACTCAAAGAGTGAATGATTTAAAATAGATATAGGATACATGAGTAACTAATGTTCCATGGTGGTGGTATAGAGTGATATGGACACACACCAATAGTTACGGTAGTGAACTTCCACCTATTCTAGTCTCTCAGGAAGTTACGGGGGTGAACTGCCACCTAGTTGAGTTAACGACTCAACTAGTCATAAGTTAACTGATTGGACAGAGTGTAGTGAGGAGTATATTAAGGAATCAAGGGTAATGTGTCATTCTAGTGATGATCCAAAGGTAAGTGTGCATTAGCATGGTGATGATCAGAATGTTGCATGGTGACAAAACCAATGCAACATCTAGACTCAACTCAACTAGTCAAATTGGAGTGTCAACTGAAAGAGAATATTCTCCGGGTGGAATACTCTCCCCTAAAATATAGGAGACTATATAAATGACTAATAATTACTAATAAAAAAAGAAAAACCTTAGAAAAAATAAATCCTAGGTGTGTGTGAAGTGACTCCAACACCCCCTCTGAACATCACTATGGTAAAAATAAAGAATGGGTCCCGACAACAAGGCCATGTTAGGTACCCAAATACAAAATNCCCCCCCTAAATTACAATGCATAAAAAAAAAAATGAGAAGGAACAAAAAACAGTTGCTAAGCAACCTTGTCCTTCACTCCAAGAAGACCTCGCAACTGTGAAAGTTTGTGCTTGTTGAAGATTTTGTTGAAGATCTAGATGTCTGCATGGATATGATGAAGTAGATGCACAATTGATATGTCCATACATATTCACATTCTCTTATTGTAATGAAAAATATCCAAATAAAGTTTGAATGAAATTTTAAAAACCGTGCGGTTGTTTCTGGAAAAATGCTGAAATTTTGTTGATTTTAAAATGATCATAACTTCATATCCCGGAATCCATTTTGGACGATGTTGTTTTTGAAATTGGATATTTTCCTAAGAGGAATTTAAGCATCCAATTTTTTCGGCAAATTATTATAAAAAAATATCACAATTTAGTCTGTTGTGTGAGGCTCCCTTTTTGTCTCCCGAGATGCATGCATTGTGGATGGAAACATGTTTGCATGTGACCTCTGAGATGCATGCCATATATATTCCACATGAAATTCAGAAAAAAAATCTGAAATGCAGTATACATAATCTTCAATTAATGGAATACAAATTTTTACAAATACTTTTGTAGAAGACTCTTCATAATAAGAGGTTTGATCTTCTAATGGCTTCTTTTCTGGCTCTAACTGTTCAACCTCCTACATGAAATCTTCACAATATTCTTTGTTTACAAATAGAACCTCCAATATGGTCCATAATTCATTTGGAGTGAATTCTTGTGTGACATCACATACTTGGTGCAGAATTTCTGGAGAAATTGACAAGCAGATAAATCCTATGGCCATATCTTGTCTATTGAGAAAGTCATTTTTCTCATCGGCAAAATCAAACTCTAATTCCATTGCCATGTTTATTTGGTATAAGCCTCTACTTCTGAGAAGAAGTAGAATATCTGGCTTCCACTCCAAATATTTATGAGGCGTGAGAAGTGTTATCGGTGAGTAAAATGTATATTCCATCTTTTCTTCGTTCTTCAATCTTCAGTACCTGCAAAAATAATTTGGTGTAGTTTTTTCTTATCATTCCGTCAGCTATGATACCATGTAAATGTGTTGAAGCTACACAGAATAGATCTAGATAGAAAATAATATACACATTTGCAAAGAGAAATTGAGAACGAAGAAGCAAGGGAGAAAGAATGGAAGAATTCTCATTAACCGTATTCCACACTCAATGAGTGAATAATTTACAATAGATATAGGATACATGAGTAACTAATGTGCCATAGTGGTGGCATAGAGTGATATGGACACACACCAGCAGTTACGCGAGTTAACTTCCACCTATTCTAGTCTCTCAGGCAGTTACGGGAGTGAACTGACATCTAGTTGAGTTAACTAGTCAACAAGTCTTTAGTTAACTGACTAGACAGAGTGTAGTGAGGAGTAGATTAGGGAATCAAGGGTAATGCACAAGTCTGGTGATGATCCCAATGCAAGTGCGCATTATCATGGTGATAATACCAATGTTGCACGGTGACAAAACCAATGCAGGATCTAGACTCAACTCAACTAGTCAAACTAAAGTGTCAACTGAAAGAGAATATTCTCCAGGTGGAATATTCTCCACTAAAATATAGGAGACTAGATAAATGACTAATAATTACTAATAAAAACGGAAAAATCTTAGGAAAAATAAATCCTAGGTGTGTATGAATTAACTCAACCAAAACTTAGTTTCCCATATTCTAGGGACTTACACAGGTGACTGTAGAGGTATACCTCAGTACCTAGGGAAGACGTCGGTCACACTTTGAAGAGTATACCTGTAGGGTTCTTCCGTGTTCAAGTTGCACTTGCACCAGTTAGTTTCTCTAGTGTTTTTGGTCCTTGGTTATGGAAGAAATCCAATATTACAGAAGAAAAGGTGAAACACAAACTACGTGAAAGGAAGTTTGACTAAGATCAGGTTGAAGTGGTTAAAGAAGAAGAAAAGATGGAGCGAAGTTCGACAGAGAAAGCCATTGGATGAGGAGATTGAGGAAGATAGATCAGCAAGGAAGGTGGATCATGGAAAACTCAGCAAGTGGAAAAAGCCACCAGTAGATTCTTTGGAGAACCTTGCGGGAAGGAAGGAAGGACAGGTTGGGGAAGCCCTGAAAATGTGGGTCAAGTTGACCTAGCATTTTAGACACCTAGGGTTTTGTATCTAGGGTTTTGACACTTAAGCTTTAGCCTAAGGCTATTGTTGAGTTATTGTAATGTATAAATAAAGGTAAAGAGGACTTGGTATGGTTTAGAGACAGGGATATATTATGTATGAGGATTCATTGTTGTTGTTACTGAGAGAGAAGTTTGTTTTATAAGATATTCAGCTGGGTGCGCATGGAAGGGAGATAGAGAGAAGACATAAGGAGAGAATATCTGCAATCTAAGAGTGCACATAGAACTATAATATTTCACCTAATATATTATAAGGCACAGTTCTATGGGCATAGCCCTAGGGAGAGGGTGAACCACTTATATCTTGTGTTGTGAGGGATTGATGTTGTGTTCTTTACTTTTGTTACTTTGATGATGAATCAGTATGTTATATATGATATATAATTGTGTGAAGTAGGTTTATGCTTGGAAAGAATAATCTGATCTCCATGTGTGGTTGCCTTGATTTCACTTGGATTTCCTCTGGTTGTAGACACCTTTGTCCTGCAACCCCCTATTGCTACTTCGGGTGAGAGTGAATCTTATTTGCAGGTGTTTCCGAAAGGTCCAGTAGTTAGGCATTGTTGTTTCGCTATTAGAGTTGAACCCTGGGTCTACCCCTATGCCAACAAATGGTTATGTCGTCGGGACCAGGATTTTCTTGAGAGAATTTCAAGGTGGTTTCCATCGAAGATAGAGATTCATAAGTGGATAGAATAACAAGAGAAGGACTTCACAAAAGCTCAGAATAAGAACCCTAATATTATCACAGAATACTGGTTGGCAAGTTATATCTTTATTGATATACACGAGATTTTATTAGGGGGGATTTAAAAGGATCTCTACGAGTGGTTGGCCATATTAGCAGAACCTAGTTTGAGATTAGATCTAGACCGTCGGTGGTTTGGACATCGACATTGATCAGGAAGTTCAAGAGAGTTGATAACACTATGTCAAGAGAAGTAGATCACTGGTTTGATAGTACCATTGGAGGGTATATCACCAAGTTTGATATCGATAGAGTAGAGTCATATAAACAAGAAGATAAATATTTCTTTAAGGGGACAAGAGGAAAATTTTTACACTTTTTGAAGCTGAAGATGAAGATGCTATTGCATGAAAATAACATCCTAAATATACAGTAGTGGGTCAGATTGAAAAAGATAAAGTTCAAGAATTCAGAAAACGACAACGATACAGAGGTCGGACACATGCATAGTGGGAGAACCTGTTAGCGCTCTGTAATTTGCCTAAGGCTGCGGAGGCAATCACAGAGGTAACCTCAAATCGCTTGGAGTCTTGGATCTAGCCCTCCAAGACTCATAGAGGGATCTCTCTTTTCGATTTAACTTAGTTTGTATGGGATGGATTTTAGGCTAGCTATGAAAGTAATGAAAGTATGGGGTTGGGGTTTTTTTTTTGGTTTTTAAATGGTTAGTTTTAGACAACAAGGAGGGCCATTGGGCAAATGGGGTCTGCGCTTGAATATGTGTTTCATTCTCAGATCTGGACAAAGTTCTTACATAGGGCAAGGTAGCAGAAATGTTGGATCGAAATAAGTTTTGATGATGTCGATTTGAGGAAGAAATAGGGGAGGAAAAATCCAAGCAAAGGAGCAGCTAAGAATTCCTAAGCTGGGCTCTTTAGATGAATAACATAAAGATTATCAAAAGGGCATATGCAAAGTATCTGCCAATAAATTCTACTCTGTGTACTCTCTTCTGATAATAAGAATTGAAAAACAATTGGAAAGATGACAGGAAAATACTTTAACAGAGGAAAAACGCCACCAATATATCTGCACAGGAATCCTGTAAAAAACATGTCCTTTACTGATCAGTGTTTTAATGATTACAGAGAAAAGTCTTCTGGCCAAGAACAACCCACAGTCAGCAAAATAAAACACCTCTCACAGGTCCAGCCAAATGGAAAAACACTCCACAGGTCGAAACCTCTCTCACTCAGCCCCAGTCGAACCCCTATTTTGCCTTTTACATGTGTATAAATAATAAAAATTGCCTCAGCCATTCAAGACTCGAGCTCATAACTCTGTTTTCTGAAAATAGAAAACAATTACACAAATAGACACATGTCAATTGTCTCCTCAAACAAATCGCAGTAAATTAAAGGAAGGTTTCATTTGCTAACTGCAGCTTGAAACATCTGGCACGCTAGAGGTTTATTAGAGATTCACTGCCAGCTGGAGGATCAATGCTCTAACCACTGCCTGGAATTTTGGAGATGATCATCTTCTTGTTGGCTTTCCTCCTGTAATTGCTCAACTGTAATTTGAAAGCCCTGCTGGAAAATGCCACTTGTGCTCTACTAACATCCAAAACTTTGAATAGATTCGCCACCTGATGATGATCTGCGCCTAGAAAGATGGATAATTGGTTGATATGAGGATCTAGATATGATTTTTAGTTATTGAATTACTGCCACATGCCCTTGACTTCCAGTTGCATTTGAAACAATGCTTCAAAACAATGATGCTCTGCCCCCTCTTTCTAACTGCTTTGCCACTTGTGTAACTGTTACCTAAATATGTGGACATCAAGTTGAATTGGGACTATAGCAACCATGCCACGCCATGTAGCATGTGACTTGTTCACAATTACCTGGCTCGAGAATAATGAATTAGGCATAATGACAGGACATTTATCTAGGTTCAACATTGATGTTGATGTCAATCCCATTTCAACCACTTGTCCTTCAATCGAGCCAGCTTTAATTGTGTCTCCAATTGAGAAGAGCTGAGAAAATTGCATCAATAATCCAGTAAGCATATTGCCAAGTATGTCCCTTGCTGCAATTGCAGCTGCAATACCTCCTATCCCCCCTACAGTTAAAATAGTCTGTACAGCAACTCCACAAGCCTCAGCCAAAGCCATTCCTCCCAAAACAAAAAGGCCAATGGAAGAGAGTTTCTCTAAAGTCAGGAATTTTTCCTTGTCAAGTCCAACAATCTGTTGGGCAGCAGGTAAACGAGAAAATATATTTCTTTTCCACCTATGGAGAAACCATAGTACTGACAGAACAACAACACCTCTCCAAATTTGTGGCATGTATTGAGCAACAACTGTGCTGGGTGCAACAATCAAACCCAATTGTGAAAATGCCATGAAAGTGATTAACTATCGTACAGGGTCCTCCAAAGCACCCCAAATACTCTTCTCATAGATCACGTGAAACTGTGTTGTGCGCCCCAAAAATAATGCTATGGAACCTTGTTCAGCATACTAATGAATCCTTCTGAGCATTCTTGGCATGATCAAACTGTTGTAGTCGAGTTCCCTGTTTGCCACTAACCTCAGCATCATTGTCTAAATTGTGGTTTCCATTCGGTAGGTCTAAGAGTAAATCCTTTGTAGTTGCTTTTGCATTTTCATTTCTCCTTTGTATGACAACTTATAGGTGTGACGGGTCGTGTTCAAATTACAGATGCATCTCCCTTAAGGTTTTGTGTATATGATGCTATCTTCATCCTACTGGGTATTATATAGTAGTAGTAAATACAAACAATTTGAAAGACAAAATCATGATTTTTGTCATTTCTTACGTGCAGCTCAGTTTTTTCTCATTTTTATGGATATACCTTAAGTTTACAAGTTTATAGTTGATATCGTGAGAATTTTTTTTGACCAATAGAGTGATCTCTTGCCCATACGACCAAATCCTGTCTGAACCTCATCAGATATACAAACACCTCCAGCCTTCCGTGCACAATCATAAACTGTTGGCAAGTATCCAAGTGCCAGTTCTACTGCTCCACCAAAACCCTGTATAGTTTCTGCAATAAACCCAACAACACGCCTAGTGGTTCCAAACTCGATAATATCTTGAACATTTTTAGCATATTGTGGACCACCAGAGCCAAAAACTCCTCGATATGGGTCAGGGTTGACTGCGTGATGCACTCCACTCGGGCAGTGCCAGAAAGATTCTTGTTCTCTCTGTAAGGAATGTGTTGGAAGCTGACTGTATCTCTATGCTTCTTTTCGAGTCCAAAATCAATGATATAAACCTGACTTGCTCGCCTACCAGGACCCATGCGAAAGTTATCGAGTTTGATATCCCTGTGTAGATGCAGAGACACACTGCCAGATTCATTTGCAGCATTATCACCATCAAACACATCAAAATCCGCTGTCGATCTGAGCAAGAATAGCAATTGAGGGTGTTCGGGTAGTGCACTTTGACCCGACACATGTTGTTGGACACCTGTACAGTAATCTTGGGGCACAATCTCCACTACATATGGCATATTAGAATTTGGACTTGCACACGTCGACTCTCATCACCTAGCCAACACTTGACACATAAAAAATGGTCGACACCTGGGCGCACAGAGCAACTGTGTGTTTTATTTTTAAAGTTTCGGGAATTAATCCCACATTCAAGAGAAGAGAACACAAATGGGTACTGATATATGCCAATAGCTGCCAAGTAGTTCGATGTAGTGAGCCCAAGGATGGCTTTGGAGTTTGGTGTTGGCGTTGGCGYTGGCTTGTGTGTTTGTTGTTGGTGCATTAAATAGCGCTTACCCTTGGTGTTGATTATTCGGGGGGTTGGCCCTAGGCCAATATAATTTTTGCTAAAAATATTATCAAATTTTTGCATAAAACTCTGCATAAAGGCCGAGGGGCCACTTTTTTGCTAAATTCACCAAACGTAGATTATAAAAACCCAAATTAGGCTAATAAACACAACTTTGCATTTACCCCCAAGAGTCAAATTTTTCCATTTAAACCAATCCACAATTTTTTGCAAAAAATGCATCGGGACTCGCTTTGAAGCTCGCGCACAGGTACTCATTTTCTGCTTGGTCAGTGTCGAGCGCTTTCTTCCGCCTTCACCATGCATCATGAGAAAAACACATAATGCCTGAAATAGATATATAGAGTCAGAAAACTGATTCCCCTATTATATAGGGTTCTAACAGAACCTTCAGAGAAGTTCCTCTGGTGAACTTGTTCGAGAAGAATCACGAACCAACACAAGAAGAAGGGTTATACAGTGGAGAATAAGAAGAGTTGTTGAATGAGGAACATTCAAAGTCCACTAGGGAAGAAGAAGAGAAGACTAAAGAACCTCGCCGAGAAGAGTCAGAAACTTTAGGGACTACGCAGATTGTTGAAGTAAGTATTATTACACCAACTATTGTTTTAACATCATTAAGTAACCAAAGTAACCTAAGTTATCAAATCACTTAGAGCACTGGTACAAGTGGTTCAATGCACACTCAGTCAGGAAATCTAGGAAGATATATGGAATATGAGATGAGTTTACCCACCTTTAGAGGAGATGGATCTGAAGATCCTGATCAACACTAGTTTCTATGTGAATTTGTATGGAGTATTAAGAATGTCACCGATGAAGCTATTAAACGAGCTCAGTTTATTACTACCATGAGAGATCGCACACTGAGATAGTACATGAAGTTCCTCCAAGGAGTTGTCCAGCCGAAACTGCTGAATGATATTAAGACTGCATTGATTGCCAAATTCAAGAAACCCAAGTCAGAGTCTCAGTGCATCATAGAGTTGAAAGAAATTAAGCAGAAAGTAGCTGAACCTGTTTGGGAGTTTGATCAAAGGATTAAGACCTTGAAAGGTCATTTGAGTTTTTAGATCCAAGATGAGCAGAACAAGGAATGGCTCATTTCTTCCCTCCTACCACACATAAGAGTCCCTCTGATGTAGCAAAAGATTTCTTCAAAGGATGAGGTGTTGGAGATCTCCATGAAACTAGAATCGACCCCTATGGAAGAATCCAGCTCAAGTATGAGTCAAATCTTGAGTTATCTAAATAGCTTATCACTGTAGGTCTAAGATATGAAAAATTACAAGGGAAAATATAAGAGAGAAGACATATGTTGCATTAGATGCAAATGATAAGGCCATGATAAGGAGCATTGTCCCATGTTTCATGAATATTTGGCTTCTGGAGCTCTGATCCCTTTGAAGCAAGTTACTCTACCTTGGTGCGAGGCATGTAGAAATAGACATCACCCTGGAGAATGTTATTAGATTCAAAAGTATGTGCAAACACTTATGAACCTCTACTGCAAATTTTGTAAATCTGTGGGTCATGATGAGAAGGACTGTAGAGCTTATGACCTCTTGCATGAAAGATCAAGGGATATCTACAAAATTTAAGGTGAATTACAACAAGATGGGAACACTACGCAGTATATCTCCTCAGGAAGAGGAAACTTCAACCCTCATGGTGGATTCAAAGGAAGAGGACGAGGAGGAGGCATGGGCCAAGGTAGAGGTCAGATCATTTGTTATAATTGTGCATATCTAGGTCATTTGGCAAGGGGCTGTCAGAACCCTTGTACCGCTTGCAGTTAATACAACTCATTTGAACATGTCATAGAATATTGTCTTTCCCTATTAGCCAACCTATAGGAACGACAAGGAGGAAAATAACGAGTACAACTAATCACAGCATAACATTGCAGAGAAGATCCCAGATTCGTTGTTATCACTAGAGGAGGCACTGCTATAGAAGAAGACAGGGTGACTCCAGGGAAGACTACAGAACATTCAGGAGTCATAAAAGATGCGGAGAAGACATGGGAGTTTGATCCAAAGAGAGAGAAGTAGACATTTCAAGAGATAAGAAAAGAGTCTTTGAGGAAGAACCTAGCCTCCCTTTGGAGAAAGAAGAGGACGAATGGACTGCACCTCTTCAGAAATTGCAAGGATGTTACAATATCAATGATGATGAAGACGATGATCCTAGGAATGTGAAAATCACAGAAACGGAAGGACAGAAAGACATAGAAGGAACAAGAGTCAAACTACCTTTTATTGTAAAACCAATCAAAATAAAGAAAGTTAATATTGGAATAGAGCAAGAACCTAAGCTTTCTAATGTTGGAGATTACTAGGATGATGCCACTATTGATAAGATCACAGAGTTACTGCATGAATATCAGGACTTGTTTCCAACCAAGTTCACTAATATGAAGGGAATTAAAGGGCCCATGGGTGAGATGAAGATCCCCTTGAAACCATATGCAAGGCCAATTAAACAAAGACCCTACATATTGAACCCTAAATTTAACGAGAAAGTGAAGATTGAATTAGACAGAATGCTAGAAGTAGGAATCATAGAACCTGTTGAAGAATCAGAGAGGATTAGCCCTATGGTGGTTCAGGATAAGAAAACAAGAGAGATCCGAATTCGTGTAGATCTCAAGAAGTTTAATGATGCATGTCTACATGATCCATTCCCTACACTGTTTACTGACGAAGTGTTAGATAATGTGGGTGAACATGAAGTCTACTCCTTCACCAATGGATTTTCAGGATACCATCAGATCATGATTGCCAAGGAATATCGCCATAAGACCAAGTTTGCAACAGAGTGGGGATCCTACCAATACACAGTGATGCCTTTTGGATTGAAGAATGCACCAGCCATCTTTTCTAGGGTGGTGGTCAAAGCATTCAAGGAGTTTTTACATATATTTTTGGAAGTCTATTTTGAGGATTGGACTCTTTTTAGCTTATTGAAAAAACAAATTGAATGCTTAAGACTCATGTTGGATAAGTGTAGGCAATGTCAGATTGCCCTGAATCTGAAGAAATGCATTTTATTTTCTCCCTTTGGAGTGTTGTTAGGCCATATCTTGTGTAAGCAGGGATTGCTGGTAGATCTATCTAAGATTTCCATTATTGTCGATTTACCCCCTCCTACTTCGGTTAGACAACTGTGCACTGCGGTAGGACATATTGGATACTACAGGAATTTCATTAAGGCCTATGCACAGATTACAACACCTATGGAAAATCTTATGAAGAAAGATTTGTAGTTTCAATGAACAAAAGAATGCCAGCAGAGCTTACACACACTGAAACAAAAAATGGTTACTGCACCTATTCTGGTTTTCTCAGATTGGTGCAAGGAATTTCATGTTCATGTTGTTGCATCTTCTATTGCACTAGGAGCAGTGTTAGCACAACCAGGAGTAGGAGGTATTGACTACCCGTTATCCTTTTCTAGCAGGAAGCTCTCAGCAGCTGAGATAAATTACACCACCACTGAGAGAGAGGGTCTAGGCATGGTGTATGCACTGCAGAAGTTTCATCACTACTTGTTAGGAGGACACTTTAAGATGTTCACTGATCACTCTGCACTGAAATACCTAGTCAACAAGCCATTTTTGGGGGGAAGGATATGCATATGGCTTCTGTTATTTTAGGAATATGATTTTAAATTGTGGTAAAGCTAGGAAGGATGAACAAGGGACCTGACCACTTGTCTAGGTTGGAACATGGAGAGGAACCTACTAGTTTGGAGGATACATTGTCAGATGCATAGTTGTTGGCCATTAGAAAGGTTGATGATAACTTTTCCGAGATAGTTCAGTTCCTATCAACAATAATAACACCTTGTGAATGCATAGTCATTCAGAAGAAACAACTGGTATTGCACGATGCAGATTTTTCGCTTATAGCTAGAAAAATATAGAAGATGGGACTTGATGAGATCCTAAGAAGATGTGTTATGGAGGCAGAATGACCACTGATTTTAGCAAAATCTTATGAAGGCATCACAGGAGGACACTATGCAAGAAAAGAAACAACGCAGAAGGTTCTTAGTGCTGGCCTCTGGTGGCCCACTTTAAACAGAGATGCTAAAGAATACTACAGAGCCTGTGATGTACGCCAAAGAGTTGGGAAACCATACAAAAGATATGAGATTCCTTTAGCACCCCATCTAACTTTACAATCATTTGAGAAATGGTCCATTGACTTCATGGGACCTATAAAAGCACCAGGGAAGCACACAGGAGCTAGATACATCATCATTGTGATAGAGTATTTGACCAGATGGGCAGAAGTAAGAGAATTTAAGGACTGTAGTGCAACTACAACTATGCTTTTCATATTTGATGATATCATAACTAGCTTTGGATACCCAAATATCCTCATGAGTGATCAAGATACATATTTTATTAATAAAACTATTGAAACCCTGACTCAAGAATTTGAAGTTCACCATGAGAAGAGAACCCCATACCACCCGCAGGCGAATGGTACAGTTGAAGCCTTCAAAAATATTTTGGAGACAACGTTGACGAAGATTTGCAGTGTAAACAGAGATGACTGGGATTTGAGAGTACCATCAGTGTTATGGGCCTATAGAACTACTTGCAAGAAGCTGACAATGCAGACTCCCTTTAAGTTGGTTTATGGCCTAGAAGTAGTTGTACCCGTGGAATATTTAGTTCCTAGATTAATCATTGCAACCTTTACAGATATGGATGACATTGATGTTGTTTAAGAGAGGCTTTCACAGTTGGTTGAGCTAGAAGAAGACAATTTTATTGCACAATTTCATCAGCAGGTTCAAAAGGAACGAGAAAAGGCCTACCATGACAAGCATATCAAGAAGAAAGCATTTAATCAAGGAGATATGCTATTGGTATATGATAGCAAGTTCATAAAGAATCCATGGAAGTTCATAACACATTGGCTGGGGCCATATGCGATTGCCTATGTTACAGAAGGAGGAGTTGTACAGTTGAATACTTTGAATGGGGAGTGGAAGGAAGGATTATTGAATGGGAGCCAGTTGAAATTGTACTATGACAACCAACTGCCTCATGACTCTCGGTAAAAAAAAAGGAGAAGGGTTTAGGTACCAGGTGCAGTTGAGACTAGGTACCAGAAACAAGAAAGACAGTCTGCACACAGGGTGGGGGAACATAACAGAAAGCACAAGCTACATTGTGCAGTCTGAAGTCAAGGTAAAACAAAAGATTCATATTAGAGTGCCTTGGGAGGAATCACAGGTGAGTGTTGGGGGCCTGTTGGCCCTTTGTTATGGAAGAAAGAAAATATTATGGAAGAAAAGGTGAAACATGAACTGTGTGAAAGGAAGGTTGATTGAGATCACATTGAAGTGGTTAAAGAAGTAGAAAATATGGAGAGAAGTTCAAGAGATTAAGTCATTGGACGAGGAGATCAAGGAAGACAAATCAACAAGGAAGGTGGATCGTGGAAAAATCGGAAAGTGGAAAATCCACTGATAGATGCTTTGGAGAACCTCGTAGGAAGGAAGGAAAGACAGGCTATCGAAGCCCTGAAAACGTGGGTCAAGTTGACCTAGGGTTTTAGACACCTAGGGGTTTGGTATCTAGGGTTTTGACACATAGGCTTTGGCCTAAGGTTGTCAGTGAGATATTGTAATGTATAAATAAAGTTCAAGAGGACCTGGGATGGGTTAGAGACAAGGAGAGATTATGTATGAGGATTGATTGTTGTTGTCACTGAGAGAGAAGTCTGTGTTGTAAGATATTCAGCTGGGTGCAAAGATCAACCCTCTAGCTAGGTGCGCAAGGAAGGGAGATAGAGAGAAGAGATAAGGAGATAAGATCTGCAAGCTAAGAGTGCAGATAGAAATGTAAGCTTTCACCTAATATATTATAGAGCATAGTTCTGTGGACGTAACCCTAGGGAGAGGGTGAACCATGTATATCTTGTGTTGTGAGTGATTGATGTTGTTTTCTTTACTTCTATTACTCTGATGATGCATTAGTATGTTAGATTTGATATATAACTATGCGAAGTAGGTTTATTCTTAAAAAGAATAATATGATCTCCATGTGTGGTTTCCTTGATTCCACTTGCATTTCCTATGGTTGTAGACACCTGTGTCCTACAACCCCCTATTGCTACTTTGGGTGAGACTACATCTGCTTCACAGCTGTTGCCAAAAGGGCCAATAGTTAGGGATTGTTGGTGTGTTATTAGAGTTGAACCCTGGGTATGCCCTTGTGTCAACAATTGTTGGTTGGAGTAATTGTTCTTTCTATTAGATAGTTGTTTGCTTGATTTTTCTAATAGGATTTTTTCTAGTGTGTTCTTGGTTTTAAACGCTATTTAAGCCTTACTGTGTCGTTTGATCTGTTCACAAAGTGGAATATCAAGAGATCCATTAGTTTTGAAGGCTTCAGGGCCTGCCACCAGTTGCATTAGATCCACCAGCATCACCGTTACGATGAAGACTTGACCAACAAGGATCGTTTGAAGCGACCAGGACACAAGAAACTATGCCTAAGCCTACTTCAAGAGGAGATTACTCGACTCTGAAGGAAACTACTATTTATGACCTTGGAGAAGAAGATCTTGGGCTAGCCAATCCTTCGATCACTGACTTTTCGACGGCAATATTAGTACAAGTTGTCCCTCCTAAGATGACACATGTTGAGCACTAGTAATTCTTACAAGTAGCCATGGAAGAAAATGTTTCTACTTCATCCAAGAGTCCTCATACTCTCATTTCGTCTACTACCATAGGGGGTATGTTTCCCCCTAACCCACCTTCTCTAGTTTGGACCATAGTGGTTTAGACTCCCTCTACCTCGGGAAGTGGTCTGATACCATCATCAGTGATGACCACTGCTCCATTTATGCAGATGCGACGGGCCCTCCATTTTCATATGGGATGCCCGACTTTGATTCAAACTCAGTCCTTACCTACTCCACCCTACATACCATGGGTCTGAGGATAGGGAGCTCAAAAGTTCCCGTGCAAGGGTCTACTGGGGCACATTTAGTCCCCTTCAATGTTATCCCTTACGGTGGGGGTCATATACCTCCTTCGTCCCCCTCGCTCGGTGGTTCTTTCCAGCAAGCCATAAGGCTGAATCCTAACTACATATTGTTTGGAGCAAGAAGTTTAGAATCTTTGTCTTACACTACATCATTGGGATCACTTCCATTCTCTTTTTTTGGCACGTTTGGTAATAACCCTTTTTCTTCGGCTATCGTCTCGGCTGGGGGAAGCCCCAGTTTTGGGAAACAAAATATTGTACATGGTACTATTCCTACACAGAGGGATTACAAGAATTTTCTCCTCACAAGGACTTTGGGATCCTTTCCAGGGATCATTTCCCTCACAAGGGATTTCAGTCGGGGGCAACCCTTTCCATGGTCAATAGAACCCTAAGAAGAGCTCATTACCTATGCATGTTGGATCAGCTGGGGAAATACCCTTCCAAAATCCTTGGAATACAATGCAGGGATAAATCCCCTCCCAACCCATGTCATCCAATTATGGGAGTCATCCGATGATTTCCCAACAAACGCATTTTATGTATGTTGGTCAAGACCATGGTTTCTACCAGAACCCTGGCCAATAGTCCAACTTTTCTTGGCAACCTCATGCTAGTCAAAATCCAAGACCCCTTTTTCCTATACATAGTATTCAACCCAAACTACCATTTCTGGAAACACTACATATGCCAGACCTGTCAAGGTTGCTCAATGACCCAATTTGTCATGATCCCCATTGGCCCCCCATGCTGACTAAGTTTCCCTCGTATATTCCGAAATTGGAAGTCGAGCCTTGCGAAAACCCAGGTGATCACGTGACAACCTTCCACTTATGGTTCTTTTCAAACTCACTTCAAGATTACTCCATACAGTTGCGCCTTTTTCAATGCACTCTTATTGGGGGTGTCACGAAATGGTATATTGAGCTCAACCTCTCAAGGTATTCTTACCTTAATGACTTGGTAATGGTCTTCCTAAACCATTTCCAGCTACCCATGAGATAAGATGCTAGCACCGAATCGCTGGCCAACTTTGAGTAGACTAAGGCTGATCATATCTTTGATCACATCTGAGAATGGAGGCATCGAAAGAGATTGATTAAGTTACAGATCCCACCAGATTTCTTTCTAGAGTGGTTCCTAAAGTCTTTGGTACTAGTTCTATCCAAGGATGTTGCAACTTCAAGAGTGTTTTCAAAGGAGGAGGTGACAATGAGAGCACAAAATCTCAAACTGATTTACTCTCAATCTCACTTTCTCTATGAGATTTTTCCAGATGCACCAAGGTCCATCCTAGACAAGGCCAAAAAAAATTTTGGACCCCATGTCAATGGTATTGTGGGCTCAGCACAAGGAAAGTCTATTGATCTATTTTCAAATCAATTGCAGCAATTGTCAATACAATAGATTGTGGCCATCCATACATTCAGTTCAGTTGCTCCCCCTACCCAAATTTCGGATGTAGACACTGTGTATTCGATGAACCTGAAGGCCAACCAACCACCTGAAGGAAAGAAAAAAAATGAAACAAGAAGGGTAAAGGGGACAAAAAGGCTAATAACAATGTTGGCAGAGGAAAAATAGAGAAGAGAAATTTGCAGTATCTGTGTAAACTTTGCACGAAAGACCACCTGACTCACCTATGCCCTCGACTTGCAGAGGCTCAAAAGATATTGGCACAACAACATGGGAAAAACATGGCTCAAGATTCAACACCCTTGAGCATGGAAGGGGGTAGTCAGGGACCCCCACGTCTACTGGCAATACCTCAGCTACAAATCTTTACATGTTGAAAGGTGATTCTCATATATCGACTAGGAAACGAGATTATGGAATGCCAGGATCTGGAGAAAAGGGTAAAGAATCCACAAACCCACCATTTCCTCTCCATATTGAGAAGACAATGGGTGAAACAATGACAAACATCCCCAAAATTGCATTCAAGAAATCTTCTCATAATCTGAACGTGAGGGCTTCCTAGAACTACTCCATTGTGGAAGATTTGGCACAAACCCCTTGCACGGTGTTCTCTTTGGAAGTCATCCAAAGCTTCCTTTCACAGAGAGAAGCCCTATTATCTTCCTTGGGATTTGTAGAGACTTGTAACCCGGGAGCGATCGTTCTCGATCCAACTGAATTGAAACCTCGTCTTCCTTACCATGTTGCATTGAAGATAGTAGTGGCTCACACCATGAAATATTTTACTTGGAATATATTTTGCACGATGGTTGACGAGGGAACCTCGACTTGCATGATGTCATTGGCATGTTAGAAGGCTATTGGCCAACCTATTTTGTCTTTGTCACCTACATTGCTTACGACATTCGACGATCGTTTGTTCAGACCACATGGAATCATTCCTTCTTTCCCCATGTAGTTAGGAGGAAATACTGTGTGTGTCAAAGTTGAAGTGGTCGATGCACCCCTTAGCTACAAAATTTTGTTAAGAAGGAGTTGGACCTATGCAATGCATGCATCAGTTGCTACAGTCTTTCAGGTCTTGTTGTTTCCACATGAGGGTCAAATTGTGACCATTGACCAGTTGTCCTTCTCCCATCCCGACCCTTAATTAGGGGCATCCATGGTCTTGATGATTGATAACCCTCATCTCATCACCATCAACATAGGGGTTGGTTTGTGTCCATCCCTGATGGGTAATTTCATTTTCCCACCTCCTTCTGGCAATGTCAAGCTTATATCGGCTGCCCCAGCTTATATCGGCTGCCCCCGACCACCCTAGGGCTGAAAATTTTCAAATGTCGTTGTTCTGAACAACTTACTTTCATGATCTCTGGACTCTTCCTTCCCCATCAGCCTCCATGGAAGGGACAGGGCATTATGGCATGGCCATGCCCTTGTCCGTGACAAAAGATGTCTACAACATTGTCCAACAAGCTTTGACCGACCTTGATCTGACTCCCGCACAGGAGTTTGATCCAGTTCTCGAGCCTATTTGGGATCAAGGTTCTCTTACCACTACAGATTATTTATACCTAGTATTTCCCTCAGACAAGGTGATTCTTGAGGCATTGACTGGTCCGGATAGACCCTGGGATGATCTCTATCATATATCATACTTCCTCCCAGAGGTAAGGAGAATAGAGGCAGGAGAATTTGTGTTGACTATGAATGGAGATAGGTCTTGTCCTATTAATCTTCTGGATACACACGCAGTTTATGTCGAGGTTAATATGGAAAGTATCTCTAAAACGATCCCTATAGATATCTCCAGAACCCCTAGCGTCATGGAGAATGTTTTCATCAAAGTGGAATGCTCCCCCGAAGAGATTCGAATTTATACAGAGTTATTTAAAGAATTATGTGACATTTTTGCCTAGTCTTATGAGGAAATTCAATGCATAGACCCAAGAATCATCGAACATGAAATAACAACTTATCTTGATGCCAAGTCGGTCCAACATAAGCTTCATCCAGTGAATCCTCGGAAAGAGACATTAATTAAGGCTGAAGTAGAGAAACTGCTTAAAGTCGATTTTATCTACCCTGTATAGTTGACGGAATGGGTGTCAAACCCTGTTTCGGTTAACAAAAAATAGGGTATGATTCGTGTGTGCATGGAATTTTGTGACTTGAACAAGGCCTATCCGAAAGATAAATTTCCCACCCCATTCATCGATCATATTATTGATGAATGTGTAGGCTGTAAAGTATTTTCATTCATGGATGGTTTTCCAGGATATAACCAGATTCAAATAAAAACCGAAGACCGACATGTTGGTAGCCCTACATGATTTTTTCTTTTTCAAGTGACAAATGACAATTCCTGTAGCTGCCTACACCTCATCCTGTAAATATTGTTATTTGAAGGTGACTTTTCGGTTATAAAAAGGATGTTTTGATTGTTCCTATTTATTTTTATCTTGCGTTTTCATACTTCATTCATGACTGAAAACAGGAATGAAGAATTAAAAATTAAAATCACATTGCAATTGTGTCTAAGGCTTAGTCTTTAAAAGGGTCAATGTACTTACATCTCTTTTAATGAATGTTGTTTTGCTTTGATTTTATCACATATCAATGAAACACTTATTTTGAGTTTCTCTTGGATTGTAATCTTATATTTTGGATCCTTTGTATACCAAGAATCAATTGGCATATGTACTATAGTCTTGTTCATTTAAATTCTTGGTAAATAAACTTTTATTTTAAAATTTTGATTTGCACTTGGATTGTAAAAACGCATCTCTCCTAACCTTTGCAAATCAAGGATACCCATTGCATGTCATGGGAATTAAACACACTACTATTGTACCATGTACCGTGTTTTTAGCTGGCAATTTGAAGTGATGGGCCTCTCATGACAGATCAAGGCCTAGTGTTATGCTCTGTATACAAAATGTTCATCACCAGAACTGCTCGAATTTAGTGTGTGAAACCCTTATGCTCACATTATGATCGTGTTGGTGTGAGTTTTAATCCTTTGTTTTTGGCTCAAACTTTCCTCTGTTTCTTCTACCTATTAAGCCCACAGTGAGTTCGGGTCGCCATTTTTACCATCTCTTCAAACCCTTATGTCTCAGGTCGTCTGATTTGAACCAAATGGCTCCCAAACTTTGTTGTTGTATTATGATGCGAGTGAGGATCTTAAGAGCTAGGGTTGGGATATGTTTCTCAGAAACTTCCAGGGTTATAACTTGCAAGTGGCCAAAGAGTTTGCCCTTACATTTGATGGATGCAGAGCCAAGGTGGGTTATATTCAATTGGAGATCACCGAAGAATTTTTGAGCAAAGAAACAGGCCTCCCTCTCAATGGTCAAAAGTGGTTTAAAAATTTGAAGTTGGACGAAATACCCTGGAGTTTGTTCGTCACCTCCCAAAAAATTGAATGTTGTGACAAAGGTATTCCAGTCTCCCTACTCAAGGTTAGATGGCATGGTTTGTTGGTAGTTTTAAGGTAATTTGTTACCTATGAATTCCATTATGGATTGGTCTTACTTTACCACATACGATTGCTCATGCATTTTATTGGACTTCATTTAAACATGTCGTTTTACCTGTTAAGAGTTTGTATAAAATGTCAAAGCAATACAAGAGGCAGAACTTGGATTACAGCCTTTTTCATCATGGGTTGATTAAATTACTGTTAGTTCATCATTTGAAAACACTTGGTCTAGATTGGGACGGTTTCATAGCCCGTAATGGTTTTTTTGTAGTAAATTCCGTAGATAACCCTGTGGTGGATAAACCCATGATAGATAGACCTCTTGGGTTCTCAAGTGTCAAGCCAAATTTCTTGTATGAAAACCCTCGTGAAAAGGAATTTCCTGATCAGTCATTGTGTGAACAATAGGATGATAGTTCTAGGGTTATTAAAACTCATGAACATGAACAAATTGCTTTCCTCAATCCCACTGTAAAAACCAACAACAAACACCCATGTAAACAGCCAAAGAAAAATCAATAAATAGGGTTTCGTAAGAAGAGAACTAGCCGTCTCTTTTCAAGGAGTCTACGAAATAGATCCAAATCTCATGTGAGGTCGATTGATTCGATTGAAATCCATGACAATTCTGAATCCGAGATCCAGAGGTTTCTGGCACAAGAAGATCTGAATTGTTCTGAATCATATCAACCATTCGATTATGTGAATAATCTCCCACCGTGTTTGAAAGACAACAAGGAATTTATAGGTATCAAAATCGTTCAAAGGCTAACAATGGGTAGTAGTGATGTTTTACCACACAATTACACAATTCCTCAACCAATTTCCCCTGCTGCACATTGTGAAGTTTGTTTATGTTGGATAGGTCAGTACTACACAAACATCCCTATCCTTCAAGCGAGGATCAAAGCTCTCATGGCTCAAAATGACTCATTGGAAAATGAAAACCGTGAGCTCAAGGCCAATGCACAAATACAAGTAAAACGCTTGAAGAGGACATACACTATCATAATAAAAAACGTTGACAGTGTCAAACATGTCATCAATTCTAAGATTTTGTGATTCAATTTTTATTATCAGTTGGATGGTAATATTGGTTTTTATCACAATTATGATTTTTGTTATTTTTCTAATTAATCAGATTGATTTAGATTTTTCTTACCAATAACAAGACTACCTACAGAATCAAGAGATTCTGTAGCCAAGTCAATTCTCATATAAAATTTGGAAATTATTAGTTAAATGAATATTTGACTTACTCATTTCATTTTTCTTTCAGGGTAGGATGTATCTTATGATGATCTCATAGGGTGGATCATGCTGGACTTAGTTAATTAGCCATCTGTTTTGGATTATTTTGTAAATAAGAGTAAAACGCTCATAATTTTGAAGATATAGTTTGATATTGAGTGGTTTTTATACCCTCTCTATTTGTAGCTCTTAGATCTTTTTGAGATCTGATCCTATATTAGAAGATAGRAATTTTAACTTTCACATACTCTTTAAATACTCCATATTTTGTAATGGAAATCAGGTTGGCTAAGGGTAAGAGATGGACGAGTGATTCCTGAACTTAATGAAACAACATATATGTAGTTTGGMTTTAGCCTTTTGTTAATGATGTTTTCATTTATGTTTTGTTAATCATAATACATTAATAGGTCGGATAGCTTTAGACTTAATGATCTATTATGTGCAGGTTGTTTATATTATAAATACCATATACAACTTGTTTCTCAAAATATAAATGTTGTGATCATATCTTCAATTAGAACGATAGGATTTATCTTTGATTTTTAATCGAATGATGAAATGCATAGATTGCTTTCAGATTTATCTTGTTGTAATCATGTGTAATTATGAGATCACAGGTTTCTGTTTGTGTGTCTTTTTCTGTCATTAAAACCTAAGTTGCTAATACATGTTATGTATTTATTTAAAACAGTCACAAGGTTCATTGCATATTTCTCTCTTGGAAATGGTAGTTGGATGTTCTCCACTCATGCAGATGCTTGGATACACATAACTAACTCACTAACAAGTTAGCTCCTTGTATTTTTCTATCATTCACATATCACTAAAACTAGAATGTATGATTCATCTTTTGACTATCCACACATTTATGTTTCATTGAATTTTGTTTATGCAAAATTAGTTAGATCTATAAAGGAAAACTAAATTTTTTTTTAAATGTGCTTTCTTTATCTACTACTTAATAGAGATAACTTTCGCATTTGATTTCATAAGTTTCGATTAAGACTTGCAAAATGTATATGATGTATATAAGTGATATTAGTGTAGTTTATGCTTAAAATATCTACAATAATTATATTATTGCATATGTACATATACAATATACAATATCTAGTAATTAGTTAGTGATTTCTTTCTCTTGTTTATTTTCTCTTAGGATTTTAGATTGGCTAACAGAGCCATTAAAACCGTCAGAACGAGTTACACCAAATGGCTTGGGTTATTAAGACAACCCCAAACCGGACTCGATATTCCAGTTGACGGATGGTCAATTTCATCCGTTAACAAATGGCACTAGAAGGAGCGCCTGAATACAATTGATGGCACGTCGAAGTGAAAGACTCCTCCCCCACACACTCGCTCCCCTATAGTAACATGGAGTCATTCTGACAACAACATTACTTATGAAACAACAACTACCTCAAATGAAAATCCCCAGATTCTCGTTGAGCCAGTAACACCAAACTCCTAAGGGTTTGACATACAAGAAATTGTTTGTCAGTCACTTTTAAGAACACACAGTTCTTTGGCTTGTATCAGACAACCTTGTAGGCCACTAAATCAACAATTAGATTTCTCTGATATCAGAGAACAGCTTGAAGGAACTGGTCTACTTTTAAACCCTCTAGAAGACAATACTATCAATCCTACCGATACACCTATTCTTGGAGCCAGGGGATCTGGTATTCCACCTTCCCCACCTCATTTGTCTCCATCCTCTTTAGGAGGAGAGTCATCTGACGAAGGCACTTCATCATCTAAACCATCTCAGCCTTCGACACCACCTACACCCATGGAAAATCAAAACAATGTTGCCAAACCATGGCTCGATCAAGATGTTGTGGTTGTACCTGGACCCCAACACCCTTTACCAAAACACCCGGAGAAATGGTTACCTAAGTTTGATCTAGATTCTAAGAAAATCGTAGAGGATCACATAAATAAATTCATGCTATCCATTAGACTTTGAAGTGTATAACATGAATATGTAGTATGTATACTTTTTCCTTACACGTTTGAGGGAAATTCCTCTACATGGTATTTCGCCCAACAACCTCACACCATTGTATATTGGGATAGATTTGAAACCTATTTCCTAGAGAAGTTTGGAGATGATAAATCTCTTGAAGTCTTGGTTATGGAACTTTCCAGCTTAAATATGAACCCCAAGCATAAAGTAAAATATTTTAACCAAAGGTTCCTTACGTTAAAAAACTGAATCCCCAACGATTCAATGCCCACAGAAAGCCTTATTGTGGCATATTACACTAAAGTTATACACAATAATATAGCAATTTGGGTTAAAAGGTCTAAGAAGTCTATGTTGCTAGAAGCCTTCGAGGAGGCAAGCCAAATCGAAAAAGATATCTTGAGCTTGAAAGACAATCTTAGTAATGAGGCAGAAATAACCCCATCTTCTAAGAAGAAAATATAAATTCTTACTAGTCCTTCCCAAACCAAAACCCAATCAGAAACTGAAAACTTAGAAAGTTTGCAAAAGGTTGTCCAAAAATTATTGAATCAAGTCATAGATTTGAAGAGATCAGTCGAAGAAGCATCCTTAAGAAAAGGGAGTTTTAAACCTCCTTTCAGAAAGCCTTTTCCCCCAAACTGGCCAAATCCGACCCTTGAGGGTCTAAATTTTGAAAGCTTACAATACGCTCTGCAAACTATTCTTGAAGAACATGACAACTTGGTCCCTCCTGAAAGTTCAAAAGACATAGTAGAAGAAGAATTACTTGAAGAAGAGGAGTCATCTCCCAATATCTTCGGGCATTTCTACGACAGTATATTTCAAGCAAATTTTGAAATTGTCCATCCTTACAAAACCAGAAGCAAAACACAGGGTAAACCCTCTTCTGAAATAAGTATTAATGTGCCTCCGAAATAATTGAAGCAAGTTGAAAAAAAACATAATTTAGCAGCCCCAGTTTTAGAGTATGATTTGATTGGAGACATAAAGGAACTCATGGCTAATATTTTTGTTTACGAACTTTTGAAATTCCCTCTTCTTCTGTAGAAAATGCTTCAGAACATCGCAAAAAATAGTAAAAAAAACAATCTGAACAACAAGAAAATTGCAGAAATCAGTTCTAAAACAGCGCAAAAGATCCCTACTAAAACAACACTTGAACCCCCAGATAAAATGGATCTCACTGAAAAAATTGTATCAAATGTAGATCAAGTAATTTTAGGGACAACGACTAAAAATCCACAGAATTCTGTTGTTAATACTCGCAAAAATGTCCCACCTTTCTTATTAACTTTTGAAATTTTCAATAGAAATGTACATAATTACATGGTAGATTCTGGCGCATCATCAAATGTCATGCCCTTGTCTGTTTTCCAAAAAATTAACGCAGAATTTCAACCTTCCAATCTTAAAATTATTATGAATGTTAAGGTAATGGGTGAACTAAAAAATGTGCTCATTAGATTATCTTCTAATACTAAGGTTCACCAAATTATTGACATCATTGTTGTTGACATTCCCGAAGTCTATGGTTTATTTTTTAATAGGTATTGGTCCAAGAAATTACATGGTTACTTTGCGACAGATTGGTGGCATTTTTGGCTCCAGAAAAATGGACAACCAAACAAAATTAGGATCAACCGTGAAATTTATCTCAAACACACCATGAAAGATTTGAATGATGCTAATGAACCATTTACTTCTTCCACTAATTCACCTGAAATGCAAGGAATGAACACCTTCTTTGGTAAATTCATGGTCGAAACTTCCCCCATCACCGATCCGGAACAACAATCAAAGATCATGACATATACTGAGTCAGAGGCTTTGCCGAATGTGCCAAACACTGCTGACGAAGCTCAGATATGGTCACTTTACTTTGATGGATCCAAATCCAAAGAAGGAGCTAGTGCAGGATGCGTATTCATCGACCGAGAAGGTAATAAAAATTTCATCATCTGTCAATTAGAGTTTGAATGCACTAACAATACTGCCGAATACGAGGCACTTTTGCAAGGATTCAGGAAAGTTGTAGATATAGACGTAAAGAACTTAATGGTATTCGGTGATTCAAAAATTATGGTCAGGCAGGTAAGAAATTCCATACATTGCCTATCACCACACCTGAAAAGTTACTAAACTGAGGTATGGAATCTAATGCACAAATTTTCAGCATTTAACATCAATTCCATTCCTATATTAAGTAATTATGAGGATGACTTATTAGTTAACGTCGCTTCTAAACTTTTGCCCGCAGAAGGCCTTTCTCTGAATGCATTTTCAATTGAGTTATTGTTCAGACCATCGATCCCAGACAACATTACTAATTGGAGAGTGTTTGATAATGATCAATAGATCATCAACGTTTTTCATATGGAGGACACTTTCCAAGGTGCAATTATCGATGAAGGCACTCACGATGAAAATCTTTGCAATCTCATGGTAATATCAGAGCCTAGATCTCCCAAATTGACATCTGATATGGTAAACTCTATTCCTAAATCTGTGGTAAGACTAGATAAGTTTTATGATTTGCATGATAAATTCAGAGGGTCGGTAAATTGTAAAATGAACAGTTATTCCTTGAATCATGAAACAATAAATCTAGGGACTAAAGATAATCCACAAAATATCAATTTGGGAGTGGGATGCTCCAAGCAAGAATGGTCCGCTTTTATAAAATTGTTTAAATAATTCAAGGATGTCTTTTCCTGGACATATGATGATTTAAAACCTTTTGACCCTAATATAATACAACATATCATCCCCATCAAACCCCAGACTCAACCTTTTTAGCAGAAGCTGAGAAAGATGCACCCTAAGTTGGAACCAACTGTCAAGAAAGAACTAAATAAATTATTTAATGCAAAGATAATCTTCCCAATGAGACACACACAATGGGTGTCTAATCTAGTTCCTATAAGGAGGAAAAGTGGCAAAATTCAACTCTGTGTCGATTTTCGTAACTTGAACCAAGCGTCTGAAAAAGACAATTATCTGGTTCCTCCAATGGAACAAATTCTTCAGCAGGTATCTCGTTCTGAAAGACTATCACTGCTAGATGGTTTTTCAGGATACAACCAGGTCCTCATGTCTCCACCAGACCAGCTAAAAACCACTTTTCGTACCCCATGGGGCGCTTATGCCTAAAGGAAGATGCCTTTTGGACTTATAAATTTCAGGGCCCCTTTCCATAGAGCAATGGATATTTATTTTCGTGGTCTCATAAATCAATCTGTAGTAGTCTATCTTGATGATGTTACTGTTTTCTCCAAAAACAAGAAAGATCACTTGTCTCACCTTAGGTTTGTCCTAGAACGATGTCACAAGTATGGTATATCTGTCAACCCTAAGATGTCAATATTTGCATTGGAACAAGCAAAACTTCTTGGATTCATAGTATCCAGTGACTGGATGATCATCGATCCTGAAATAACTCAAGCCATTTCCAAACTTCCTCCTCACTCCTCCAAAACATCTATGCAATCCTTTTTAGGACAGATTTTGTCAGAAGGTTTGTCCCAAGTTTTTCAGAAATGGTAAGGCCATTGCAGAATTTAATTAAAAATTATATTCAGTATCGTTGGGGATCACAGGAAAATAAAGCCTTTGATTCCATCAAAAAAGCCATAGTGGAAGCCCCTTCCTTGATGAGTCCTGATTTCTCACAAGATTTCACTCTTTACACTTTCGCCTCTGACCGATATTATGTTGTTGTGTTGACCCAAAAGAACGTTGAAAGCAATGAAATCCCCATTGCCTTCATGAGATCAGCCTTCAAAGGCATAGATATTAACTACCTGGTTGTAGATCAATAGGCTTATGCAGTTTTCAAAGCAGTGAAACATTTCCGATCATATTTACCGAAATCCAGAACTAAAGTCATTGTGCCTTATCTTGTTGTTAGGAACTTGTTAGTACAAAAAGAATTGGGTGAAAAACGGGAAAACTGGATGACATCATTACAAGAGTATGACCTTGAAATAACCCTTGCACAAATTGTCAAAGGTCAAGGACTATGAAAACTAGTGGTTGATTCAGTTGAAGAAAAACAAAGTCAAATTAATGTCTCAACTATAAATCAGCATAATGAAAGTCAGATCTGTTGTACAAAAGTTGTTGCTAATTCTTGGTTTGATGATATTAAGTTTTATTTAACACACGGTTCTTCTCCTTTCCATCTTGATATAAAAAAGAGAAGATCATTAAGACTAAAATATACACCTTTCCAGTTGGTAAATGACGTATTATTCCATAAGAATTTTGATAATGTTCTCATGCGTTGTTTGGAAAGAGATGAAGTAGAGAAAGTATTATATGAACTGCATGCAGGTGTAGCTGGTGGGCACTTCAGTGGAGACACCACTTCTCACAAGGTATTAAGATCTGGGTACTATTGTCCCACGTTGTTCAAATATGCCCATGCGTTATGTCATAAATGCATAATCTGCCAAAAGGCTGCTGGATGAGTAAAAAAGGGAGCATTTCCTTTGCATCCTATTTCAGTAGATTCACCTTTTGAGCACTGGGGTATTGACTTCATTGGGAAAATTAACCCCACTTCTTCACAATAGCATAAATACATCATTACAAAAACGAATAATTTTACCAGATGGTCCGAGGTTGCACCGCTGAAAGTGGTAAACACTAATCAGGTGATATCTTTCCTTGACATGAATATCATCACTAGATTCGACATTCTCGAATGTTTGGTTTTTGATAATGCTTATTACTTTTCTTCCCTCGATATAAACTATTTTTCTTTGGAGAAGGGGATCAAACTTAAGTATTTTGCCAGCTATTACCCCCCAGGAAACGTCCTAGCAGAATCAAGGAATAAAAATTTGATCAAGATCATCAAGAGGACAGTTTCTGAAAACCACAAGAACTGGAACAACGTGCTTTTTAATGCACTCTGGGCTGATAGGGTGACTTTGAAAAACTCTATTGGTAATTCTCCTTTCTTTCTCATCTACGAAAGAGAAGCAATTCTCCCTCCTCATGTTCTGCTTCCCTCTCTGCAATTATCGCAGAAAGTTTAGGAAGAGGACTGCCCTCCTCTTGAAAGTTAAATTAATGCCTTGTTGAAACTAGAAGAAGTAAGAGCACAAGCCAGGGAGAGACTGGATCAGCATCAACAGATTGTGAAAGGCCGGTTTGATTCTAACTTTGCTTCGGATAGAAACTTCGAGGTGGGAGATTTGGTTCTCAAGTGGGATAAACCTCACAAAGGAAAAAGGGAACGCACCAAGTTCCATAATGTGTGGTTGGGGCCTTTCGTAATCGCTGCAAAACTAGGTCCCAGCTCATTCCACCTACAGAGTTTGGAGGGACAGCCAGACACCTTCCCGATGAATGGCCAAGCTCTCAAGAGGTATTTTTTCTGATAAATTTCAGACCCACCTTTGTACATATTTTTTTTGTTTTCATTTTGTTTTCTGGTTTTTGGTTCTTTTCATTTTGTTTGTTTTCGTTTATCTCTGAATAAGATTATGTATGTGTCACCTTTTAGTTCGTTTACGGAAACCAGATTGCCTCGTTATGAAGCAAAAGTCAAGGTCTTTTAGAGAATCAATGTTGTAACTTGTTGAAACGTAGATTAGATGAAGAAAATTTATGTTCAGGATAGGTTTCCTGGTTTCACTTTATAATTATGAGCAGTCACGACCATCTTTAAAGCTCTTTACGTTGTTCCTGTTTTAAACAAAAAAACTCAAGTATTCCTTCCTGTCCTCGGAAAATTGGTTTCATCAGAAAACTATTTTCAGATCATAATGAAGGTTATCAAGCAATGAATTAAAGGCTGAAAAATATCAAGTGTTATGAAAACTAAAAATTTCAGCATCACCCCGCTCTTCTGAAAGTCCATTAAATTTATGCCAAATTGAAAATAATTTCCAGAGAGTTGTGGGAAGTGTTTGTAAACCCTCCGAGATATTGAACAGGTCTGTGGGTAGCAGGTAAATGCATGCATGATTCCAAGACAACTTTGTTTGGGTAATGAACAGGCCTGGTGGCAGCGAAGCAATGTTGGGTTCAATAAAATTATCAGGTATAAATTTTGATATCAGTCATAAGTACCCTTCATTTATACTGAAATTTCTTGGACAGGGTAGGGGCGACAGAGTGGGGTAATTGAAATCCCTGTCGAGGCTATAGATGCATGCTGGCATTAGTGGCCTTGTCAATAGTATCGGATCCAGTGGCTTAAATATCGTTGCTCTCGTAGTTAAAATTTGTCACCAGATTTCATTTGAACAGGAAGATATCTGAAGTTGGACTGTGTAATGATTGTTGAAATTTGATTGATATGCTTGATGTCCTTCACTAGTTCTTTGATTTGTAAACATTCTAAGCAGTCCTAACGTGAACTTGTTGGTGATGCAGAGATAACTGCTTCTCCCAGTAAGTTGCCATTGTTCAAAGCCCTGCATGATTTTTTTTTTCAAGTGACAAATGACAATTCCTATAGCTGCCTACGCCTCATCCTGTAAATATTCCTATTTGAAGGTGACTTTTCGGTTATAAAAAGGATGTTTTGATTGTTCCTATTTATTTTTATCTTGTGTTTTCATACATCATTCATGACTAGAAGCATGAATGAAGCATTAAAAATTAAAATCGCATTGCAATTGTATCTAAGGCTTAGTCTTTAAAAGGGTCAATGTGCTTACATCTCTTTTAATGAATGTTGTTTTTCTTTGATTTTATCACATATCATTGAAACACTTATTTTGAGATGCTCTTGGATTGTAAGCTTATATTTTCGATCCTTTGTATACCAAGAATCGATTGGCATATGGACTATAGTCTTGTTAATTTAAATTCTTGGTAAATCAACTTTGATTTTAAACTTTTGATTTGCATTTGGATTGTAAAAATGCATCTCTCCTAACCTTTACAAATCAAGGATACCCATTGCATGTCATGGGAATTAAACACACTATGATCGTACCATGTACCTCATTTTTAGCTGGAAATTTGAAGTGACAGGCCTCTCATGATAGATCAAGGCCTAGTGTTACGCTCTGTATCCAAAACGTTCATCCCCATAAATGCTTGAATTTCGTGTGTGAAACTCGTATGCTCACATTATGATCACGCTGGTGTGAGTTTTAATCCTTTGTTTTTGGCTTAGAATTTCCTTTGTTGCTACTATGTCTTAATCCCACAGTGAGTTCGAGTCACCATTGTTACCATCTGTTCAAACCCTTATGGCTCCTCTCGTCCGATTTGATCCAAATGGATCCCAAACTTTGTTGTTGTATGATGATTTGAGTGAGGATCTTAAGAGCCAGGGTTGGGATATGTTTCTCAGAAAATTCTAGGGTTATAACTTGCAAGTGGCCAAAGAGTTTTCCCTTACATTTGATGGATGCAAAGCCAATGTGGGCGATATTCAGTTCAAGATCACCGAAGAATTTCTGAGCGAAGAAACAAGCCTCCCTCTCAATGATGAAAAGTGGTTTAAAAATTCAAATTTGGACGAAATACCATGGACTCTGTTTGTCACCTCTCAAAAAATTGAATGTTGTGACAAAGGTATTCTAGTCTTCCTACTCAAGGTTAGATGGCATGGTTTGTTGGCAGTTTTAAGGCAATTTGTTACCTATCAAGGTCGTTATGGCTTGGTATTCCTTTACCACATACAATTTCTCATGCATTTTATTGGATTTCATTTAAACATGTTGTTTTACCTATTAAGAAGTTTGTATAAAATGTCAAAGATATACAAGAGGCAGAACTTGGATTCTAGCCTTTTTCATCATGGGTTGATTAAATTACTATTAGTTCATCATTTGAAAACACTTGGTCAGGATTGGGATGGTTTCATAGCCTGTAATGGTTTTGTTGCAATAAATCCCATAGATACCCTTGTGGTGGATAAACCCATGATATAGAAACCTCTCAGGTTCTCAAGTGTCAAGCCATATTTCTTGTATGAAAACCCTCGTGAAAAGGCATCGCCCGATAATTTTTTGTGTGAGCAATAGGATGCTAGTTCTAGGGTTATTAAAACTTCTGAGCATGAACAAATTGCTTGCCCCAATCCCACTATAAAAACCAACAACAAATACCCATGCAAACAACCAAAGAAAAATCAAGAAATAGGGTTTTGTAATAAGAGAACTGGCTGACTCATTTCAAGGAGTCTGTGAAATAGATCCAAAGCTCATGTGAGGTTGATCGATTTGATCGATATCCATGAAGATTCTGACTCAAAGATCGAGAGGTTTCTAGAACAAGAAGATCTGAATTGTTCTGAACTAGATCAACCATTCAACTATGTGAATAATCTCCCACGATGTTTGAAATACAACAAGGAATTTACAGATATCAAAATTGGTCAAAGGCCGAAAGTGGGTAGTAGTGATGCTTTACCACACAATTACACACTTCCTCAACCGATTTCCCCTGCTACACATTATGAAGCTTGTTTACATTGGATAGGTCACTACTACACATACATATCTATCCTTCAAGCGAGGATCAAAGCTCTCGTGGCTCAAAATGACTCACTGGCAAATGAAAACTGTGAGATCAAGTACAACGCACAAAGACAAGTAAAACATTTGAAGAGGACAGGAAATATCATAATAAAAAATGTTGATAGTATCAAAGTTGTGATCAATTCTGATATTTTGTGATTTGAATTTTGTTATCAGTTGGATGGTAAGATTGGTTTTTATCACAGTTATTCTTTTTGTTATTTTTCTAATTAATCTTGATTGATTTAGATTTCTGTTACCAATAACAAGACTGGCTACAGAATCGAGAGATTTTGTAGCCAAGTCAATTCTCATATAAAATTTGGAAATTATTAGTTAAATGAATATTTGACTTGCTCATTTTGTTTTTATTTCAGGGTAGCATGTATCTTATGCTTATCTCATAGGGTGTAACATGCTGTACTTAGTTAAGTAGCCATCTCTTTTGGCTTATTTTGTAAATAAGAGTAAAACTCTCATAATTTTGAAGATATAGTTTGATATTGAGTGGTTTTTAGACCCTCTCTATTTGTAACTTTTAGATATTTTTGAGATCTGATCCTATCTTAGAAGATAGGAAGTTTAACTTTCACATACTCTTTAAATACTCCATATTTTGTAATGGAAATCAGGTTGGTTGAGGGCAAGAGATAGACGAGTGATTCCTGAACTTAATGAAACAACATATATGCATTTTGGCTTTAGCCTTTTTTAAATGATGTTTTCATTTACGTTTTGTTAATCCTAATACATTAATAGGTCTGATAGCTTTAGACTTCATGATCTATTATGTGTAGGATGTTTATATTATAAATATCGTCTACAACTTGTTTCTCAAATTATAAATGTTGTGATCATATCTTCAATTAGAATGATAGGATTTATCTTTGAGTTTTAATTGAATGATGAAATCCATAGGTTGCTTTCAGATTTATCTTGTTGTAATCATGTGTAATTATGAGATCACACATTTATGTTTGTGTGTCCTTTTCTGTTATTAAAACCTAAGCTACTAATACATGTTCTGAATTTATTTAGAACAGTCGCAAGATTCATTGCAGATTTCTCTCTTGGACATGGAAGTTGGATGTTCTCCACTCATGCAGATGCTTGGATACACCTCACTAACTCACTAACAGGTTAGGTCCTTTGTAGTTTTCTATCATTTACATGTCACTGAAACTAGAATGTATGGTTCAACTTTTGACTATCCACACGTTTATGTTTCATTGTATTTTTTTTTATGCAAAATTAGTTATATTTATAAAGGAAAACAAAAAAAAGTTTTAAATGTGCTTTCTTTATCTACTTCTTAATAGAGATAACTTTCGCATTTGATTTCATAAGTTTCAATTAAGACTTGCAAATTGTATATGATGTATATAAGTGATATCAGTGTAGTTTCTTCTTAAAATATCTACAATAGTTATATTATTGCATATGTACATATACAATATATAGTATCTAGTAGTTAGTTAGTGATTTATTTCTCTTGTTTATTTTCTCTTATGATTTTAGATTGGCTAACAGAGCCATTAAACCTGTCAGAATGAGTTACACCAAATGTCTTGGGTTATTAACACAACCCCAGACCAGACTCGTTCTTCTAGTTGACAGACGATCAATTTCGCCCATCAACATGACATAAAATAGAGTTTGTTTGTCCTTGGGGCACATTTGCATATCGTGTGATGCCTTTTGGCCTGAAGAATGTCGGTGCAACTTTTAAGCGGGCCATGTTGTTTTCTTTCCATGACCTTAGACATATAGTTGAGGCTTATATTGATGATCTAGCATCACACTCTCGCAAGATATCTGATCATCCCACACACCTTCGACTATTCTTCGAATGATGTCGCTACTATCGGGTTCGCTTGAATCCTAACAAGTGCAGTTTCTACGTGACGTCGAGTCATCTCTTAGGTTTCATTGTTTCAAAAATAGGGATCATGGTTGATCCTATTAAGGTTGATGCGATAGTTCAATTGCATCCCTTGTGCACAATACCCCAGCTTCAGATCTTGCAGAGGAAAGCGAACTTTCTTCGGCATTTTTTCACGAACTACATTGAGATCACTAAAGGGTTTATGCATATATTGAAAAATGAAGTCCCTTTTTGTTGAGACGAAGCCACTGAGCGCTCTTTTGAAGTGTTGAAACACACCCTTATGTCTGACCCTATACTTTGACCACCCGATTATAACATATATTTCTTGTTGTTCTTGGCCACTGCAAAGTCAACCATCAGCATGGTATTGGTTTAAGAGGATGATATCCTCGAGGACCATGTTATTTATTACCTGATTCAAGGCTTGGTTGGGCCGTAACTCATCTATTCCCATGTTGAGAAGCTTGCTTTGGCAGTAGTGCATGTTATCTAGCGCTTATATTATTACATTATGCTTTGAAATACCACTGTCATTACCCTTGTGAACCCCTTTCAATATGTGTTGACACAATGGGTCATTGGCGGAAAGATCAGTAGATGGATTGTAATCTTCCAAGAATTTGACTTGGATTTTTTTTCCGCGAAATCCAAAAAGTCGTTGGTCTTTGCGGAACTTATTTCAGAACTTTTGGTCAAATCAAGTGATGTCACACCCGAAGAATCGCATATCAAAGGAGATATTTTTTTGATCGCATCTTTGGACCCGTCAGATGGAGATATACTATTCTATATTCAGACTTTGAAGTTCCATGTGTCTTCTTGCTGCGATGAGCATCGATGAATTCGCCATCAGGCACGAAAATATCTCATAGTCAATGACACTTTGTATCATCAAGGTGTAGATTGCATTCTTCATCGGTTCCTTATACATGAGGAAGCAGAGCTCATTCTTAATGACTACCACACTAGATCATGTGGTGTTAATTGTTTTGGGTTGGAAACATCCAAAAAGATTCTATGTGTCAGTTACTTTTGGCCTACATTAATCAAAGATTGTGTTGAGTCGGTCAAGAAGTGCCACCCATGTCAGATATTCTCTCGCAAGATGTGGGCACATCCTGCTCCCATGTTTCCTGTCATTGTTTTTGGTCCTTTCACTAAGTGGGGGATTGACTTCACTACATGTCACCCAGCTTCATCCAAGGAGCATAATTACATCATCGTAGCGGTAGACTACTTCATAAAGTGGGTCGAGGCTATGCCAACATTTAACAGTGATGGAGAAACAACAACACTTTTCATTTCTAATCAGATAGTAGCAAGGTTCGACATCCCGAAGGATATTTTCACTAACCATGGCAGTCACTTCCAAAATAAAATGATGACCGAGTTAACATCAAATCTTGGGTTGAGGAAAGAACATTCATCACCCTACTACCCATAAGTGAATGGTCAGGTTGAAGCCGTGAATAAGTCTCTCAAGACTATTCTTCAGTGAACGATCAATTCATCCAATTCAAATTGGCATTTGATGTTGTACTTGACATTGTGGACCTACCGAACGTCTGTAAAGACTGCCACCGGTTTCTCACATTTTCAACTTGTATACGAGTTGGAAGCAATCTTGCCTATTGAGTGCCAGATCCCATCTTTAAAGTTGGTAGTGGAGTTACTGCCAGACACTTCACTGCTTGAGGAATGACCATTATATATTGAGTATCTTGATGAGAAAATCCTTGATGAAGCCTCGGACAATGAGGCTCATAAGAAACAATTCAAGTGTCAATATGATCAATATGTTCATCCTCAGATTTTCTTCGAAGGTGCTCTTTTCCTAGTCTATGATCAAGACAAGGATCTCCTGGGGGCAGGCAACTTCAAACCCATGTGGTTCGGACCATTCATTGTGAAAGATGTCTTAAACAAGGGCACTTACCGTCTAGTTGACTTTGAGGGAAATTCCTTGGAGGAGCCTAGGAATGGGCTCTACCTCAATAAGTACTACTCTTAGCTTGGTTGCTTGGGTGACTTCTTGTACATATGTATAGTTCTTCTGCAGGTTTTTTGTCTTTTTTGTTTTATGGATGTGTGGTTATTTATGTCATCTTTTTCACTGTGGTAGATGTTAAGTGAATCAAAGGTGTTCATTGCATTTGTGGATGACACTAGCTGACACACTCGGAGGCTTGTTTCCACGGCTTGGGTGATTTTCACACGTGGAGGCCAATTGCTATCTTCTAGAGGTATCTGTCTAGGTGACGCCACAAACAATGTCATCGAGTACAACGCAGTGATATAATTTCTTTGTGACGCTTTGTCACATGGAATTTCTGACCTCCAGGTCTACTTATATGCTAAGTCGATTGTGTCCTAGTTAAATGGGGTTTACCGAATTTATGATCCTAATTTGCACCAATGTTTCCTTAGGGTGCATCTCTTATAACGTTACTTTGATTACATTACATATATCCATGCTGCTAGGAGATTAAATTAAATGATAGATACTCTAGCTAATCAAGTATTACATTGGCATGTTGCAAACACATAAAAATAAGCACACACATACACATGTACATACATTTGTAAAGCAATGTGATCCATAAGATGAATAAAGATGTAAATATATGTGTTTGTGTGTGTCTGTGTGTGTGTGTGTCAAAAATGCCATGAGTACATAGGTGGGTGCGAACGCCTCAAAAGTAAGGTTCGGTATACATCACGGGGCTTATGCCCTAAAAAACTATATAAAGGTTCTCTCGGCACATAATAGTCTAAGCCTATCTAAACTTGGGGCCTATTTTCCCTACCGTAGTGAATGGCATCATTGGCCAAACGCGAGAAAAGATGGGCCTAATTCCATGGCACCCCCACTACATGAGGTTGTATGGAAGGCGGGAGATCCTCAATCTCAACCATAGGAACTATACGAGTGAGCGCAGTGAGGTTGTTCTCCACCCACCTCAAAAATCTATCACCCTCTCTGGCTGACGGTCCCCCTGCGATGACTAGTCTACTAGCTGCAACTGGTCTCACCTCTAGTTGAAGATGACGTCGAGTCCTCATGAAGTCCATCGAGTGCACTGGTCCCACATCTGTACATAACAGATACATGAAAGTCAGTACTCTGATACATATAAAAATGGTATATATAAAAACAATTAAAAACTAAATAATTTTAAAAAACATGTTACCTAGCTCTCCTCGCTCCTCTTTGGGAGGCATGGGCATGTCTGGATCTTTGGAAATGTTGATTCTAGAATAGGGGTAGTCTTCTATCGCTATAATCTATCGTTCCCACCATTCAAATAATTTTTCATCAAAGGCCTCTATGGTCCTCCCTCCCCCCTGACATGGTAGCAGTGTTTCCCATCTGCATACTGCTGGGAAGGAGGCCACATGCCCCCATACAGTCTCTCTAGGACTCAGAATGGACACTCTCAAAGAAGAAGAATGATCAAAGGATAGTGCCAAAACCAAATATTTTTTTGTTGCGCTCTCAACACTCTGTCAACTGCCTCTTCATTCATGTGAGCATGTTCATACTCCATTCATATATGTGTTCCTCCTGGCATTGAACCACACAATACATGTGCACTCGGGAAGCCTGGTGAAGGGCCGCAGATCCTATAATCCGCCCAATAAGTAGTAAGATCACTCTCAATGATAAACTGGTGATCTTTTGAATGGGAACTTGAGAACCTACCTTCTTAGTTTCGGCCTCATAGTACATCTTGATGTAGTCCTCAATGTTGAAAGGCCCAAGGGGGAATGTCCGAAAATGGACTAGTTCCCCTCTCCTCAAGAGGCCATTCAAGAAGTAAAAATCCTCAGTCATTGGAGTCAATGACTTCCCCTCTATCATGAATGCCTCTCCATCCGGATGTCAGTATTCAACCAAGGTATTTAGCAGCCTAGGTTGTGCCCTCATAAAAGGACACCGGAAGAATTTCCACAGCCCACATTGTTTCAATGCGACAATGGAAGTAGGGTCCTCATCCACCAGTTTATCAATGTCCTCATGTTCCCTCTCCTTCCAATGGACATACATCCTGTTCCATTGCAGATAAAAAGGGATTTATCTCTTGCATTCTTAATGTTTCCATGCTTTTGAGGGTGTACGCGGGTAGTTTTGGCCACAATCGGGTATGTACACAGGAAAAGTGTTTTCTTCCTAAGTGCATACATGGGCTATCCTTGGACAACCCGCGTACACATATGGGCACTCTTTTTAGGAGAGCATGCCCCCTCAAAAACAAAAAGAAATGAATAAATAAGGAATTGAAATGCAAGAGGGATACATTTGTACTTACTTGGTCTGAGCAGAAGTTCGTTTCATCCTTTGAAGCTCTCGGAATCAACTTCTTTAGCAAAGGGGATTTTTTCTCCTTTTGGTCAATTTTCAAAATGCAATGCTGAAAATGAGCTGCTAGCTTCTATTTATAGATGTTTTTGGCCCTTTTTGCCACTTTTTTGACCCCCTTTGTCATTTTTCCTGGATTGGAAATCATTTGATTATGTTCTTTAGTTTCTCATTGGATGTTACGATACACTTTTCCTTTTGGTTTGGTATCTTTTTGGGAGATGGGTCACTTTAAAGGTCCTTTGGTAAAAGTCATTTTTTCCAACTTTTTGCATATAAGTTAGGATTTTACCTCCACTTTTGCATCTAGTTGTCTTTTTCACTTTGCCATAGGACCGATCCCACCTAAGTGCAACACAGAACCTTCATTGCTTCTCTAGAAGTGTCATGATTAGGTGGGAGATCCTACCTTTACATGGATGCCCTAGATAGATCCTTGTTGCATTTTTGGCATCCATGTTGTCTATAATGAATTTAGGCTCGAGAGTCCTTGTTAATCCTGTCATTATCAAGATATTGAGCCTCATTCATCTGATGCACCATCATTCTTGGAATGACCCTTGGGACTCCAAAAAATGAGTGTGCTTGTTGTCTTTCAAACTCGCTTTGAAATCTGAAAGAAACATTCGACGAGACTGTATTTATGCTTTTTGATCTTGTCTGGATTAACTAAGAAAAGTAACCTTCTGGAGTCTTCTTTAATCCCTTTTCAAACTCTCTAAACATGAAAACATTGATGAGCGATCGTGTTTCCCTTCATGCTCACCAAACTCAAATATGAAGGCACGTCTGTCCGGCAGTATTTTACCCCTTTTTAGTCTGGATGGTCAATTGTACGAATAAATTTATACTCTAGGAACCTAGGTTCGCTAGAAGAGTATTCTCAAGTATAATTTTAACCCTTTTTCGGGCCTGAGGAAATAAATTTACGAAAAGGGAACATTCTCCTTGGTTTTGGTTTATCACCCTTTTCGTGCCTTGGAGATTACATGCGAAAAAGGAACCCCCACAGAGTCCATAGTTAAGATCTTTTTAGACTCCCTAAAATTGAAAAGATTGTTGAGTGATCTTGTTCTTTCACACTCATTAAATTGGTCCAGAAGAACATCTACTGGTATGAGTTTACCCTGTTTTCCGTCCTGTAGATTATGGAGGAAAAAGGTACACCTCAGGAGATTTGTCTTGCCAGGAGAGTTCTCCTCGGTGACCTTTTTACCTTTTCAAGCTAAGGAGACTAAACACAGAAAAAGGCAGTGAGTCCATAGTTAAGCTCTTTTCAAACTCCTTAAAATTGAAAATATTTTCGAGTGATCTTGTCTTTGTCACACTCGTTAAAATGGTTTTGAATAGACATCTTTTGGGTGCCAGTTTACCCAGTTTTCGAACCGACTAGACTATCTCCGAAAAAGGTACCCCTTGGAGTCTTCTTTTAGATTTTTTCAGACTCTCTAAAATGTGAAAAAACTATTGAGCTTACCTTCTTTGGGCTCGTTAAAAATTACATTGAAGGGGGTTTCATTGTGTCTTTCTAATCTCATTTGCATATATGTGTCTTTGGCCTAATGTCAGCTCCATGTTGCTCTCAATTGAACCTTTGAAGCATGCTTTGTAGCACTTTTCCTCTATGACCTGAAACCTTGACCCATGGAGGAATTTCCCCTGAGTGTCCCTTTTCCTGCACATGTATCCTTTCTCTAAGAATTAGTGTGTTCCTTGCACCTGGAAATAGTATGCTTTCTTGTGACACTCGTTCACCTTTGGACAGAAAATATGTATTCTTTTTTGGCAGCACAAAGAGTCACCTTTGGAAAAATCACATCCTTATGTTTGTTTGTTGAGCATTGGGATTTAGTATGACCTTAGGAAGTTGTTCTCACTACATAGAGTTGTGTCGTCCTCCAGTTGGTTACCCTTCCAAACACATGGAGATTTTGTGTTGCCTCCTGCATCGTGAACTTATGTCAATGTCATGTTGCCTGAGTCTGATCATATTTTTTTCTTTTGTCCAAGAGAAATTATACCCAACTTGAGTCAACCTTTCTGCAGTTTGTATATTGACCTCATGAGTTGTCCATCCCGAGAGTCCAATCAAGTCTTGATTCAAAATCAATGAAGTTCTATGCCTGATCATCAAGATCCTCTTGTATTTTCCCGATGAGTCGTCGAAGACCTTAGGGTAGTGAGTTATGCACTCCCATTATACTCCTACCTAAGTTTTAAAGATCTCTAATTTTTTGCTCGAGATATGAAGACCTCATCTTCGGCCATCGGGCATTATTAGCTTCTTGAAGATGGATACTATACTTGTATATCTTTGATTTTGAGATGTAGATATGTTGTGTATTGCTCATGGCTACACTTTATATAGTTATATGACATGGATCTGCAGTGTGTTTGATTGGCAGCCATGATTTATTTCATCCTAAGCATGGGTATGCCCGCCTCAGAGAGAAAATTGTTATTTTGCAGATGGCACCTCCCGAACTCTGGTCCTGGGCGCACTCATTTTCGTACATTGGTGAAGATTTTGTAATGTATTTCAGCCATCAGATTCTCTTCTGACCTCACACATTATGGGGCATTTGTTATAACCCTAAATTTCTCTACACATGCATACATAGCATTGGCCCTCTTACTTGTATTTTTTGCCAAAGCACTGTTGAGTTTCTCTTCTTAAAAAACCATTTTTTTGAAGATGTACGCACCCTGCACAATTAGTTCCCATGTACATACACTTTCTTCACCACTATAGCTCACGTACATATGCATGATGCACCATTACATCCCATGTATACTTGCAAAAGTTGCAAAAATAAAACGTTGCAAGGAATTTGTTAAGATTATGGGCTATTGGGTAGTTTCCCAACTAATCCATCGGCTATAGACCATCACCCAACTGAATAACCATCCTTTTTTTATATAAAGGATGTGTTGGGGTTTCATTTCACATCTAGACATAAGAACAGTGAAACTCTACCTGATTTCACATCCCCTCCTTGCCCAAGATATTGCAACCTTTTTGTGATAATTGCCTTAGCATTCCCTCATTAGCTCCTTCTTCCTCCATTATAACCCATTCACTTCCCAAGAATAGATTGGAAGGTTAAGAGGAGAAGTTTATACAAAGGTGCACTTGGAGCTTGGTGAAGAGGAGCCCAGACCAGGTTCATAGATGCTAGCCGACTTTGATTGTAAAGGTATAATCATTGTGTTATTAATAAAATAATTATTTTTCATGTCCCAAATGATGGTGTCTTAAATGATTTTTCTTATTTATGTTTTGACATTATAACATCTAACCCTAATTTGTATATGGAATAGCATGCTTGTCATTCTCTGTTTGTCAATATTTGGATGTAGGTCATCCCTGGGTGGAGGCGTCTAGTTAGTGGAACTTCCAAGCATGAGGAGGTCATCACCAGATGCAGGATTCAAGGTATAGTTACCCGATCTCCTTTTTCTTTCTTTATTCATATGAGTTTTGGTATGTTTGGGGTATTTTAGAGAATTAATTGACTTTTAGATGGTTAATCGATCTGCCTACATTCTGAACCCTGGTGTAGTCATAGGGGGGTTTTCCCGCTAACAATGTATAGTGAAGAATGATCAGTACATATATTATTTACAAGCAAAATTGGACTAAACACGAAATTAAAATAAAATCTGAAAAGAAAAACTTTATTCTAGAAGTATTTCTAAAACTCAAAAAGGGAAATGTAAACAATAAATAAACCTAGTATGTACAGGGATAAATCACCAAAGGTTATTAGGAGAAGGATATTTTGAGAATTTGACCATTGACAAGGAGATCCTCCAGGTCTCCCTCCAATGTCTTAAGACTTAATTTTCTTGATCCAATTTTCTCGTGAATTTGATAGGGACCTAGTCATAATTTTTGGAATTTGGTGTGTTTTCCTTTCATCATTGGTCTTATCTCATTTAAGAACTAGATCATGTTTTTGAAAATATTTATTCCCTGTAGAGGTCTTACCAAACCATCTTTTGATTAGTTAATGATGTTGTATTAATGTATTTTAAGATTTATCCCTCTCTTCTTCTAATTTAAGGAGCATGTTCAGTCTTTGTTGCATTATTGGGCATTATTTATCTTAGACAAATTGGGCTAGATGCATACAAGGTAAGAAAGTATGGGTAGAAAGTATAACTTCCTATTCATATAATGGAAAGAAAGGAGAGTTTTCCAGAGAATATTTAGGCATTACTTTATCAGCCCAAAGGGCATTAGGGAGGGATAATGTCAATTCCTTTGGTGTTCTATTACAATCCTTTTCAAAATTTTGATCAAATTTGTATTTGCGGATTCTACTACCCCATTACCTCAAGGATAATAATTGCCTGAGTATTTAATTTAATGTTATTTTCAATTGCATATTCATTAAATGTTAATGAATATAAATATTTGGCATTATCAAATACTAAGGATTCAGGAACACCAAATCTAGTCACAATGTAAGAGTCAAGGAAGGATATCACTTGATTTTCATTCATGACTTTGATAGGAACTCCTTCAGTCCACCTAGTGAAATAGTTTGTTGCAGCTAGGATAACTTTTTGCAGTTGATAATAGTTTAGGTCGATTTACCCAATCACATCTAAACCCCATTGTTGAAATGGGCATTCAATTGAAATTGGTTGTAAGGGAAATTTTGGCTTATTTTCTCTTCTATTTGAATTTTGGCATTCTTGGCATATTCTTGCATATGCATGTGAATCCTTGAATAGAGTGGGCCAATAGTAACTTTCCCTGAGGATATTGTGTGTAGTGGTATCTCCCCCAAAGTGTCCTCCAGATGGACCATCATGTAGTTCAAAAATGACATTTTTTTCATCTTCCTTTTCCAAACATCTTATGAAAAAACCATCATATTTATTTGTGAATAATATCCCCTGAGCAAGGTGGTATTGATCCTATTTGAGCCTAAGAGATCTCCTTTTCTGGTTTCCATGTACTATGGAGATTAACCATGAGTAAAATAATATTTCATTTCATAATATCATGGGTTAGTATTTACAGGGATGTAACAAACTTCTTTTTCCAACAAAATTTGATCTTCATAGAACTCAACTTCATCATCTTTATCCTTTGTTGATTCAACTTCCATCTTGCAGAGTCCTTTTCCTTTCATATATTTTTTTTCTTAATGTCTAGATCATACTCTTGTAGATTTGTCATCAAATTATGCCATTTATCTCCAAAATATTTTTGCACCGTGAAGTTTCTCATAGCAAGAGAAGGTATTATCACTTTGGTTTTGGATTTGAATAGGTACGGTCTAAAGTGTTTGACATCCTTGTGTTATCACATGAATTTGTCCAAGGTCACAGTTGATAGCCATGAGCATAGGAAAGCAGGCAAGTGTAGTTTGAAGTGGAAAAAATCCCTTGTTCATTTCAAGTTGGTGTCCTCTCTAGACACAATTGGAAGGTTTCCACAATTGGCAGGCAAATAAAACTTTGGTGGGGGCTCTAAAATAGTCGGTGCTCCCAGATCTCAAATCTCATTCAGATCAACGACCTCAAATAATTTCAGGGCCGCAACATGATCGAGATTTAAAAATCCTTAAGTGGGCCAAAATCCTAACCACAGTTTTGCAAGGTGGCTACGTGGCAAGAAGCAATGCATTTTGGGCCCAAAAAAGGTGTGAGCCTAAATCACTTCCTGTGGCCATGAAATCATGTGTGCATATGATGTCATATCCAACAATGACATGTGGCATCCCCTAATCATCAAGTCTCTTCTCCAATCCCAAAGAGGATTCAATTAATGAAAAAGGACCGATAGCTGAAACCTCATCTCATTCCATAAATGGGAAGTTTGGAAGCTATGGCCGAGGAGACAGAACTGTCAACCTGAGGTACCAACTAGATGGTTTCTTCTTACAAGCCCATACTAATTTGAGCTTGCATCTAAAAGGAAGAAACATGCATACTATGACAGAAGGAGGTGCAGATGAAAGGCTTTGAATGGAATGGCCAGATCACACTCCTAGAAGTTGTGAACTGATCCGATTATAAATAGATCAGTTCAAGATTTTGCTAAGGTTGTCAAATGGTTGAGAAGAGATCGCTATTCTATAATATTTTTATAACAGAGTTGTTCCCTGGTTTTGTATGAGACCTGAGATTTTCGCATTAATAGAAGTTTCTTTCTTTCACCATCTTGTTTAGACTATGCTGAAACACTCATGCATGGAGTATCTAGATGAGGGTTGTAGTTGTATTGTAATGTAGGTTTGATTACAATACTGATGTGACCAGTTTTAGTATTTTATTTGTTACCTTGTTTATTCTTATGATGAAATTCTCATGCATGGAGGATCCAGACGATTTGTTGTAGTCACATAGTAATGGAGGTTTGATTACTATGTTGATGCGATATATTTTAGAGTCTGAATCTTAAGTTCAAGAGTGCTCTTGTGCCTGTTTTTTTCTTCACCAAGTTGCATGAAGGTCGGATGCCCATGGAATACTTGTCCACCTTTCTCACTAAGTCTTCCTTTTTCTCACCTTTAACCTTAAACCACCGACTAAAGTTAATGAGGACCTCATTTCCATATGCATTTCTTGTCCAATTTCTGTGTTAAAACATTCTTGTACTGATCTTTGTCCATTTGACCTCCATTCATAAACTTACCTCAACAAACATTTTGATGGGTACTGGTCTTATCCTCTTGAAATATGAGGGTGACTCTCAATGATAACATTCTTGGCGTCATTCCTGGGGAATGATTTGAAGACATTTCCCTGGGATTGAATGACAAATAAATTTTGTTTTTGAAGGTGCATCAGAAATCAGTACCTTGAATATTGCAACTTGCACTTGGCGACTCCATTGTTTCAGTTGTGGCTCCCAAAGGAAGACACATGAGGTCTACTCCACAACTATCTATGGAAACACCTAAAGTTGACCCAGAGAACATTATCAAGAAAGGAAATACCTCCCAAGAAGGGATTCCAGCTGTTGTACTAGGTGATTCTAGTAATTTACATGATTCTTCTCTTAAAACTCCAGTAGTTGTAAGTAATTCTCCTTTTATACCATGTGCTCGAGTTTCTAGAATTTTATATTTTCAAAGATTCCTTGTTGAATCCTCCCCTTCCATGCCTCATTTGGAAGAATGAAGTTTTGACACCCCTATTTCCCCTGATATTGTAAAGTGGTTTATACCAAGAAGCTTAGAAGATTGTCCCACTTTGGGTTTTCCTACCCCTCCTGCTATCAAAGTTGTTGTATCTAAAGAGGGGGAATTTTTTTTTCCTTTGAAAGCCATATCATTCTCCTCCAAAACTCAATTTTTTCACTTTTTCCATAGAAACATAGCTCCAATCCCACCTGCCCAAACTCCATCTCCCCTTGGTTCTCCCACAATTCACATCCCAATGGCAGTGCTAATCCTCCTAGAAACATAATGGATGCCATAGTGGATTCTAGATATGCCCCTCTTTTTTTACCTCATCCTATGAATTCTCTCCAAGTTAGATACTACCTTAAGTATATTCCCAAGTTCACAGGGGAGGAAGATACAGCTGCAGAAGAACACCTTTCAACTTTTTATAGTTATGCATATAATCTTAACATTGAAAATGAAGATATGTGGATGAGAGTTTTTGTACAGACCCTTGATGATGAGGCCAGGAAATGGTTTAGGGTATTAAATCTTAGATCTATTGATGGGATTGAAGCTCTGGATGATTCGTTCCTGAGGCATTGGGGAGATAAAAAAGATTTTATTTATTATATTACAGAATTTGGGTCACTTAAGAGGAAAGAGGGGGAATCCGTTTCAAACTTCTCAAAAAGATTTAATAAGATGTAGAATAACATTTCCAATAAAATAAATCATACAAAAACCTATGCCAATATTACTTATGTCAACACTTTTGACCCTGAGTTTTTCCTCTTGTTGATAGAAAGAAGAGGTACCTCTTTAGCTCATATGCAAGATGCATCCCTTGAAGTAGAGTTTAATATATTGGCAGCTGACAAGAATAGGAGAAAGTATGGTACAGACAGAAGAAGATGTAGGTGTGAAGCTTCAACCTATGATTCCTATGCTTCCCACCCTCAAATGGATGATTTGCCAAACTGGTAAAATCACTTTTTGTAGAAATGGATAAATTGAAATTTGAAGGAAATCAAATCTATAGGAATCCCCAGAATGTTGATATTAGGGGCAAATTCAGAAGACCCACTATTGCCCCTCAGAGCATCCAAAGAGATCAAAGAAATAGTGATAGGGATTGTAAAAAAATCCAATCCCCTCTCCAAAATAACGTTGTTACTGATGAAGAAGGAGAGGAAGAAGATGTTTATCATAAAATCCATTGTCTTAGTGACACCTCCTCATCTCCTCATTTAACCCAATCTTCTTATGAAGAGTCTCTCATGGATAGCCAACTAAATGAGTTGAGAAAAGGGGAAAGGACCAGTGGAAATCCAAATAGATACAACCTAAGGTCAAATAATAAAGAGGGGAAGCCTGACATTTCTGATCGGCCTACTAGAACAGAGAATCCTACTAAGGGTGTGGCAGCTAGCAAGAAACAAAAAGAGGCACAAAACCCCTAGGCAGTGGTTAAGATCCCTACCCTAGAATTTAAGGATATTTTGAAGCCTCCTTCCTCTTTTAGCTTTGAGAATGACATTCAAAAGATTAAAATCCATGTACCTTTTTTGGATCTAGTTAAGAATGAGGATTTCAAAAGGTAACTTTCCAAAATAATTCAGCCTAAACTATCATCTTATCCCACTGATTCATTCAACCTTCAAGATGAAAAACCATCTTTCATACTGGGACCTTTGGTAGAGGATAGTGATGACTCATCCCCTCCTTTCTATACATCAATGAACATTCATGATAAAGTGTTGCACAACTGTTTGATGGATTCAGAGGAATATCATAATATCATTCCTAAGACTGTCATGGATGAGCTTGGGTTGGAGGTTACAAAAACCTTCCATGACCTATACTCATTTGATTCAAGGAAGGTGAAGTGTCTTGGGGTTATTAATGACCTGGTTGTATCCTTGTTCCAATTGCCAATGAAAATTGTGGTCATGGATATTGTGGTGGTTTATGTCCCCCCTAAGTTTGGAATGCCCTTGCCTAGATCTTGGATCAAAAGACTAGGGGGAAATTTTCAGATGGATCTTTCATATGCCACCATTCCTGTGTTTGGGGGGGAACATAGAAGGATTTATAGGGAAGAAAAAATTTCTTACATTATCAGTGATGAAGAAAATCCAACCAGCCACCCTATTTTTGCAGTTGATATTGATTTAGGAACTAGTATGCTACAGCTCACCGATGATCCTCAAGAACCTATTGAAATCAGAAAGAAGTCCATCAGGTATTGTGAATATCCTCCTCCCAATACCTTTGTTTGGAAGATGTTTTTTTATGGATCCTCTTCTAGGGAGAGTGTTGGTGTTGGGATAGTCTTTATTTCCCCTACCCAAGAGACCATATCTTTGTCTTACAAACTTGAATTTGAAACAACAAACAATGTTGAAGAATATGAGGATCTTTTTTTGGGTTTGAGGGCTACCAAAGACATGAACATTGAGGAGCTAGCAGTGTTTGGATATGTTGAGTTGATTGTTCATCAAGTCAGAAATCGGTATCAGGCTAAGCACCCCAGGTTAAGGGCCTACATAAATGAAGTCTACGATCTTGTTGATAGTTTCTTCTTGTATTTTAATATCTCATTTGTTCCAAGAGATGAGAATACTGTGGAAGATTCCTTGGTTGTCTCAACAAGCAATTTCAGGGTTCCTTTCACCCCTAAACTCAACTATGAGGTGGAAGTAAAATGCAAACCCTCTATTCTTGACAATGTCAAAAATTGGAAGGTTTTTGAGGATGATATTGAGATAAAAAGATTTCTTGAGACTGTGGATGAATTCTCTACTTTAAAGATTGATCAAGATCAGGATACTGAAGAAAACCCCCATGCTGATATTTTTCGGAATAAAATTGTTGACCATCATATTTTTCAGTTACCCAGTAACCATATTCCAAAGGGACTTGTCCCCTTGGAGAGATTGTTTGACAAAAATGATGTTGATGTGAAGGTTAAAGGTGCAACCAAAGATGCTGATGTGACTGCGTGAAATTTAGGAGCAGAGGATGATCCAAAATATGTCAAATTGTCTAATAGCTTGTCTAAGGAACAAAGGGATGAGTATGTCAATATTTTGAGAGAGTTTGCAGATGTGATTGCCTAGAAATATGAATATATAAGGACATACGACATGAACATTAATGAGCATAAAATTCCTTTGAAAGAGGATACCAAGCCATTTAGGTAGAAAATCAGATAGATAAATCCCATGTTGTTTCCTATTATGGAAAAAGAACTGAAAATGTTGTTGGATGCCCAGATCATCATTCCTTTGAGATATTCAGAATGGGTAGCTAGCTTGGTGCTTGCGAAGAAGAAAAATTGGGAAATCAGGTTGTGTGTTGATTTTAGGAATTTGAACAGGAGCTCCAAAAACGATAACTACCTCTTGCCAGATATGGAGGACATTTTGCAGAGAGTGATTGGTTCATATAGGATGTATATGATTGATGGTTTCTCTGGCTATAATCAGATCTTTGTCCTTCCTAAAGATAGAGATAATACATCCTTCACTACTACTTGGGGCACATTCATGTATGCTAAAATTCCCTTTGGATTGATAAATGCAGGAGCAACCTTCCAACAAGCTATGGGCATCGCCTTCATTGGAGAGAAAGACAAATTTGTAGTCATCTATCTGGATGACATTACATTGTTCTCAAAGTTTGACAAAGAGCATTGTCACCATTTGAAGGTATTCTTGAAATGTAAAAGGTTTGGTCTCTCCCTCAATCCTAAGAAATATTTGTTTGCTATGAAGGAGGGAAAATTATTGGGGCATGTTTTGTCAGTAGAAGGGGTAATAATTGATCCAAGAAAAGTAGAGGCCATCCAGTCCTTATATTTTCCTAGATCCAAGAAATGTGTTCAGTCTTTCTTGGGTAAAATAAATTTTTTAAGAAGGTTCATCTCTAATTTAGTTGATTTGGTTAAGAACATTACATCCATGCTTAGAAAAGGATGCGAGATGAAATGGAATTTTGAGTCCAGAAATTATTTTGGCCAAATAAAAAGGGCTCTGATTGAAGCACCTTTGCTCACCAACCTTGACTATTCTAATGAATTTCTGATATTTTATTTTGCCTCATCTGATACATTGGTTGTTGTTTTGCAACAGAAAAATATATAGGGGTTAGAGCGGCCTATTTGCTTTTTCAGTAGAGCATTGAGGGATGTAGAAATGAGATATGATATCATGGAGAAGTAGGCATATGCTTTGGTCAAATCCCTCAAGGATTTCAGAATATATGTTTTTCATTCAAATATTTTTTCATATGTTCCCTCAACGTCAGTGAAAGACATATTGATCCAGCCTGACATAGATGGGAAAAGAAGCAAATGGATTTCTAAAATTCTAGAATTTGACCTTGAAATGAATCCCACTAAATTGGTAAAAGGCCAAGATTTAGCCAGGCTGCTGGCTTAATCAAAGTGCAAGTCTTTAGGGGTTAATTTCATGAGCATAAACTCATAAAATTAGAAAGATGGTATCGCTGATAAATACTCTCATGTCAGCCTCAACTTGGAAAAATGTTCCTGGTATAAAGACATCATATATTTTCTGTAGAAGTTGAGGCCTCCTAATGGCTTGGACAAGAACAAGGTAAGATATTTGAAACTCAAAGCAATTAAATATTGTTTCATTGATCAGGTTTTGTATTTGAGGGATCCTCTAGGAGTTTTGTTGATATGTCTAGGTCCATAAGAGGCCCAAAGAGCTATGACTGATTTTCATGACAGCTTATGTGGGGGGCATCATTTCTGGAGGACCATAGCTTACAAGATCCTCAGAGTTGGGTATTTATAGCCCATCCTTTTTACTGATGTTTGTGCAAATATTAGAGCTTGTGTTAAATGCCAAAATGTTTCTAGAAAGAAACAACTCAAATCTTTTCCTTTGAAACCTGTGGTGAATTCTAGACCTTTTCAATAGTGGGGTCTTGACTTCATTGGAGAAATCCACCCAAACTCAAGTGGTCAAAACAGGTGGATTTTGACTTCCACTGATTATTTCACCAAGTGGATAGAAGCCATCCCTACAATAAGTTCCTCCCATAAGATAATCATTATCTTTCTTGAGGATATCATGTCCAAATTTGGTTGTCCAAGCATGATTTTTATAGACATTGCTTCCTCCTTCATAGCTGAATCATTGATCAAGTTTTGTGAGTAGTATGGGATTACACTAATCCATTATACTCCTTACTACCCTTAGGAAAACAATTTTGCAAAGTCTTCTAACAAGAGCCTCATAAATATCATCAAGAAATTGTTAGAAGACAACAATAAAGCCTAGGACTCAAAGCTAAAATTTGTATTATGGGTTGATAGAATCACAAAAAAGAGGTCACTGGGTCTTTCCCCTTTTCATCTTGCATATGGGGTTGAGTTTATTTTTCCTACTCATCTTTCCTTGCCTATGGAAAAATTCCTCGAGGACTATCAAGGAGAACCTGATGATATGATTAGGAGGATACAACAACTAGTAGAAGTACAACAAGATAGGGAGTAGCTGCTTGATAAATCTCAAGACCGTCAGAAAAAAGTAAAACGAGCCTTTGACAATAGGGTAAGCAAGGAATAATTTCAGCAGGGGGATCTGGTTCTCAATTGGGATTCCCCCAAGCAAGACAAAGGAAAACATGTAAATTTGAACACTTATGGATTGGTCCTTTCAAGATTTCTAAGGTATTTTCCAATAAAACCTATAAGTTGCAGAGCTTGGAGGATTACGAAGTTTTTGGTGGCTCTATCAATGGGAACTTGCTAAAAAAAAAAATTTCTTAAGCCATGATTGGCTTTCCACCATTGTAATTACCAATTCCTTTTTATTTTCTGTTTGAATACGAGACTCCATGAACCAAAATATAAGGCACTGGAACTGCACATTCTTGGCAGCTCACAGGGAGCATGCCATCCCCTATGGAGCCAAATGTTATCACATGAAGTTGTCCAGGGTCACATTTGACTTCCATGAGTGCAGGAAAGTAGGTGAGTGCAGTTTGCAATGGAAAAAATCCCTTATTCATTTTGATTTGGTGCCATTTCTAGACACATTTGGAAGGTTTCCACAATTGGCAAGCGGATAAAAATTTGGCGGGGGCACTAAAATAGTCGGTGCGCCCAGATATCAGATGTCGTTCAGATCAATGACCTAAAATAATTTTGGGGCCACAACATGCTCGGGCGTTAAAAGGCCTTGAGAGGACCGAAATCCTAACCACAGTTTTGCGGGGTGGCTACATGGCGAGAAGCGGTGCATTTCAGGCCCAAAAGCAGTGTGGGCCTAAACCCTCTCTTGCTGCCCATAAATCACATGCACATATGATGTCATATCCAACAACAACATGTGGCCTCCCCCTAATCATCAAGTTGCTTATACGATCCCAAGGAGGATTCATTTAATGAAAAAGGACCGGTAGTTGAAACCTTAGCTCAGTCCATAAATGGGAAGCTTGGAAGCTATGGCCGAGGAGATAGAACTATCAGCCCAAGGTACCAACTGGATGGTTTCTTCTTACAGGCCCATACTAATATGAGCTTTCATCTTACAGGACGAAACATGCACAGTCTAATAGAAGGAGGTGCAAACAAAAGGCTTTGAATGGAATGGCCAAATCACACTCCTGGCAGACGTGAACTGATCCAATTATAAATAGATCAGTTCAATATTTTTTTAAGGTCATCAATCGGTTGAGCATAGATCCCTATTCTGTAACATTTTGATAACAGAGTTGTTCTCTGGTTTTGTATGAGACCTAAGACTTTCTCATTAATAAAAGCCAATTTCTTTCATCATCTTGTTTATTCTGTGTTGAAACACTTATGCATGGAGGATCGAGATGAGGATTGTAGTTGTATTGTAATGTATGTTTGATTACAGTACTGTTGTGACTAGTTTTAGTATTTTCTTTGTTACCTTGTTTCTTTTTATGACGTGCATGGAGGATCCAAACAAGTTGTTATAGTCACATAGTAATGGAGGTTTGATTACTATGTTGCTATGATATATTTCATTGTCTGAAACTTAAGTTCAAGAGTTCTATTTTGCCTAGTCTTTTCTTCACCAAGTTGCTTGAAGGTTGGATTCCCATGCTAGAATTGTCCACCTTTCTCACTAAGTCTTCCTTCTTCTCACCTTTAACCTTAAACCACTTACTGATGTTAATGAGGACCTAATTTCCCTATGCATTTCTTGTCCAGTTTCTATGTTAAAACATTCTTGTACTGATCTTTGTCCATTTGACCTCCATTCATAAACTTACCTCCACAAACATTTTGATGGGTAATGGTCTTATCCTCTTGCAATCTGAGGGTGACTCTCAGTGCTAACACCTTATAAACTGCATAGGCTTTCTTTTCTACTTTTGGATAATCCAACACTGCTCCTTGTAGACCATAACTCATTAAGGGAATTGGGAATTCATTCCCTTCATCATTTTTTTGTGTGAGGAAAGATGAAAATGAAATATTAGAATTGAAAGTGTAAAGTATGAAATATTTTGAAAAATCAGGGCTCATCAATGCAGGGGCCTGGGATATCTCTTCCATGATATTAATGAATTATTCCTTCTCTTTAGGCCCCCATTTATAATATGAATTATTTTTTATCATGTCATGTAAAGGCTTGACAATTTCAACAAAACTTGAGATAAACCTTCTTACAAAATTTATCTTCCCAAAAAATGATTACATGGTTTTTTTGTTATGGGGAAACACAATCTTTGAGATAGCTTCAGTGCTCTCTGTTTCTATCATCATACCATCTTTAGATACAAAGAATCCCAATATTTTTTCTTCATTGACTTTAAAAATAGTTTCTTTGGATTTAGGGAGATGTCATACCTTCTACATCTATTAAATATCCTTCTTAAATGGGCTATGTGATCTTTTTTATCTTTGGAGAAGACAATAACATCATCAAAATATACCACTACACAGTCACCAACTAGTCCTCTAAATGAAATGTCCATGGTTCTTTGGAATGTTTCCCATGCATTTATTAGTCCAAGTGGCATTTTATTATAGGCATAAATTCCCCATTTGGTTAGAAAATAATTTTTCAATTGGTCATCATGAGCAACTAGAACTTGATTGTAACAAGAAAAATCATCCAATAATAAGAGATTTCCAGAACTAGAGACACATTGCAGGATTTGTTCCATGGGTGGAATAGGGTAATTATCCTTCTATGAGGCCTTATTCAAGTTTTATAAATCAACACACAGTCTAATGTCCCCATAATGTTTCCTTACATGCACAAGATTGTCAATCCATTGGGTGTGTTTGACTGGGAAGATTATCCTTTCTGCTAATAGATTGTTCAATTCAACCTTTACCTGAGGTTCTAAGTTTGGATGCATCTTCCTCAATTATTTTTTAAAAGGATTTGTTTGAGGCTTCATGGGGATGACATGTTGGATGATCTGTGTATCATATGTCTTGAGCTTGTCATATGCCCAAGCGAATATATCTTTGTATTCTGAATCCTTGTTTTTCATTTGGGGAAAAATTATTTCCAAGGTTGATGTTTTGTGATATACTTCGTGTTCCCGGGTTTATTACTTCAAACTGCATCATTGAACTGTTTGTTTTGAAGTTTTTCACTTTCTTGAACTTCTCTTGAATATAATGTAACTTCTCCAGTCTCACCACATTTTTAGGGATGCTATTAATTGAAATTTCTTTACTTTGCATTGTTTGATTTGTTGGGTCAGGAAAATTAGGGTTCATATATTGATCATGTTGGCCTTCATCTATGACAGAGTCTTTGAAGTTATCTTAGAGATGTAGGAAACTTATGATATGTTTATCATGATCAAAGACTATATAGTCGGTTATATTGTGAGGAATCGAATGCATATAAAGAAATTCTACAAAAAAGTGTCAAGCATTATCCCTTCTGATGGATATAGTCTATATGCAACATTAGCTAACAATTCTACATCAAAGTGTAATAAAGGAGGAACAAGATTGACGCTGAATGAATTGAATTTTTTTATCAATTCCCATAACTCTTGTTGATAATGTTTGAGTTGAATTGAAAGGAAATGAATGATGTTTCTTACTTATTTGATCACAATTTATGAGTCATGAAATACCTTTATCTTCCTCACTTTCATGTCAACTTATTTTTTCAATCCTTATAGAAGAGCTTCATATTCAACAATAATGTTTGTACATTGGAACTCAAGCCTGCATGCAATCGATGTTTTCTTGCCACTAGGGTTCTTTAGTATGCATCCAGCACCTACACCTTCAAGAGACTTGTATCCATCAAAGAATAAAATCCACATGTTAGGATCACCTTTAGATGTATTTATGGACTTTGATTTTGTTTTATTTTCTTACTTATGGGGGTAGTGGAATTAGCATACATTTACAATGTATCCCTAAAAACTATGTTAGGATGCACATAAGGGTAAATGGCAGTCTTATCTACTATGTTATAGTAAGGCTCAATTATCTGAGTCCAATGGAGGATTTCATATTGTGTGTTTGATTCTGCATAAGAATAAATATCAACAATGGGATTCCCAAAGAAAGCGTCATAAGAATAGTTCCCTAAGTTTGAATGATTGAACATTATGGGTTCATCGGGATCATTTAAGTATGTTACCACATGATTCATGTAAAAATCTATGTCTACTTTGATCTAATTTGGTTTTCCATTGTATGGTAACCATAAGTGTGACCAATCAATAGAAAAATATCCATCAAGCATAGAAAACCAATATCTTCTCAAAAACATTCCATAAGTGTCTAGGATATCAACTACTATGATGTCAATTGTTTGATGCACTTTAGGGTTGGATGATAATCTGATCAATACATTCTTTAACTCTCCAATAACTTTGACCCTTGACCTATCTAACTGGATGATTTGGATATCAGATTCTTCAGGTTTGACATTGATCTTTTCATAAACTTTAAGGGGCATTTCATTGGAAGAAGTTATTGAATATACCATGTAGTTATGTACGTTTTTGTTAAAAATTTCAAAGTTCAATAAGAAAGGAGGAGTATTGGACTTTGATTTTCAGCAAGTCAGAGATGCATTGACAGCTGATTGTTTATTTGGTGTTCTCTTATCAATTTTATGACCTATTTTACCTTTCCCTTTACTTCCCCCCACATTAGTGTTGGTTTTGGAGCCTGATTAGCTTCCTAATTCATATGCAGGTCAAAGAAACTGTAGGATACACAATTCTTCTAATTTCATAGTCAATCTGAACCATTCATTATAAGGTCACATATATGATGGTAGAATTTAGGTTAGGTAATTTTTCCCTAGAAGGAAAACCTCTTTTATGTATGAGGGAATTGTATTGCAGCTAAATAAGTGTGTGATTATTGTATTTCTACAAGAGGATAATGTGAGAGAAAGAAGAGGAAGTTACAACATATGTGTTATAGGTTGTATCCCTTCATTTGATGGATAATAAAAAGGAAGGACTTGGAAACTTCTCTAGTGGACGTAGCCCACATTGGGTCAACCACATATATCTGTATCTCTATTGTACTGTGTATCTTCTATGTTTTATTTCCACATTTATTTTATTCTAGTGCTCTACAATCTTGTTTCTTCTAACAACTGGTATCATAGCCAAATGTAACTCATAGGAAAATAGGGTTCCTGGTTCGAGTGGGAGAAATGGAGGAAGATGGAAATTTTAGAGTCGAAAAATTTAATGGCCAAAACTACTCGTTATGGAATATGAAAATGGAAGATTATTTATATCAGAAGGATATATTCCTACCATTGGACATAATAGAAAATAAGTCAGTGACCATGAAGGACAAACAATGGGAGGTTATTGACATAAATGAAGTAGGAAAGATACAGTTGTTACTAGAAGTGTCATTGGCTTTCAATATTTCGAAAGAAAAAGGAATGGAGGATCTGATGAAGGAATTGGCTAGACTATATGAGAAATCCTCAGCCTCCAACAAGGTATTTCTAATGAAGCGATTATTTAATATGAAAATGTTAGAAGTGTTGGAAATACTAAAACAAATGAGAGGGGGGGGGGTGAATCAGTTGTATATAAGCTTAAACAATTTTATACTTATTAAACCATTATTAATCCTTCTTTATGTGGTCATCAACAAAGGTCAGCTCCAACCTGTATAACAGAGAACACTTGTTCTCCCTAGCACCACCCTGCCACCCTAGTTTCTCTGGCCACAACCAGATGGAAGCTACAACTTCCTGAGTTCAAGCTCCCACTTGAACCTCTGAGGACAACAGTCCTCCCAAGCACCTCCCAACCACCCTTAGAAAAATTAATGGCTATATACACATTCAACTTTACAGATAAATCAGTTCTTACCAGTCTTTCTTTGTTCTGTAAATCTGGTCTTTCGTTCACTGTTCTGCAATTTTCTCTTCTTCAACAGGTTTGCTCTGCATCATATTCTTTTGTCATTCAGCTCTTCTTCTGCTCTGCCTGTCATTAAATTTCGTGCTCAGCGTCTTCTCCTTTCTCCTTTCTAACTGTTTCATTCTTTTTCCATTCAGAACAGCCAACCCCATACAGTGTCACACGTTTTCTTTTATACATCCTGCCTTGACGGTTCCACTTCCCCTCTCCTTCGGCAAGAACAACGACAACTGTCTCAGCAACTGAATCGTCATCTAAAACGCTAAGTAATTCTTCATGATGAGTCTGTTTCATTAACAGAAATCATACTCAGTCATTAAATCAGAGAGAGAACAGTGACCCTCCGATCAATGCTTGATCCAACGGTTCATATCCCATCGGGATTTTACTCATCGTGATTTCAGCACTTTTGGCGTTCACAGTTTTAGTCACTTACAAATACCCTGACCAAGGGCTGTGACCACAGCCTTATGTCTCTCTATCGGGGTTTTGGCCTTTCCCGAGCTTTATCCCCTTCCAGCAACACAATGATCCATGTGACCAGTTATCATGTGACCAGTTTCTCACCTCTCCAATCCCCAATTACCGATGCGCCCCTTTCCACGTGCTAGACCTACTGGCTATAGCCCTTGGCCCATAAGACCGTCAACACATGACCTCGGTCAAACCTCGCATCGGGGTTTCGGCATTTGCGATGACATAATGTTTATGTCCATGTGATTCACGATTTCCCTATTTGCGATTTCTCGATTGGCGATGCGCTTCATCCCTCCTGGCTGAGCCCTGGTCCACGTGACCGTTACTCATGACCGCAGCCTTATCCCATCGGGGCTACGGGGTTTGTGATGCCAAGATGCATACACCCACGTGATTCTTGATCATCCAAATCCCGACGCTCCTTTTCTCTGATATCTGGCCTCCACTATGCCACCATCCTCCTTCGCTGCTATGCTGACAGCTGGCCCCCACTTATCGGGGTTTCGGTGTTTTCGATGTCACTATGCACATGCCTTCGGGATTCCCGATCCCCGATTTCCCGATGACGGAGATCAACGGTCCAGATCTCATTCTTATCTAATGGCTGTGATTACATCGCGATTTCAGAGTTTCTATTGCAGTGTGTTCTTGACATATCAAAGTCTCGATCGTCGATGCCTCTGCTGACGTCACACATGGTTTGACATGTGTTAGATCCTGCCACGTGTCACTCTGATTCGTGAATTGCATGAGCCTAAAGTGTTAGATCTGCCTGACACCTGTCATCCTATGATTGTGCCACATGTCCCTGGGTGACGTGGTCTACTGACGTGAGTTGGATCAACGGTCTATATCACATGTTGATCTGACGGTTCAGATTCAGTCGGGATTTCGCATATCGTGAAATCGGGGTTTTCGTTACATTGTGTTCTTTTCATTATGAAATCTCGATCCTCGAATATCCGATGAAGTCTCCTGGATGCCACGCATTCATATGAATGAACGATCCAGATCCCTGCTTGATTTAACGGCTGCAATCAAATCGGGAAATTGCATATCGCGATTTCGGGGTTTTCGTTGTCGAGGAACTTTGACATATCCAACTTGCGATCCTCGACACTCCGATGACTACGCTCCTAGTCCATATGACCATTATCCTCATGACCATAGCCAAACCTTCACTCCCTTTAAAGACCTTGCAGGTTCTTATTGATCCAATGGTGGTCGGGTTCCTATGCTTGGATCTGACGGCTGAGACCTGTCCTCCTATCGAGCTTCTCCCGGTGGCGCCCGATCGCTGCCACGCGTCCTTCCAAATAGACGATCCTGATTATGTCAGGATTTCACCTTGGCTTTTCCTGATGGTAAACCTCGTACAGCTTCTGTCTGATCTGACGGCCCTCGTTCTTTCGGGAAATTTGAATGAGATCCAACGGTCACTAGATTGTTTTCTTCCTTCTTCTCTGCAAAACTCTTGCTGCGCGTGATTTCTTCAATGTTGTTCCTCCTGAGCTTTTACATCCGAATCCCCAAGGGGTTTTATCCTTCATACCCTGCCATCTCCGCTGTTGCCATCAATGACAACAACCATCAACACACATTCGTTGCTTGTTCAATATTTGCCAACAATCTCCCCCTTTGGCATTGATGGCAACACTTGCATTTAGACTCAACACTCCTCTGCATTCGTCCATACAGACTGGACTCTGTTCCAAAACAAAACATTTCGAACTCGTCTCCTTTCTCCCCCTTTGACATCAATGTCAAAGAAGAAACATTCTTTCACTGATCTTGTTGCAAAACATACTCCCCCTGTCATCTATAAGCATTTAGTAAATTCACCGGATATTCAATAAGCACTCCCCCTGTCTTTGTGACCCTTTTTAAACACCAGAGATTATCACCCCCAATTTTTGATGAAGATATCCAAAAGGGGTTGCTGCTAGTGGTTTGGTAAAGATATCAGCAATCTGTTCTGTAGAAGGTATATAGTTCAGTTGAACAACTCTGTTTGTAACTTGTTCTCTCAAAAAATGATACTTTATAGGAATATGCTTAGTCTTGGAATGAAGAACAGGATTCTTGGAGACACT